>VXAA01003825.1:854859-971404 GCA_013399115.1 Anseranas semipalmata | reverse complement strand
CGGACACAGGTGCGGAACCCGCCCGCCCTGCCCGCCCCGGGGCGGCGGCCCCGCCTCTCAACCCGCCCGTTCCCTCTCGTAGCACCGGCGCCGCGCTGGAAGCCACAGACACGCGTGTTTTTTAGCGGATGGAGGAGACATGGGGCGCGGGGTGACGGCCGCGGGACAGCGGCGGCCCCGCGCCGGCCCGTGAGGGGAAGGGGCGGTTGCTCCCCCGCAGGCGCCGGCGGGCGGGAGGCTCGCGCCCCCCTCGGCGCTCGGTGAGGGGAGCGGTGCGAGGCGGCGCCGGGGAGCCCGCCCGCCTCCTCCCTGCTCCCGTTAACCCCTGTGGGAGGCGGCGGGGGAGGGCGGCTTCGCCGGTCCCACCGGGGAGCCGGGGGCGGCAGCGCTTACGGGAACAGGCGGGGGAGCGGGGGCCAGCGGGGCCTCCCCTCTCCGTCGCCCCCTCGCCCCTCCGGAGCGGAGCTGCCCGGTCGCCCGCTCCTCCTCCGAGCTGCGTGCTCCAGCCCGGGGGCTGTGGCGGGGCTCCGGCCCTTGTCGCGGGGCTGTGTGGAAAACGCGGGGCTGTGGGACGTGCCCCTCGCCGCCCTCCCTGCCCCTGCCCTGGCACGCTGCCGCTGGCCCGGTCGGCGCAGGTCGCGATAAATTCCGTGTTTGTGAATGAAGGCGCTGTGATCGCCGGGGAGCTGATTACGCCGTAAGAATCCGCTCCTCTGGAGTCACGGCCATTTGCATTTTTTATTTACATCACTGACATTTTCATGAACGGAGCGGCTCACTAGCGCGCCCAGCCCTGCCATACGGGTCTTTCATTCATGATTTTTAGCAGGATTCATGCACGTCAGGGCTGCCATCTGCGAGCGCTCAAGGCTTCCCTAGGCACGATGCAAATACGCCTGCAGGCAAAGGCAAAATTTTGCAGGGCTTTTTTTTTTTTTTTTTTACTTTCGACGGACTGCTGATGCTATTTTTGTCTGGAATGGCGCGCTAACTGCCGGTAAACACCGAGTGTGCACGTTGGCGAAACCAATGAGCCTTCAGCCACGGGGGCTACGCTAGGGCTATTCAGAAGCCCGAGCGTGCTTGCTCGGTCCATTACTCGGCAGCCAGCTTCTCAGTGTAAAGATAATAGCCTTCGCAAAGCGCCGGTGCTTTAAAGCGGGAAGAAAAGTGTCCTTCCTTCTGATCCTGAGCGAAGACGGCTTTAGGAGAACTATCTGTGTTTACCTCTTTGCCTCCACCCGTTTTGTAAGCTGGCTGTCCTCTCGCCTTTAAAGATTCAAGGTCAAGTCTTCGGCTGTAGGAGCTCTCACCCCGTGTACACTTTTTTCCCCCCTGAAGCCACGATGAGAAAAGGTTTCCTGTCTTTGCACTCACAGAGGCAATATCGGTGCTGATGTGGAGCTGCGCCTCCCTGACATTTGTGTATCACATCTTGGGGTGGAAGCTGGCATTTGGCTGTCCACCCACCTTTCCTTTTACCAGACTGCTTCTTCCCGAGCCGTTTGCTTGTTTAAACTGCCTCTGTGCATTACACGGACCTCACCCACCCAAACTGCTGCCCCTGTTGACAGGCAAGTTGTTTGTGGGATCGGCAGGTGCAGGTGCTCATTAGCTGAACAGTGTCTCATCTTTATGCAAGAAAGCTCGTACTGCACTGATTGCAGGCTCAAGTGATTTCGAGGGGAGAAATTGATGTGGTCTTTCCAAAGACATTGCTGTGAAACCTTGTTTGTTTGGGTAGCAGTGAAAATCTGATACAGAACAGTGCACGTTTTGAAATCCCCCAAAAGTTAATTTTCCTGCTTGAAAAATCCTTACGGTTCATCTGTAATTTAGTCTTGTACCTTCTCAAAACAAAGCAGAAGTGGTTCTAAAGAGAGTTTTAGTGGCTAATAGTGCTTTATAGCGCCATCCTTAATGATGCAGTGTGTTCCTCTGCTTACATTTGACCAGTGCTGCTGGACTAGTGTGAGAAGTCAATGCTTTAGTTCAATTTTGTCCATATCTTCTTCACTTAAGTAACCATGAAAGACCTTTCCCTTCCCTATGTTGTTTTGAAAACCTTAATTTCTGCCTATTTTCAATTGTGCATTCACATGGAATGAGGCGACTCACTGTGTTCCCATAATAACATCTGTGCAAGTGGAAGACACTGCACATCCCTCAGATATAGTAATAAACTAGATTAAAGCATTGTGACAGTTAATTAACAGCCAAGGGTAGAAAGCTTGAACTTTGATTGACATCTACTGGGCTCTTGGATGAGCTGCACTGCAGGAATTGTCCTGCTAATAGTAGCATATAACAAGGTCTGCATTGCTATTTAGCTTTCAGTTTAATTAGGAGAGTTGACACACACTGTCCAAACTGCTGCACAAACCAGCTAAAATAAAAAGCATTTGCAAGCCTCTGCATTTGAATGCAGGTCTGATTATTGCATTCAAGTGCTTCACAGCAATGAGTCTCGTGTGTGCCCACACTAGCTGCTCACCAGAGATTTCACTGGAAGCCTCTCAGAAGAAACAGATCTTAAGAAGGTTTTAAGACAGTTATATGAACAGCCAGAGAACCTGAAATCAGGGTGATAACATCATTATGTTTTGTCCTATTTTCTTTTTCGTTTAGTCACTATCACTAGAAGCAGAATGGATGTTGAGGGTAAGGACTTTATGTTTTTCACACAAGACCAAAACATTCCTTTACCACTGCAAAGAAATGAAACTCCTGCAACTTCTTTGCAAAGCTAGAGCAAAACTTCTTAACAGAGTTATGTATGTTGACTCTGAACTAATTATCTGTTTCTTCTTCATTTAAAAAGTGCTTGAAATAGAAATGCAGAAAAATAAAAGAAGGAAAGATATATTTAGGATGCATGGAGGTCTGTGGTTACTGACACAATGATTCCACACTAACCCTTTGCAGCTGTTAAAACCTGGAATAAGACTATAAAGGATTAATAAGTAATGTCCAGCTCCACACATTTAACTGCAGTTATACAGATAAAGGATGGGAATGGTTCTTGTTTAAGTTACTCATTCAAGGGGGTCAGAACTTTTCTAATGAAATGGTTTCCCTCAGGGAACGCACACTCCTCAAAATCAAACGGTACAGCAGAGATCTCTTGATTTGGTCAAAGACTGAAGGCAGAGCAAGCAGCCTTCTGGTGCCCTGCCAGCCGGGCTGCTGGGACTCTTGGCAGCCCTCCACGGAGCTGGCAGGAGCTGAGAGCCTGAGCACACGCAGCTTGCCAGTGCCCAGCTTGAAGCTCCTCAGCACTGCTGGCTGCCGTGGCTTGGAGACCATGCAGAACATCAGCAAGAGATCTCAGAGGTTTTCTTTACTCACAGAACTTGGTGATATTTGTTTCTCTTTCCTGCTTAGAATGAAACCAAGCCAAATTGACAGAGAATTAGTCTTCTCTGGATAATTCTATTATTTACTATCTATTTTACAGTAACTGCTAGCACCGTGTTATGCTGAGATCTGTACAGAACCCAGCTGTGCTCCTTTCCTCAAAGAGTTCACAGTCTGACTGATAGAGCTCAACAGCATTCATCTGATTTTTGCTTTATCCATAGGCAACTGTAATGTCTCAAATATTGCTATGTTATCATTTTAAAGGTATCTGGTGAATACTAAGGTCTCTACATACATGCATGTGTTGGTAGAATTGGATGAGTCATGTATTCTCTTAAATGATGCCGTGATCTACATGAATCCTATTCGATTGCCTTAGATGAGGCCTATTTCATTTAACTGTATTTTAAGTTATTACATTTTATTTTATCCAGATTATTTGGGGAATCTGGCACTGAAAGTACTTTAGGTTTGTAACACCAGCATGTGAGTCACCTTTATATCTTGGATGGATATTAACTAGGGTTGCTTAATCCTTTTTGAAAAGATACCACTCAGGAAATGATATGATATTTATACATTTCATCTACCTAAGATGGATAATATATGAGCTCAGTTTATGTAAGAATTAGGGTATCAGCTGAAATACATTGGTATTTGCATAATATGGAGATTACTGTCAAGAAGAAGTCATGCACATCCTTGTGAGATACAAAAACAATAGAAATGCATTGAAAGAGGAAGTTGATTTGACATTATATCCTTTTCTTTATAGATTGTCACATCCAGAAGCATAACTTGTTCCACTGTATGTGCTTTCTGACCAGAGAGTCCAGAGGTGGAACACAGGGGGGACAACTCTCTTTTCTTTTAGCATCCTTCTTGTCAAAAGCCATCTCTGCCTAGTGTGAATAGTGCAGTCCTGCTCTGAAAAAGGGCAATGACCAAGACTGAAGGAAGGTGAGCTGCAAGAGATACCTAATGCCTTGAATGTTAATACAAATTTTATTGACTTTCATTTGAATTCTGCTGAAAGAAAGGACAGTTGCGTCTGGCTGGAAGCTGCCATTATAGTTGGATAAAAAGGACTGTCCTTTTTTTGTATTTTATTTTTTTCAGTTAGAATGAAAGAATAAGCAGGTTGGCTACTTGTATTCCAACCTCATTCCAAAAGACAATAGTTCTGCTTTAAACTCATTTGGTGACAAAGGAGGAGGACTGGAATCTGAACAATAGGAAAAGTGCCCAGTCTCAAGGGTCAAAAACCATTAAAATGTATTGAAAGAGAAACAACAAGTATATTCCTTATCATATGGACTCCCACATCCTGTTTAATTCGTAGCTGTTTTTCATAGTGTTATTGGTCTTACTTCTGGAGCTACATGCACATTTTGGAAAGTGAAAATTTAGGACTCATCAGCCATCCAGTTTTCTTCCTTTCTGCTGTCTACAGCACTGCTGATGAAATATCTGTTATCTGATATATCATAATCTGTGACTAAAGTGCTGGTTATTCAGCAGCTCCTACAGAAGAACAAACTGTCACCACACAGTCAGAATTCCCCTGCAATGCCAGAACATCGGGGGAGGGATGGGTGGAGGAGGTAAGAGGGGTGGCAAGGGTTAGCACAGTAGCACACATTGATAGATAGCCTAGGAAGCAAATAGCAAACTTTTCTGTTGCTGTTTTTGCTTTTGTGTCATCTTACTTTCAAGATGTCCTCTGATAAACATGTGAAACTCTTTTAGAGGACTTATCCAATTTAATTTTATACATTCTCAAAGCTATTGGACTGATAGTTCTGAAGACCAGCTCTGCTATTTGGTCCCAAAACAGGTGCAGCCTTGAGTGTGGTAGGGTGTCAGGATATGCTGCCTAGGATTGATTTTGTATTATAAGTGAAGTTTTGAAAAAAAAAAAAACATCTATGTATGGAAGAAGGAAAATAACTCATCATGTCTCTCCAGGCACTGCCCAACTCCAGCAAGACTACTGAAAGCAATAAAGTCTGGTCTACCAGGAGCTGAACGGGGACTAACGCGCCTTTTCCTTAGGCCAGTGAAGTGCTCTTCAGACTGAAGTGTCTTTGGGGTGTTACCAAATAAAATGAAAGTTATTGTCACTTCCTGCTGTAACTCACCATCTTTCCAAAAATGGAAGGTTTTGGAATGCTTCATTGTTTTTTACAGCATTGTTTATTGTTTACTTTCTGTGCTGCATGTCAGGTGAAACCTTTTTTGCCAGGGGGGCAGGGGGGATATTAGCTAGCAGCTGATTTATTTGCTTTCAGTACTGTAGATCTCCCAGATGAAATTTGTCAGAGAAGAGCTAGGGCAGGCTGCTCCCCAGTGGAAGGAGAGTCAGGAGCTGAGGGCAGAGCAAGACCAGCAGAGCAGTGCCCTCACCAGCATGGGCACAGTCCCACAGTGCCCACACAAGGGGAGCAGGGCAGATCTGGTGATGTTCAGACACAGCCCAGCAGTTGCCAGACAAATTCATAGCAATGAAGCAGGTCTGAGGTTAAGTCAGGAAGTCGAGTCTGTAGAGCTCTTTCTTCAGAGCTCTTTACCCAGCAGCCTGCTCCCTACTTACACAGTCGTGCTGTATCAGAGCTTATTTTCTTTGAGCAGTCCAAAGAAAAGGCGTTCTTACATCTTCAGTAGAAATGGACATGGATGTGGACATGGACATGGATGGGTTTTTCCTAGTGCAATTCCATTTTATGCTGACAGATGCATTTTGAAGCATATGGTTTCAAAGTTGCCCAGCATTTCAGCTGTGAAGCTCACTGTGATTTTAATGAGTCACGCAGGTTTAAATTTGAATCACAGTGAAGTGTAAAATATTTATTTTGTAGTGTCATGTGCAGTATGACAGCTACATTAAGGGTCCTTCCATCTCTAACATGAAGTGTATGTAAGGATTTTGTAGGTTTTTTATTGTTACTAAGGATAGACAAATAAGTATATGCATCTGTGTGTGTGTGGTGAGACAATTTAAAACTGTTCAGTCTGTGTTAATCAGTATAGTAAGCTCAGGAAACTGTGTGATAATACCTTTCATTTCATCCTGAACTGACCAAAATTGGCATTTTTTGGCAGACTGTTTGTATAGAATAGCTGATCTTCTAGTAATAACTTCCATTCCCATTAGATTGTTAATTGCCTAAGATTATGTAATGTGACTGAGTTAGAAAATGAACCCTGTGCCAATTAGGTGATTGTGCTATTACTCCCAAGCGTAATTTGTAGAGATAAGCTTCCAGCAAGCAGAATTTACTTCTTATGTTCTTCTCTAGCACCATAATAATGAGTCAGTACATAAAACACAGGAATGGACAGGAGAACATGAGTAGCCAACAATCCCAGGTCATAATTCCTTTTAAAAGCCAGAGTACAAGAGAGCACTTGGTGGCTAGAAAACTCCTCAGAAGTTATATTGCTGCAACAAACTAGATGCTGTGTGTATGTTTTCTTTATGTAGACTCTCATTTTCCTCTGTGGAAGACGGGTCCTCATTTGTACATTTCAGTTAGGCTGACAATCAAGAAAATGTTTTACGATTTCATTCGTTTGGTGTTATTCAGCTATATTTCTTACAGTTTCAGCGTTTTTCCTAGAGTTTTACATGAAAAAAAGTGATGGAACCTGTACATATAGACTTGTCTATGTGTGCTACACAGGGAGCATGGCCTAACCTCCTATTCCTTTTTGTCATGCTTCTCTGATTTTTGTTGATGTGTGTCTAGTGTGTCTTGTGAGGAGGAGGTGGCACTTCAATTACAGGCTATGTAATTCCTTTTTATGTGCAGCCCAGAACATAATCCATCTTTTCAGCTGTCACATCATATATTCAAGGACAGTTCTTATCTGCTGGGCATTATTACCAGCTGTAGGAATTTTTCAATATTTTCATTACAATAAACATTGTATAAAAGGTGTCTGTTCTTTGTGTCACTCTTTCTATTGCTTTTTCAATGTAAACCTGATCTTCTGTTAGACTCCTCTTTTAATTAAGACTGGTGATGTAAAAACTGAAGTAATGTTTGAGTTTGGAGCTTAGTAGTGGGTAAGAGGTGGACAGCTTAGGAAGTAGCTATCATCTCTCTATTCACAGAAGAGATCTCTTTGTTTTAGATCTTTTGTTCTCACTACTGGTTTCAAAACAACAACAACAACAAAAAAAAAACAATTAAATATCCTCTAAAATTTAGTTAAAGTGCTTCTTGCCCCTTAATCAAGATCACCAGTAAAGGTATTGAAAGACTCATAGAAAGCTTTCCCAAAATAAATAAAATAAGCTTGGGCTTAGGCACCTAATTTTTAGACTGTTATGTTAAAGCAGAGGAATTCTTAACCAGGAATAGTACAAACAGTAATTTCAGTGACAGCACTTTTCTATCCAACAGTATGTGTTGCTTCAGTGTTTCAACAGGGGCTCTAGCAGAATCCCATTTGGTAGTTTATCTACTCAGGCTTCCTTTCAGCATGATCGTGTTGATAGACACCCCACCACCGAGGCTTTTATTCACAGTAGGTAATGTCATCACACAAGAAAAGAACAAGGGAGATTGCCATATAAAGGACCAAACCTCTGCTAGCTGGAAACAACTTTTTTTGCGTTTGAAGGTGAGTGGGTGGGAAATAATGTGTAACTCAAAACAAACACTTTTTTATCACAGTTTGATTGTAAAACATTGTGAAGAAGTAAAGCTCTTTAGAAGCTTTCTGCCTTATGCACTTGAAGATGTTGGTGACTAGTGCTTATATCCAAAGCATTACTTCCATATGACTTGTGTGGCCATATTTTAATCATACAATTTTGATAGTGAGTTACTAAAGTAAAATAAAATCATTGAAGCTTATTATAATGGCAAAAAAATATACATAATACTTTGTTTATAACCATTTGGGATTTATTACCCAAAAAAATGAGATAAGATGTAGCATCATTAATTTATATAAGGAAATGTCATGTATGGCTGGTTATGGAAATTATGTTTTTATTTTGGCCAAGAAGTCCAGTTGGAAAATGACCCATTAAATGAGAGGTTCACAAGACTTTGGAGTGTTAGGGAAATAATTTAGGGCTGACATAAAAAAACGAACTGACAGCTGAACCAACTGTTCACCAACGGAAGGACTGCAGTATAATGTTTAATATGCTCAAGACAGTGTAAATCTTCCAGGAGGCAAGCAGCTGCATTTTATACCAGCTGGAGCCTTTGTATTGTTTTCATATTCATCTTTAGATACAATAAGCTATGCTAATTGAATAGATGGCATTGCAGCCTCTAATTAAAATGCCCTGGGAGACTAAACCAACAGGGATTAGATTTGTACATGAAAAATGCCAATCTAAAACCCTCACCGTACTGTTGTATTTGAGAGGGTTGTTTTCTTCAGGACTATAATGAGGTATATGAAACTTTTTTGATGGACTTCCAATAGTATCAATCTTAGACTTTAATTCTGATTTGAATTTATTGTGTTTAGTCCTTCCGGAGACTTGCCTGTGAGCCTTTTTTTTTTTTTTTTTCTGAATGTTTGGATGTTGGGTGCTGAAACGAGCTTCATTACAGCTGAATGTCCTCACTGGGGAAAGCCTCCCCTAGTTTTCCCAAACATTGTCAGCCTGACAACTCAAGTTAGTTTCCAAGCTTTCACTGACACTGTGTGGCCGAGGTAAGAATAGCAACCGTTTTGGTTAAAGCTCTTTTGATTTTGGTGGAAGAAAATGGAAGCATCGACTGTGAGAAATTTCAATATCATGAAGGAATTAGTCTGATTACGTAATAACCACTGGAAAAAAATAGTTACTCTTTGTGAAACTGGCTTGCATATTTCTGTTTGCAGAAGTTATTAACTGGAACCTTGAGTGTTTTTATAAAATAAAATCTAAAATACAGAAAATATTCAAATAAATTTGGCAGGTAGTTGTGTTCCAGTTCTCACGTTTGGGGAGCACTATACAAAGCAGGAGAACTTTTCTCTGTTTCATTTCTCTCCCAAGTTTTTCTTGAACTTGTGATCTTGTCTTCTTCACAGTCCATGTTAATACCATTTCTCCCACTTTCTTCCTCACTCACATTCATAGACGGGAACATCAAAGTTTACATAAAATATTTGGTTCTATTCAGAGCTATTTTTACTAGCTCATAGATCTTCTGCTGAGGTCTGAAGAGCTCAATATGGGCCACCACAAGGTGCTGTAACTAAACAGGCATTCTGTTAAGTCTGTGGTGTCTCCCTTTTTTCTTTTTTTAGGAAGGCCAATGATGGCCTTATCTCCTGTTTCATGATTTCAGAGTAATTTTTTGTTAAAATCCACTTCCAGTTGAGAATCTCTACTACCTTTCGCATCATTGCTTCTCTTCTCCAGGGTGAGCAGAAAGCCACTGTGGTCTGTCATTTCCCTCTGGGTAGGCAGACGGCATTTCACAGTCCAGGGAGCTTCCTCGCTCGAGCATGTTTCTGTAGGGTTTACTCAGGACCTGCATGCCTTCATTTCTTTATAGGGCTGCCTGAAATGAAAATGCATATTGAAAAGGGTGAGAGTGGAGAGAATACAAAATCGTGTTGTTATGATACTTAACAAGTTCAAGCCTACTCAGTGGCATAGTCAGACTGCTTTGCACTCCCATAAAATAGTAGTTTTTGAACACCAGCTAGAGAGCTTTTCTCAGTGATCTGCTAGATCACTGGTGTGTCAATGGAGCTGATGTCCAGGACTACTGAATAAGCTTGTTCTAAGCAGTAGACTCAGAAAGATGTCCAATCTAGAACATTGAGTATCTAGTATTGAGAACATCTAGTATATCGAACTAACTTTCTGTTATTTACAGCATTCTGACCCGTTCAAATAACTCGTAGCAAATCCTTACAGCTGTGTTCACCTGGCACTGAAAGAAAACATTGTAAATGCTTGCGCGGGTTGAACGCAATACTTCAACCAGCAGAGGGCAGTGAGTGGAGGGGAAAGCTGACTTGTTCTTAAAATACTTTCTTTTCAGAAACTTTTGTAACTGTCTTTCTTNCCCTTTTTTTTTTTTTAATACAGTCATGGAATAAGTTTCTGGGAGACTTCTTAATTATTATGGTAGTATGTAAACATGCTAAGTAAGTAGTAAGTATTGTGCTATGCACCATACAAAAAATGGAAAATGGGCTATGCTGCAACAAATGCATGAGATCAAAAGAAGAAACACACAAGCATAAAGAAATCTAAAGTAACAAATTATCTTTTATTTCTATGACTGTAAATTACTATTTTTCCACCTTTCAGGTGCCTCTTGCCCCTTTAGATTAGAATTCAGAGGAATTCAGAACTACTTTCTGTACATTGGCTTTGCCTCTTGCATTCGCTACCCCCTGAGTAGCAAGGGGCATAGTCTTTTTTATTTCTCTGAGGAATAGCAAGTACTGAAGTTCATCTAAATTCCATCCTTGTTAAGCCAGTGTGATCTGGAAGGCTTAGTACAGAGCTGGGAATTAGGAGTCCATGATTCTTATTCTGAGTCTGATTTACGGTATGGCCTTTGGCAACTTCTGTTCTGTGCTTCACTTCCTGTGTGTCAGAGATGAAAATGATAATGTTTTCTTAGCTCTCTGGGGTATTGTGAGGTTTCATTTGCTGATACTTACAGAAACCTTTGAACACAACATGCAAAATGCTATGAATTGATTTCTGGCACACTCTGTTGCCAACAAGATAGATCTCACATTTGTTAACTTTGTGGATTTGTTTTACCAGAAATCATGATTATGTTCAGGTGTTTTTCCCAAACTTGTCAGCATGAGACCTCATCAAAAAGCACATTCTCTCTGACATATCTACATAAATCTGGCACCTTTGGACACTGACACCCTTTGCTGAAAAAGATGCATTTGCCTGAATTGGGTAGAATGTAGGACTGTTGAAACCACAGCATGAGAAAGAAGTAGCCGAACTCTGAACTTTTAAAACATTTTATTTATTTTTTACTTATTGATCAAAGAAGTAAAAAGTACAGAAAAACATTGCCACTTAATATTAACTTTTGCCTAAGTACAAAACAGGACCATACTTTCAGTATGAATTATGCTCAAGACAAAGAACAAGCCACGAGTAGAAGCCCAGTGTTAGCATTATTGAAAGTGAAATGATGTTTGGAAATTTTCTTCCCAGCATTGCACTTCCAACTACAAACAACACTCCAGAGGGGGAGCAATGTATTATCTCCCCTGTAATGTGCTGTCTCACATTGTCATAATTTATGTTATAACTGTAGTAATCCCATGCAGAAAGTGGAAATGATAAAGCTCTGGACAGTTATTATCTTGCAGTGCTAGATAAATAATTACTTGAGTACATAACTTGTATCACCCAAATGAGCAGTAAATATAAATAATATGTTTCCTTTAAGCTTTTGATTTACAGGCCTTGCCTTTCAGATATCTAGGGCCACAGCTAAGAAAGCCTGAAATTCTGTATCCAGGATGAAAATAGAAGAAATGGATACTGTGGGGGACCTTCTCCAAGGGCAGTGAAGAGCTTTGCAGAGGGAATTTGATTTCTATTTATAAGACCATGATAGATGTATATCAAAGATTAAGTTTCTACAAGCTATAGAATTTGCATTCATGGCTGCATACATTAGAAGTGCATCTATACTGGCACAACATGAGTTTTAGAATAAACTTGGAAGCCTATATCCTAAACAAGTTAGTTGATAAAACCACCTTCTCTTAGAGAAATTGAAGGCCACCTCACTCCTCCCTCTCCCTTTGTCCTAAATTACCCCCAGATGTCTAAACCTAGCCCTCATGAAGAAATGCTCCAACCTTAGCTCCTGCTAAAGCTCTAGTAAGGTCTTGAGTGGCTATTGTGCCAATTTGGATCACTGCACTCTGACAACAAAGGTGTGATCCAATCTGAAGAGCATCCAGACAACAGCAAGAAGGATGCTTGCAGAAGTTCTAAAAATGAGCAGCAGTAAAAGATACAGACTTGAAGTTGTACAGCCTGAAAAGAAAACTGAGTAGAGGTGTAATAACAATCTTTACATATGTGAAGTATTGCTGTAGGGAAAAACCTGTTCTTCATTGCTGCCTGTGTACAGAAAAAAAGTGATACAAAAAAAAGCAGCGAAAGAGAAGTAGATTAGACATTAGAAGATTTTTTTTTTTNTTTTTTTTTTTTTTTTTTTTTTGGTAGGGAAGATGGTTCAACACTGCAGTACATTTAAGAGAGGCATGATATCTTCACCCTTAACAGATTTTAAAATGCAAACTTGCCAACAGTGGCTTACTGGTAGTCTTGCTGTATTTGGGTTGGTATAAAGACTTAAGCAAGACTGGGTTTATGAAGTAATATATTTTATTAGATCAACTGATATAGCTGGGAGATAGACACAAACTATCCTTCTTAGGATCTGAAGCATCTGATCTCTCTGTGTTTTGTTTGTTTTGTTTTGTTTTGTTTTCCTTTTTCCAGCTGTGTTAGTTTATTAAGAAAATGGCTTAACTCTAGCTGATTGTTTTTTGGATTTGGACAAACTCTTGAGGACCCTTCTAACTCTTTTTTGTACATTCCGTGATCTGTTTAATGTATCTAAATTAAGCATAGTGCTATATCCTGACAGATTAAGGAGACTCTGAATCTTCATCCAGATTTGCATGATGGATGAAATACTGTCTACAGGAGAAGAATCTTTGATGTACAATGAATTGTACTGTTTTCTTACAAGAATTACTGTGCTATTTCAGGAAAATACTGAGCATGAGTTTTTAAAGAGTTTTTGGTGAATCTACAATGTTCAAAAGCTATTGATTGCTAGAATCTCTCTGGGTTTTACTTCCAACATTATCAAAAAAACTTATTTTTAGGCTAGTATCTCAGACTTGATTTTCACAGTTTTAATATATTAACTTATGAATTTATTGTATCCGTGTTAAAGAAGGGATTTGCCTCATTTGTAAAAGCCTGTCAATTTAAAAAAAAAAAAAAAAAAAAGAGGGAAAAGATACAAAATGAGCTTTAAAGGCACATCCTTTAGAGTGTCTGCTACATACTGGTTTTGATCACAATAATCATGTCAAAAATATACCACATTTAAAATGGGTTGAGCTTAATACTGCAAAAATTATATTCATTTACTTACCTCAAATCACAGATACCTTTCTCCCAGACAAATGTTACAGATTCTCTGCAGATGCAATAACTATAGTATGCCCAGCAAAATATTTTGTAAAAAGGTTGTTTTCTTGATACTGTTTACAAGACTCCATGTGGTAGCAATTTGAATTAAGCATCACACTATCATAAGAAAAAGATAAACTTTTAAAAATGTAGATGTGTATTGCCATAGAATAGAGCCAATGGATTAAAACAGATATGAAGAAAGTTGTGTGAAGAGTTAGTGAAGATGATACTTGCAGTACAATAAACTGCCTTATATATCAGATTATTTTCTATGCTGTGGTCTGTGGAAAACTACTCTGTTTACTGAGATTCTGTCTACATCTACCATTTTGTTTCCACTCTAAAAGAAAACACATGGTTTCTACACCAAACTACATATTCAAATATTCTTTATTAAACAAAGGATGCAAACATTTCATAATTCTGCACAGAAAAGTGTTTTCATGTTGAAGCATTCCCTAACTCATTTCCAGCTCACTAACTTTTCTTTCCAAATTCAGTTTGCATTGCAGTGTGGAAGAATCATCACATGCGGACAGTCACCAACTATTTCATAGTGAATCTATCTCTGGCTGACATTCTCGTCACAATTACTTGTCTTCCAGCAACTTTAGTAGTGGACATCACAGAAACTTGGTTCTTTGGGCAGCCCCTCTGCAAAGTGATCCCCTACTTACAGGTATTATTCTACTGTGTTTGTGTACACATTATCCATGTTACAGGAAAGAGAAAGAGTAATAGCATCTTCCTAATGGTGATAATGTGACAAAAGTTTGTCACTGCTACTGAAGTAGATACCTCAGAATACCTACAGAGGATTGAAGGACTGTCCAACTTATGAATGTGTTTGTGCTTAATAAATGTTGTTCTTGTTAGACCTGGGCAATACACTTTCTGGAACATTTGTCTGATGCCCTTCACTTTGTGTGGTATTTATAATAACTCAGAAGGGATACAAAACAAGAAAAATGTCTGGAAATAGAATTACATACAGAATTATACTCTCTGTATGTGGACCTAAACAGCTACTCAAGTGTCCAGGGTGGAGAGTCTGAACTTCTGCAGAACTCTGAAGGGAGTCTATGCCTTCATATGTGTTTAGTGACTTGTTTTGCACTCTTTGGAAATAGTCAACATGTCCTGGTGTACTGGGAGCAGATCAGATTGTCTGCCTTAAGCACAATTGCCACCACTCATTACCAGTGGACTTAATTAGTTATGAGATCATTTGCATCAAAATGATTGACAGATACCTTTTCTAAGTATAGCTGTTCAGATGAACTCACTGGGCATACTAGCATGATAACCTGCTTGGCCTTTAAGGCATTATAAATCAAAAGAATTAAGCAGAACTCTGAATGTATACAGGTAATCACCTCTGTGCCTCCAGCACAACCTATATTTTCAGCAGAGACCTATATGTTCCGGTTGAAAAGCCACATTGTCAAGGGCAACAGTTCTCCAGCAGATATATCTTCTACTGGATAGTATCAAAATCACAAAACTTGTTTCAAAGCCACCATTCTAGTGGAAGAAAATCTGAAAAGAAAGTGAAATGATCACTGAACAATAAAACCAAAGTGACAGTTTATTTCCTATACTGAACAGAAGGTTAAAATTACATATTCTGCTTTAAGTTGATTGCTTTTTTTCATCAGATTCTGAATTTCCATTGTTCCTTTGAAAACTGAAAAGGCAAAGCAGTTGTACTGATATCCAAATGTAACACAGAAAAACAAATTAAAAAAAAAAAAGTTGCTCTACAAAGAAAGAAATATCTAATTAGTTGACTGTTTTCAAAGTAATTTTTCAGATAATGTTTTGCAAATTCTAAGATGCACAAATTTGTTCTTTCAGAATCTGACTCTGTTACTCCTACTTACTTTGAGTAGCACCCTAATCTGTGAATTGGTTCAGCCTAGATATAAGGAAAAAATTCTTTACCATGTGGGTGGTCCAACACTGGAACAGGCTTCCTAGAGAAGTTGTTGTTGCCACATGCCTGTCAGTGTTCAAGAGACATTTGGATAATGCCCTTAATAATATGCTTTGAATTTTAATTAGCCCTGAAGTGGTCAGGCAGTTGGACTTGATGATCTTTGTAGGTCCCTCCCAACTGAACTATACTATTCTCTTTCATTCAATTCTACAGCAGATGAGGATATCTGTTGCAATTCCATAAGCAGTGACTTAAAACAGAGTCTTTTTCTGAAAATAATTTCCGTTTAATAATTTCAAATAATAAGCTATGTTGAAAATAGGAACAATTTTTAGAACTCTGAAAAAAAATACAAGAAATCATTTGTGAAACAGAAAAATTACATTTACGTTTACATAATATTTCCTTTTTTTTAGACAGTTTCAGTCTCTGTGTCTGTACTAACACTTAGCTGCATTGCTTTGGATCGATGGTATGCAATTTGTCACCCTTTGATGTTTAAAAGCACAGCCAAGCGAGCAAGGAACAGCATTATAATTATCTGGATTGTGTCCTGCATCATAATGATTCCTCAGGCTATTGTTATGGAGTGCAGCAGTGTGTTCCCAGGATTAGCCAATAAAACCACCTTGTTCACAGTGTGTGATGAGCACTGGGGAGGTGAGTGTGTCATTGACCATAAAGACTGAATTTTTCTCGCTGTTGTGTAACAAAAATAGCAGGACATATTAATATGCAGTCAAGTGTATAAAGATATCACAGAATGTTCTTAATTATATAACCTTTCTTAGAACTACTGTTTTTCAAATACTCTGAATTTATATTTTCTTTTATACCGCTAAGATTAAAAGTACATTTGAAACCAAGTTTAAATGAATGAGGCTGCCTTATGTCTTGGTCATGTTAATGTTTCCCACAGGGTAAAAATGTTCCCATCCTTAAATGCTTATGCTTATATAATTCTCATTGATTGATGGACATTGCACGTTTACAGTATTCAGTCTTCAGAAATAACTAAACAGGAACAGAACTTCTATTTACCTGCTACACTGATTTTGCTAGTTGGTGGTATTTGATTAGGTCCTTATAGGTGTCTCCTGGGACTTCAATGCACTTTGCATGTCATTACAGAATTTACAGAGATGTCATAGATATGGGGTAGAAAGTTAGTCTACAATTTGAAATTTGTCATGGACAAGATCATTTAAATAACTTTAAAATTGTAATCAGTTACAAATGTTTCTATCCAAGAAGTGTAATTCTGCCTTTCCAGATTAACTTTGAATCTAACTTGTTCTGTATTTGAATTCAGCTGTAAGAAGTCATAAGGGTTGCCATGGAGTAACTACCTCTATTTTGTCTCAGTTCACACAGCAAGTCATGTTAGCCACTCCCGTGAATGGTTAAGATTCAACTCTGGTGGGCCTTGGCATAACTCCAACACTAATAGAGCATATGAGTTACATGCTGTGACTCTGACACTGGATACAATGACCGTCAGTAATACCATTATTCACACACAGGAAAATAAAGCCAAGCTTGCCAAAACATATAACTAAAAGTTGGTTGTTTAATAGCCTCAAGTCATTCTAAAATACAATCAGATTCTCCGTCAGTGCTGTGTCTGTAGAAGATTCCTGTCCTGTGAACAATTAAGATAAAATACAACTGGATCACCTGTACTTAATTATTGTGATAAATTAGTTCAAGCAGCTTGAACTGCTGAGGGTTCTTCCATGTGGTGTTCTGGAAGTTCCTCCCTCTGCGGGGCCACTGGGGGATTAATGAGAAGACATTGGCTATCACATTCCCTCATCCTGGTTAGCCTGCTGGGACAAGGCAATGGGGCAGAGATGTCCATTAGCTGGCTGGCACTCATTCCAGACAAAGATGTGCTGAAAGTTTGTAGGTTACAGGAAGCCCCCGTTAAGCTGGGAGTAAGATACTTGCTGTTTCGTTGGAGTGGACACATCTGTTCTTTACTTCTAATGTTCTTTTTTCATCTGTGAACAATTTTGTATCCCAATCTGCTGCTGGATGCTCCAGTATTTATGTGACTATTTTCTTTCACAGAATTCACCCCGAATACAATTTGCGTCCATTCACTTTGACTGCAGAGTTAACTTATCCACACCTTTATTACTTCAAGGTTAAATCTGAAGCAAAGATTCTTTTAATCAGCCTAGGAAATGAAAATGATGGAAAGCACTGCAGTTAATTAATTAGGGAGTCAGGAGAGTACTTCATGAGGGAATACAATCTCAGAATTTTCAGATCTCTTTTGGCCATCTTGATTTCCAACAGGAAAATGTTGCTTTCAGACTAAAGTCCATAATAGCTATGGAACTATTTTAAAGACTGGCTTGTTCAATACTGGACTAGAATAGTCTCAGCCTACAGATATGCCTGAGCTGAAGCACCCATTATATAAAAGAAAAGAAGCTCCCAGATTGTTTGCAAGACTCCCATGGAGAGTATTTGTCCAAAATGGAATCTCTTTATCTTCAGGTTATTCTGTGAGCCTGTACTCAGATGTTTGGAGAGGTAGAAAGGGGCATAATAAAAGCAAGTACTTGTGCATGGAATTAAGTTATTTTTGTGTGCGGCTTCAGAAATGAAGTGCCAACACTCCAAAGTGATTTGTTTGTTCTTTTTTTTTTTTTAATTGATGTTGAAGATAAAATGAAAATAATTTTACCTTAAAAATCCATGAAAGTTTTCTGAAATGGGAAAGCTTTTCATTCTACTTAAAGAAAACAATCCTATTTTTATCCTGATACCTTTTTAATGAATTATTCTTCTAATGATAATACACCATCATTGGTAGTTATTCTGCTAGTGCATTTCATCTGTCCATAAAAAATAATCCTCTCATTGCTTTGTAATAATGGCTTTTCACTGTAACTTAAGAGAGAAACCTTTCTGTGTATTAAATTACAGGTAGGTTGCTCAAATAATGGAATGTCTTAGTAAATATAGAGTTAACCATAAATAATCAATGAGGATAAAATATAACACATCCCTTTCAGACCATGGAGAATGGAGTGTCATTATCCACAAATCATTTTGATTCAATTGGAACTGTCTAAGGACAATGAGTTGGGCCAAAGCATAGAAGATGCAGTTTTTCTACTGAGAACCTGGGTTTGAAATCACAAAGGTCCCTGAATACAAGAACAAAAGAAAGTGGATAACAGGACATCGGTTTGAAAAGAGTGGTGAGCTTCAAAATCAGAAGAAGAACTAAAGAGCTAATATTTTCAAAGAAAACACTTGCATTTTTTCTTGGGTTTTGTTTTGCCTTGTTTAACTATGGGAATATCTAGGGTCAGAGAAAGCTAACTAGGAGGAGGTTGAAGGAGAAAGGAATTTGTGTTCCTAAGAAAAAAAACATATTTGCAAAGAGAGCGGAGACGTTAGATACACTCAAGAGAATCCGAGCAAATCCTATAGGAGAGTCAATTTGTGTGAAGAGGAAAGGGGTTATATTTGGGTGTTTACTGCTTCGTTTAGAACTGCATATAATTTATGCTGTCTAAAATTAGGGTATGTCTGATGAAATCTTTGCAGAGCATCATGTGCACCCTGTGTACCAAGGATGTTAGAATTCAATTGTCAAGGTCGGGACTTTAAAAGGGGGTGCTTAATGACACTTTCCAAAGTATTTCAGAAGTTTATACTAATTCTGGGAACTCGGGGCCATTGAAAAGTGAGGTGCTATGGAGGACTAACAGACAGGAAGATGTCTGGAACAGTCCAGGAAAATGTCAGAGATGCCAAAACAGGAGACAGAACTGTACCCTACCCAGACTTAGGTCCAGCTGCTGAAATCCATGCAAGTCTGGTGAGTGTCTGGAAGGAAGGTCTGATCAACACTGTGACACTTGGGATCCTAAACGGTGAACAAATAGTGGCCACCCTGACTAATAATAAGATTTCAAGCATGTGGTTGGAGAGCAGCCAGTGACTGCAAATGGAGCACTAGTTCAGCCTAAAACAAGACTCAATTTCTTTTTAATTGCTTCTGGCATTCCTGAATATAAAATTCATTGCCAATTCTAGGCTGAGGGTTTTTCATTTTGAGTACTGTCTAATAACAATATTTTATTTGGGAATGCAGAAGGATCCAACATGTGACCTATGCAGACTCACTTAAGGAGCCAGTGTTGGCCACAGTTCTATAATAGTCTGTAATTGCTATGCACTGAATTTGATGATAAAGTGCCAAAATAAAAGAAACATATATTAAAATGAGTCCACCATGTGTCCAAGCTAGCTAAATGCATTCTCCTAGAGCTATTTGCAAAAAGGGTGTTAGCCAAAGTGCATTAGCCAACCCCTTTGCATATGATAAAAAGAATATGGAGATAATCCTTTCCCAATACTACATGGTTGAATGGAAACAAAAGGAAGACTTCGTGTTCCATTTACTCCTAGATTACTCATAAAATAGTGCAAAAACATATTGTCTTAATTCTGGAAAATAACATAGCTGGAATTTGCATTGTTACATGATGGTTTATACATCCTGTTTATCAGAGTGCTCAGCGCTTAATTCCATAATGCTAATTGCTACCTGGAGTGTAGAAAACAACAAACAGACTCTAAATGTTGATCCATGCCATAAGTTATTTAAAAGTACTGTGCAGCTATTGAGCAGGCACAGCTATACTGCATAGTGTTAGACGCTATGAAAAAAAAAAAGAAACAAACAATATTCTTATGCCCAAAATAAATGCAAGGAATAAGAACATTTCAGATATATTGTTTCAAGGGATTTAAAATGCAGAATTTAAGGCAAAACTGGTTGGACATTTTAATACAACTGGATGTCAGAATATTGTTAATACTGAAATCATGCTTGGTGTCATGAATTGATAGGACAAGCATGATATATCATGTTTGAAAACGTTAGTCTAGTATTTAACTAGTGGTAAGTATTCTGACATAGGAAAATACTTTGGAAGGGACTCTGTTGTGTAATCTAATTTTCTGTACTACGAGCATGCACTTTCTAACATCCCTACTTATTAAGATTTATTCTAAAAGTATACTTTTTAAGCTGTTTTGCTTATGCATATTGGTAAGTCCAAAACCTTACAGGCATCTTCCTGAAAGTAGGGAACCTGGGAACTCTCCATGGATGCTCAAAAAACTTCATAGTTGTGTTACTTTTCCCTATTCTTAGGTAAGCTGTCAAGAGTGCCAATTTCATTGTGCACTTGCAGCTTAAGGGAATATTTTGTTTACTAGCCATATCAAAACCTTTTGAGTCTGGGTTGTTTTCAGTTTGTATATACGTGTATAGACACATATATAGAAAAATTCTGGCAAAATCCAGAAGCTGTAGTTTCAAACTTCTGCCTACTTGCTTCACTGAACAACAGCCTGGGACTGCAACACAGTGCTGAGGAGGAAACTTTAGAATAAAGTCTCAAATTTGTTTAGTAATCCGTGCAGCAGACAGAAGAAGGTTTGTTTTAGCATACTGATAATTTATCAGGTGGAGTAATCATACTGTATGACTGGTGCTGAGTAGGAACACCCATCCCACCCCACTCCAATCCTTGTGACCACTTGCTTTCTCTTTGTCCCCTTCCCTCTTTTCAGCAAAACAGTGGCCAGTGATGTAAGAATCATTAATTTCTTGTTAAAGAGATGGCTACTCCAGCTGAGCATGATCTCTCCGTCCCACAGCCCATTAAGTCACCCACTGATGGCAAAGACAGTTTTCACCTCTTCTGCTTGAGAGTAAGAGGATGAGTGGTTCCAGTGAGGCAGCTGATATATCACCAAGTCCCATAGACTGATTGATGCTCTCTTTCAAGGAGCCTGCAACTCACCCACTTGATAAATGAACAGTATCCCAAACCAGCCCTTCCTCCTCCTCATTGCTGTGACTGTCAAACAGCTTTAAAGCTGTTCTTTGGCTTGAGAAGCTGAACAGAGTCATGCTTCTTAGGGAAAAGTTCTACAAAGGGCTTTGCCGTGGGTGGAGGAGGGACAGGTTTGCTTTGATGTTTAGCAGCTGGCACTTTCCAGGTGGCTAGACTTCAAAGGCAAGTCTCAGGATCTTTCTCCAACCTGGTTCATCGGTTCTTTGTAGATAGCTGGGCTCATTTAATGTTTCACTTTACTTGGAATGATAAATTGGAAGCCATAAACTCCAGATGGCCTTTTAAATACATACTGTCCTTCCACCTGAAAGGGGCCTGGCTGCCTGCAGAGCACTGATGAGGCAGGTGGCACCTCCTTCTGAATAGAAGGAATGTACTTTCAGCTCTGACCTCCCATGATCCCAGTAAGCCACGTTACTCCAGTTTCTCCTTAATCTCTCCACATGTGAAGCCTGAAGTCAGAAGCCCTGTCTGACTGCAGTGTTGTGAGGCTGCATTTTTTTGAAGTGCAAAAACAATTTTGAGATCATCAGTAAATACACAAACCCAAATTATTGCCAATTATTAAAAAAAAAAAAAAAAACTTAAATGGCCTGCCTCCACCAGGGATATTCACAAGAGCCAGTAGCTGTAGCTGTTCAGTTAAGAGTATGTAAGCTGATTTGCTACAGGATCTTAGAGCCAAATGCTGCTTGTCTGAATTGTTTGAACCCTTACCTGTCAAAGCTGTGAAATATTGATGACAATGTTTCTATTGCCTTTGCTAGCAGTGAACATGGATTTTGCCCATTGTATGCTATGGTATATAGTACCATCTATATAGCAAGTTTCTGTTTCCCTGATACTGAAGTTTTCTGACCAGGTCTTTCAGGACCAACACAGAGTGTGACATTATGGGAGCTGGGGTTTGAGGGTAAGCCTTGAGTTAACATAATGGACAGTCCTCTCTACTATGGGCCAAGTCTGTATATCTCCTTGGCTATTCAGCCTCTTAGGGATTCTCCTGGCATGGAAATGGACTTCTGGTTTGATAGGGTGAAAAATCTTAGTCACTTTAAGAGGCAGAAAATAAGTTTGATTCACCAAAATTCTCATCTCATGCAACTCTGTTTTTCTTCCTTCTTTTTATTAAAAGCTCAATCAACATAGATTTTCAGTTGCAGAACGCATCATCCTGAAACACTGAGAAATTCCAGAAATTAACATAAATATTCTTTCTTTACTCTATCCCAAAATGCAATGCTTAGAATTACCAGGCAATCTAACTGCTCATAAAGTGCAGTTTCTCTTCTGCTACATATTTTCAGTCCACGTAATGTTCATTCCTTTTCTGAGGCTGTCCATAAATGTTAAGTTGTAATTAATATCAACATTTGATAATACTAAACTACATTCGATGTTATAAAAGTGAAACTAAGTTTTCCAGGCACCTGCTGCACATTCTGCTATAATCTAATGACGAAGCTTATGTATGATATAATATTCTTAAAAACAGAGTACATTCACAGCACTTATGTTTGTCTCTAACATTCATAAATTGTTTTTTCGTGAAGAGATACATAGGACATTAAGGCTCAATGGTAGCAAACTCATTACTGTTAAAGCTGAGTCAAAAATAACCTGGGAAATTTCCTGTTTAGAGCATTTGACTGATTTAATTCTGTTTTTTTTTTTTTTTCATGTAATCACAATAATTAATTGAGTATAGCTTGAAGATACATTTATTCTGCCACCAAAAAGTGATTTAAAAAATTCCTGCCCAATGCTAATGGGAGAAGAGTGTAGAGTACTTCTAATGTGTAGTTTATATTCTATGTTTATAGATGAGAGACTGTACAAGTTACTCAGGCATATAATTCTGCCTTTGCAGAATTAAAAGTAAAGACAGTTCCACTACCTGTTAAATGTGTTAAAGATGAGGCAGATTAAGTAACTGGTTAGCTACTTTTGGGTACTGCAATGTTCTATCTTTCACTGATTTAATAAAAGCAAAACTTCTTAAGACTTAGTACCTAAAGCAATAATGTCATATGAAAGCAATAAGGTGATAAAAGAGATAAAAGATGCTTGAGATAAGAGAATGTTTATAATAGGAACAAAATGTGTACGGAGGTGATTAAAAAAATCAATCCTGACCACGAGGTTACTGGATGCATCTTCCATTATTACCTATTATGTTTGAAATACATATTCATATCTATATGAATAATGGCTTAAAGTGATTTTGAAATGTCTGTATATTTAAATTCACATTTTTTTTTTTTAATTCTCTTTCCAGCTGAGGTTTACCCCAAAATGTACCACACATGTTTTTTCCTGGTGACATACATGGCACCACTGTGTCTTATGGTGTTGGCCTATTTGCAAATATTTCGAAAGCTCTGGTGTCGCCAGGTAAGTCACTTATACTAGCTCTATTTGCTTGCTGTTGTGACTATGTGTTGATTCCCATGTGCACCCTTCTTCTATATATGCCCCATGTTGTCCCTTAGGATCCGATTTACATGGATTTTTACATCTAGCACTGTTACCAGGTCCAGTGACACTGCTGGTTTACAGTCACCTTGGATAGGAAATGAGACGCATTCAAAAATGAAGGCAGTCAGGCTGAATATAAAACTCTTCTTGCTCATGTCTGTGAAAGGCTCCTAAGAGGGAGAGAAAGAGAGGAAAGGGCAACAGAAAGATTGATTGTAGAGAGGAGAAAGATCTCTTACATCATATCTGAAGTGCTTACTGAAAGACCTTAGGTGATCATATATGATGACTGTATACTGCTAAAGTCTTCTGCAGCAGTCAAAAGTTAGGATTGTCTTCCTCGTTTTGTTAGTAGTCTGTACGATTGCTTTTTTATTTTTCATTCTGTAAAGTCTCAGTTTCATAACAGGTCCAGTCTGAACAGAAGTTGTTATAGAAATCGGACTATCAGAACTCTGAGATTGGAATTGTCTGATGTGAACCATGTGAACCTGACTATTATCAGTATTGAATGATGTGAATTGTTGAGAAATAATTGGCACAAATTATAACATGAACATCTAGTTTTTCAATCTTGAAATTAAAAATATAGGAAAGAAAACAAATATAGTGAACAAAACAACAACAAACAAGCAAACAAGCACACAACATGAGAATTGAAGTGGCAAAAATGATGTGAACTTAAGGAATGCTTTCCACCCTCCAACAATTTGCACTGGTGTCAGCTTGCTTGAGAGTCATTTTTGGGTGTGAGCAGTGCCATAACCTATCATGCATCAGTCTATGGTTCCCTCTGCTGTCTTCTGCTTTGTCCAAGATTTAGCTATATCTGTAGCCCCCCACCATCCTGCTCTGTCAGTCTATAAAGGACAACAAATTCATTCTGTTGAAGAGATGATGCAAGATATTCCTTCTCCTGTCCTCTCAAATGGCTCTAACCATGGCTGAGGTTTCTTTTAGGATATGGGCATGAATCATTTCTCTTTCATCATTATGTGCTATATCATGTGAATTTGAGGTTGTTCCGGCCAATGTATATTATCTGCCACATCAGGAACATGTTCTGCATGGTCCAAATTGAGCCATTGTGGAAGTCCCAAATAGACTTTAGATTTCTAAGCATAAGTACATTAAAAAATAAAAATCAAACCTTATACTGACAAAAAAAAAAAATCTCTTGCAACTAACTAACATATGGCAAAAGAAGACTTTAAGGTATTTTGATATCTGTTCATCAGAACAGCAATTATTCTCACTTCTAATCATATTAAGTTAAACCACAGTAAAAAATCTAGCTACTGAACTTTAAATTATCATTTTTGTTTTTAATTTCTTACATTTATAAGATCAGATAAGAAGATAGTTTCAAGATTAAATTTAACCTTTGCAGTTTGAGGGGACCCTTCAGTAGAAAAAAGGCTTTGCTGAGTTTCTTTTGAAATTAAGTTCGGGCTAACATAGCTCTAAGATGCTGTGCATTGCTGAATAATTATCCGTGACTCTCTCTGTACTGTGGTGCCCAAAGAGCTTATCACTATATTGCTTAACCTTCTCTTCTGTACGTTCTTTACAATCCTCCTATTATCTCAAACCACCCATTAATTTAGTTAATGCAAGCAGTTGTTCTTAACCTGCACATAGCTTGAAAATGATGGTTGAAGTTTTGGGTTTGGGTGGGTTTTTTTGTTTTGTTTTTGTTTGTTTTTTTCACTTGTGTTATCTGTCCTGTTTTGTCTTCACAATATTTCTTCTCCCTATACATCTTATACACTTACAAGTTTAGGATGATTTTTCTTTCCTTTTTGGTGACAAAAAGACAAATACTGACATAAGCTTAGTGCTATCAGTGATGCAAAATTACAGATGTCTTGTTTCCTAGCTTAGATGATAACACTATGTATAAAGGGTCGTAGTAAGTGAAATTAAAACCACTTCACATCTATTAACAACTGCGACTTGGCTGCAGACATCAGACATTTGTCTAAGTGCAACAGGTGTGCCATAATCAGTCATGTAGAGCAAATGAATGCAGTGCTGTAAGTATATTATTTGATAATACCTTCAATTAAGAAATCATGCTGTTTATGAGAACTTTAGTTAAATATAGTGATCCTGTTGCAAGGTACAAAGAGCCTTCCAAGTGCACGTGACCAAAAAAAAAAAAAAACCAACACAAACAGTAAATTCTTTCTATGCCTTACAGTTTTTCTAAAGGTTCTTTTTTGTTTTTGTTTTTGTTTGATTTTATTTTTGTTTTAATGGAGTGTGTTGTGCATGCTAATTTTCAGATAACTAAAGACAAATTTACAAGGTATCCATACCATACTTTGTGCAAGAGCTCTTAAAAGTAGTGGTTGTGTCTTTCAAGCAGATCTCCACATATGATTTGCAGTCTTTGATTTAGGGATTCATCTGTGCAAAGGCAAGCACAATCATGCCACAAATATCAGGATTTTGAGTAATCTAATTATTAGAAAGGAAGTAGTGACTTGGAAGACAGTGTTCTCTTGTGGATTTTAAGTGGATTAAAATGACATCTGAACAAATAAATAGGACTGAATGGACTTATGGTAAAAGTGTTGATACATAATTCATATTATCAAGCCCTGTATACTCAGTTTTATTGATGTCCAAATGCATCGACACTAAAGTCTATTTATATTAATAACTAGGAACCCTGCCCATTTTTATTTTGGCAGCTGAAATATACCCTTCCAATCTTTGCAAGCTGTTATTACATTTGGAGAGATTTTGTCTGCTTATAAATCCCTTGATAATAATTTGAGGAGATAGAGGAAAGGTGCATCAGAAAGTAACTATGCAAGTTTTACGTGTTTAGACACAACTAGTGGGCTTTTAGTGAAATATTGGGACTATACAAATTCTATACAACTATCTCCATAACTGATTCAATAATCAAAGCAAATACATGCATTATGCTGGCATGTGTATACTTGTACGTGCGTAATACATTTGTGAGTTTACATAAATGCATATTTGTAAATGTCTCTGTGCACACACTTCTATGAAGTGTTCTGTCCTTTAGAAGATACTAGTTCAGCTATGCATCTGTGACTGTATTGCACCTTTTTTTTTTTTTTTTTCCTGATAAAATTCCTACTGTATGATTGGTTATTGGACTATCAGTAGCAAAGCCCAGTTATTTGCCAGGTAAATACAAAGTAAAAAAAGGTTCTGTAGAAAGGTTCTCAACACAAACTCCTGAAGATTTATCAATTTGATATGCAGTACAGTGTCATTGTACATTGTATACAGTCCCCACCTTTGATCACCTCTTGCTATTGAAGACTGCTTAAATAGCAGAAAAGACTCTTCTACCTGCACAGACATGTACAAGCCATGTACACAGACATGTCTAACATTTCTGTAGAAATAGCCATTCACATTTTGAGTGACTTCACTGAAATTGCATCTAGCTACTAAGAAAGCTGGTCAAAGAATTCTTCTATAGTGAATCTTTGGCGTAATCAGGAGGGAGAAGTCAGGAGAAATTTGGCTGAGTTTCTCTGCTTCTATCTCCATTATCTGAATGGTAATTCAGATAAATAGTAATTCAGTATGAGTGAAAAGGAAGAAAAATCTTCCATTTCTAAGTTAGAACAGGAAAACAAAATACCACTGATAAGCCAGAATCAGAACCTTAGACAGTGAATCATCTCTGTAGTGCATGGCAAAGACACTTTGCAGTACTACAGCCCATAGCTAAGTAAGTTAAATTCCTTGGAACAGGACAAGATATGTCCAGGTGTGAAACCGGTATGGCTGATTTAGCCGAATGAGTGGGAATCCTCAGAAGAAACAAGTGCAAGGTTTTTTTCTTTATGTCCATAAAGACATTAGTTAAAAAAAAAAAAAAAAAAAAAAAAAAAAAAAAAAAAAAAAAAAAAAAAGATGTATCTCCCTGTTCTGCTTCATTGATTTCCTGCTCGTTATAAAATAACATTGCCAAATGATTCCGATAGTTGTAAATCAGGTTTGATGGTGCACATAAATGCTAAATTAAGGGCTTGTCTGTTCAAGGAAGCTATTTGTGAAAAAAAATGCATAGTAGCTCTTCTAGAACAATTCTGCATGTGCATACTTTTATTTTAGAATAAGTGTTTCCATTTTAACTTGCTTTTTTTTCTGAAAAAAAAAAAAAAAGTATCTAAAATTTCATCCTCTTCTGGTCAGTTGCTGTGGATAAGCCCTAGTTTTTAAAATTCTACAATAGAGGATGTGAATTCTGCAGATAATTTTAAACATGAACCATTTTACACTCATGGGACTAGTCACCCTGCAGACAATTGCACTACTCATGAATAAAACTAAATTTCTACCCAAAAGGTTTTCACAATGTACAATATTGAAAACTTTATAAATGGCATTGATTTCTCTGAGAAAGTCCTTGCCATCTGTAGTCTTACACTTGTGGCTACAGGCAGAAAATAATTTTGAAGAACTGAAGCAAAATATTTGGCTTGGCTTATACAAGGGCACACAAAGCAAAGACAGATTTTTTTTTAATAGCTTGGTGCTACATCTACCCATTGCAAGGTGTCTTTGGCTAACCTAACTCTTCCTATGTTTTGAAACTCTTCTGTGATTCCCCTCTTCATCATTGTATATCCATTCAATTTTGAAGAGCTTTGTGAGGAGTTCCACATTTTAGCTGTGACCTCTTTAGCTGTTTCATTGTCTTCTAGGTTGCATATCTGACATTTTTATAGCTCTTAAATATATGTGGTCTTTCAACCCTTGCTTTCCAATGCTGAAAAGCTGTTTAATATCTTAAATTAGCAATATAGTAATAGGATAAACTACTGTCATACAAGAAAACATATAACATAGAACTTCGTAGCAACATAATTGTAGTAGTACGGTTGGTAAGTATGACAGTCTGAAGATATAAGCAAGGCAAGTTAAGTGGGAAGTAAGGATAATTTTAATGCATCAGTTGGTATATTTGGATAAAACACATTTTTTTATGCAGTCCTTCAAGTGTGTCTGAAATCTGGTTTGTTTCTTCCATCTACATCAATTAATTTAATTTTAAAAAGTACTTCTCCATACAAGCTTACCTTGTATATGTCAACATGTCTATTTTTCTTGTTATAGCTACCCACAGTGATAGTTTTTCAAAGTGCCAATGTTGAGGATACCCCTTATTCTGTCTTGTTTAGATCCCAGGAACTTCTTCTGTCGTTCAAAAAAAATGGAAGTCTCTGCAGCCCTCAACACAGCAACGAGGTCTGGGACAGTCAACAAAGTCAAAGATCAGTGCTGTGGCAGCTGAAATAAAACAGATTCGTGCAAGAAGGAAAACAGCACGTATGTTAATGGTTGTCCTCCTGGTTTTTGCACTTTGCTATCTACCAATTAGCATCCTCAATGTCTTGAAAAGGTAAAGTTTATCCCAAAATGTAAACACTTGGTAAAGCTTTCTGTCTAAATACAATCCACTGTTATGAGATTCCTCTTATTCTGACAGATACTTTTGAAGGAGAAGCCTATTTATTTCATGATAAAGAAACTGAAAAATAAGCATATGGTTGCAAGAAAAAGATGTATCTAACTTATCTGCAGTACTAAAAATGTAGGGCAGATTGTACAAGACTTATTAGTAAGTTCTTCCTCATGAAAATGACCTGACCTATCTCCTCATTAAAACCTGTCATTTACGGGATTACAGCTTGTTTGCTGTAAATGAACCCTGGAAGTACACTTCCCTAAAGCAGCAGTTGAAGATTATCAGGAGAGAGTAGTGTTGTGGCTTGGCCCCAAGGACTGTACCCAAGCTCCATCATACACAGTTTTGAGACCCAATTTTGAGCGTATTTTTAGGCTAATTCTTCAGTTTTTCCATGAAGCTGTTTTTTACTTTTTTTTACCCTTTTCTCTCCTGCTTATTTGAGATGTAATTGTTTACACTCTGCTTTTTGTACTGTGCTTGACAGGTTTTGATATAGTTACATCTCTTGAGACCTCTGGCATACTGATAAATAATGACATATAGCAGATTTGATCTTGAAGCTGTTAGCTGATTTCAAGAGGCAAAGTATCCTAAAAAAAGAAACACTGTTTTGTTGGTGCTTGAGGAACATTTAATTTCTGAGGAGTAGTTTCAAGTTGGATATGAAAGCTAAAATACGGCCCACTCAATTCTGGCACTTTCCTGAGGTCTAATTTAAGTACTCTTCATCCTCAGGTCCCTTGATAGGCAATGCAGAGAGAAAGAAGTATTTCCAGAAGGCAGCTCAGGCTACCTCGGATCTGAACCATAGACGAACTACAAAGACTGCTTCAACTACAGTAGCAGAGTAGGCCCATAGTTAAATTTGCATTTAAATAGCTAAAATAGGTGTAAGGAATCTGGGTAAAGCAGATTTCTCTAGAGGACAGAAGCTGCTATTGTGGCCTCCATAGCTCAGATCTGGGCCAGTTCGGTGCCTTTCTAATTCCACAGAGACCTTGTTTGTTGGAGAATGGGCCTAGAGCTCAGAACCTCAATGACATTAATTGGTCAAAAACAACTTTTCCCATCTTTTCTTGGTTTATCTAACACCCACTGACTTTGGCTAATTAGCAGAAAAGTCATACATCTGCACTCTTGCAAAGTAAAGTGCTTCTGTCTCTACAGTCTCTATATTGTGCCAAAACACCAAGAAAAATGCTGAGGCATGGGGAGTTAACTTTATTCTCTCAGGAAAACAAGCAGTGTTGAATCAGCTTTTCTGTGATACTGCAAATAAGTCATCAGAGAGAAAATTAGGCTAGAAATTGCCAATGACCTCTTTTTATATGATTTCCAGTTTTGCCATCTTTCAGGTTTGCTTTTCTTTTTCTTTAGGGTTTTTGGGATGTTTAATCATGCTGATGACAGAGAAACTGTATATGCCTGGTTCACATTCTCACACTGGCTTGTATATGCAAACAGTGCAGCCAATCCTATTATTTATAACTTCCTCAGTGGTAAGTTGCAGTTACCTAGAACTCAAGTTTAATGTATAGTTTAAATGTAATGAGCCATAGCAAATAAGATTAATGACTGTGTAACATCAGTAGAGCTCCTCCAGTGGGAGCTAGATCCTCTTCTTGGAACAAGTTTCCTGATGTATCCCATTACCTTCAGGCTATCTACCTATAACTAACATAAACAGTTCCAGGGCCTGAGTCCAAGTTCTTGAATTTGATTGTCCATGCCATTAATTTGTTAGAGAAGTCGCTGGCATGACTTTGGTCTGAAACAATTACCATTTCCCTAAATCCCTGGATACTCTCTGAGAGTTAACACAGACCAAGGGCTGTCCCCGGCTGGCATTTTATATGCAGCTATCAAATTTTGGAGGCTGTAAGTGTTTAATAATACTTGCATGACCAGCTTGTGCCAACTAGGTTCAAGGCCAAAGAACGAATCAGGATGCTGTTTACTTACTAGTGTAGGTTTGTCTTAGCTCATATTCATCTTATTTGGCTATGAACAGCAGAAATAGGACTTAAACTGGTGGTATTACATCTAAATGCAGGGAGGCAAAAGTTTGTTAATCCTCAATATACATTTGCCCCCCTGTGTTTCTTTGTGGTGTGTAGTGTGAGGATGATATGAACCATTTACCTTGAGCTATGAAAGCAGACTAACAGGCTGTTGAACGCTTGAACACTTTGAATTTTCTTTTAAAATGTATTGAAGTTCAAGTAATGATTCAGTCATTTAATCCTACTATTGCTCCATTGGTTGTTTTTGTAAAATGTGTTGTTAATCAACAAACTATCCACACCATAATTTCATAAATCATTCTACTTTGTCCATCCTACCTAGCCAAGAATAATTTAGGCTTCATACCATACCTAACATATCTTCTTACAAAGGTTATATTTTGTCTGTCTGTCTTCAAGGTGTTGAAACTGTGATTTCCTACTTCAGTGGCATTAGAAAAACATCTGGATGTTCTAGATTAATTTTGCATTAAATAGCTGTATTTTTCTAAGCTCTAAGGTTGGTTGAAACATGGTTTATGGTACAATTTTTTTCATGAATCTTTTTTTGTTGTTGACAGGGAAGTTTAGAGAGGAATTTAAAGCAGCATTTTCTTGTTGCATCTTTGGCATTCACAGTCACCATGATGAACGGCTTACCAGAGGTCGTGCCAGTACAGAGAGTCGGAAATCCTTGACCACCCAGATCAGCAATTTTGATAATGTTTCAAAACTTTCAGAACATGTTGTACTGACCAACATAAACACAATTCCAGCAAATGGTACTGCACCTATTACCCACTGGTAGTATATTTGTCTCTATGTCTTTTGATGCCTTGGGAGTAAAATTTAATTGTGCATAGAACAATCTTTGAATCTTAGCAGAGCACAATGAGAAAGAGGTGTTCACAAATAAGAACCGACAGTAAGAAAAGTAACTTACAAGATATATTTCACAGATTATGCTACAACTTCAATTATATATTTATGAATCAAAATCTCATATAATATATTTAAAAATCTGAGTTGCAATTGGGGAGGGAGTAGGGTAAAAATATTTTATTTAAATATTTTCTTTGGATCTCTGCATCTTTTAGTCTCCTAAGTAAATAAAGAACAGGTACCCGAAAAAGTGAAAATAATTTTCTATCAAGTTGCAATGTGTTTACAAACAGCTATATTCTACTCAGAGCTAATTCTCTGAAGTTGTGGAATATTCTATAACAGATACCTATTTTAGCCAAAATTGGGTGCACAGATTGTACTACCCAAATGTCCTTGACTACTTCAAATGATCTGCTCAACAAGCATCAGGTGTGAGTTGGGCTGATCCAATAAGAAAGTCACATGAATTTCTGATCTCACATTTGTTGTTCCTTTTCCTGTTGTGTAGGTTATTGTATGTATTCAGGATCAGCTGGAAAACCAGTCTTGACTTTTCTCCAATACAGGTTGATAAACATATGAGCACAGTCTAAAATCAAAGGCAGAAATTGTTCAAGTTTTCCCAGTTCCAGGTAGACACTGAAATGATTGTGCAATTCCCTAGCTTTGTGAATAAATGGAAAATTACATATAATTTATTATTTGATATTTCTCATTACATTATACATTATATCCCAGCAGGACTTTACAAGGGATAGGATTCATCCCTCTTCTCCTAGAGGTGTGATCACTGGTTTCCTAGAAGTTAATCTTAGGTTACGACTATATAGCTATATATTGATAACAGAGAAATTGGTATGTCCAAGGACAGCTAATCTATTCCTAAAAGAAGTATCTGAAAAGGAAGAAATAAATTACCTTTGAAGACATATGTTCTTTCCACTTATTGCAGAAGATTCACAGGGTGACTCACTTAGACAATACCATTTCAGACCATTAAATTTAGTTGTCCAAACATACACTTCTGGTAGGTTCCTTTCTAGAGCAACAGCTGAAGGGTCTTTAGGACACTCCATGATGTCTGAAGCAATAGATGCTAAAATGTTGGAAACCAAACCCAGATATGAATTTTCCCTGTGTGATGATGTTAAGAGAGGACTTTTTTCCTCTAGGATTGTAGGGTTGGATTTTAATTCAAGATGGAGATACTTAAACGTAGGTACAAATAGGTATTCTAGGTGTATTAGCACCCAAAAGAGACCTAGACTTGATTAGTTTATGTAAACACAGGTATCTGAGACTCCTTACTGTATTCTTTTTGCCCTACTGTTGCTGGTCCCGAAGCACATAGATCCTCTGTTACACTGTCCATCTCTACATGCATGACTCATATGCCCAAGTGTCTAAAAAGGACACTAGTGCTTTGCTAGCTGTACTGAGCCCCTGTAAACACAGTCAACAGTGCCTAAAAAGCCTCTCAGCATACTCCAAAGTAGGTAACTGGTGGCTGGTCATTAACCACTGTCCACTCTCTGCATTGTGACCATGTTGGCCAGATTTCCATTGAGTAGAGTATGAGTTTAGACACACAAATTGCCTTATGTGTTGTTACCTAAAATCAGGTTTCTTAATCTTGAACTGAATCTCATCCACTCTCTCAATGGCAAGCATGGTACTCCTCCAATTCTGGTGATCATATACTTGCACTGGAAGTGCTGGGGTAGTGGAGATACCTAGTCCTTTGGAAAACAGACTGCAAAATAAAAGAGTCTTGTTCTGGAATCAGGTACAGATTGTCATCTGTTCCTGATCATGATCTGCTCTTGATCAGTGAAGACACTCCTGTAACCAGCGGAGCTCCCCTGTAAACCTGCTCTTACTGAAGTCCTTAGGAAATGCTCCATTGCTCAGCACTATCATAAGTAAGACCCTGATTGCTTTGATTACAAGATGCCTTCCCCAAACTGAGAAGTAAAGCTGCTTTCATACTTAAGAATAAAATATCTGGTAAAGAAGGCAAGGCTGTCAATGAAAAGGATTAAAGGCATGGAATTTCTGGCGGAGTGTTAAGATGGGGTATACATCTTATTCATTCCTGGGCTGTCTTCCAGCTATACTAGTATTAGTCTTGCAAAGTAACAGTCTATATGTGCAGCAAAGCTTTTCTAGATCTAGCAAAGACCAACCAACAGTAGGATTGCAGTGATCTATACACTAATCATTCTCCTTTTCCTGTGCTGTCCTGTATTGACGCAGGAATCTGTTGTGCTCCATTGGTCACAGTAGCACCTGGACAAGGAATACAGGGCAATTTACCAAATAATTCATGTTAAATAAGTAGTAGAACACATTTAAAATGTTTAAAAGTAAGAAAAACAAGGTTTATGCATCAAAAATCCCCTTAGGCTTCAGTTAAGAAGTCTTTACTTAACATTTGCAGTGCGATTTAGAACATTTTTTGGCAGACCATTTTGTTAATAGATCATCATCTCTCTATACTGTTCAGAAAAAGTGCCAATCACGGGGTGAGCCAGTCAGCTACCTGTTACAAGCAGTAAGTTCATCTTAAAATCTTTATCTTAACAGGTAGCACAGCTACACTCAGCCCGTTGAAGTCAGTGGAACTGCCTCTCCACATACCAGGGATGAACGTGACTTCAAATTTAGATGAAGCAGTGAGAATTTCTGCAGAATGCACTGGCAACACAGAGAATGCAGAGTGGGATAAATTTGTCCCTAGCATAACTAAATTTACCTCGATGGAATTACAGCAAGGATGACTTTGGCTCAATACATGTAAGACCACCTGAGAATGCCACATGTTTTTAGCTGTGTTACGGACTAGAACAACTGGACAAGGATTCCTGCAAAACGACTGCCTCTTCTATTTCTTCTCAGTCTTATGGAAACCTACTTACCTCAGTATGAGCTAAAGAACATGTCTTTACAAGTCTTTTTAAAGATTGGATTGTATCATACTTTGTAAATACTGTAGATATTTATTTTTATATATTTTAGATGCTGTGGAATGTTCTAAACTGTATCATATAAAGAACACTAAGTATTTGAAAGAAGTCTCAAACATCATTTATTTATATCCTGTTTCTATGAATGAGTTACTTATTTACAAGGAATGCTTACTTCTGCACTGGTGATATTCTGGAATTACTTTGCACTTCTGCTACTCCACTTGTAGTAAATTCTATGTTCATTAAGGAAGTTTCACTTCAAATTGATTTTGGGAAATTCCAGGCTACTTTTCTAAGCACAGACATGCTTCTAAGATGTGAACCCAAAATGCTGCAAGTCACACCTATTTTCATAAAATTACACTAGATAGCCAATCTTTTTTTCTTCAGACGAGTGCCTAGAAAGTAACTACTTAAATAAAACTTATGTGATGCTCAAAGGTGCTATAAGCTCAAAATTCCTACTCAGGCCAATAGGAATAACAGGTGTCAGCACCCCTGAAGAACTGGACACTTTAACTTCAGTAGCTCATTTTAGTCCATAATGTCTGCAAGTGTTGCTCCAGAAGATCTGTGAAGATCTTTAAAAAAGAAAACATTGGTTATCTTGCTTGCTTTGACAGTTTCTCTCTCAGTTGCCATTTAATACTAATGATACAAACAACAGATTTATGTGCCAAGAAAATGTCATGTTTTGAAAAATTAAAATAAAGTATTTCTCTCTGGAAGTTTAGAGAAGATATCTCGTTGGTCTGGTAGATCAAGTACTCATTCATCCATTTTCTGTTTATGGGAGAAGCTCCCTGGCCTGGGGCTTCCTACCACACATTGTAATTTTTTTCTTTTATGAATGAAGATAACACATCACTGGTGACTTAGTTTACGGGGGGTAAAGGTCACTGGCAGTTTTTGACTCCTGCATGTCTCCTTTGACATGCTCGAAATGGAAGGTCTGGCCTTAATTTTCTCTTTTGTAAGAGAAAATTTTCTCTTTTGTTCTCTGTTTACTTTTTCTTATTTTCACTTAGATCCCCCAAGTTAAAATATTACAACATTACTAGGAATTTCTTTTAGTCATAACTTAACAATAATTTTTGTGTGAAGAATATAAGTAAAAGATGAGACTTATTCACTGACATATTTATTTTTTTATGTGTTTGTTTTCTGGCCAGAGTAAATAGCATATCTTTCAGACAGAAGTAATAAAATCAGAGTTTATCTAAGATTTTAAATTATAAGGATGGGTACAAAGTGTTAACTAATTCTTGCCAGAACATCAAATACACTTCAAAAATTCAAAGCTACAAATTCAAAAATTCAGCTAATGATTTGGTTATTTTGATGAAAAAAAAATCATCCAAAAATTTGGGGTTTTCTAAAAGAAAAGTTTTTTTTTTTCTTGCAAATATTCATATTTATTTATTTATGTATTTATTTATTTTATTCATGCCTTTGATTTTATATAATTTGAGAAATACTTTGACATTTTCTTCTGGAAGTTTTCTGTAAAGACAAACCCAATAGTGAAAATGGAACATACTTGAGAGGAGAGCAGTAGATATTAATAGAGATAGAAATAGCTGCAAGAAGACAGCGTAAGATTTTGAGACCAATACGGGATTTATTGCCTTTTGCATGTGACAGAAATTAAAGTATCTTAAGCATCTGGGCTTCTCTTGACATATGCAGTAATACTTAAAATTAAGTTCTGGGGGAGTTAGAAGAGTGGTTGGCTGACTGTCATATCTACTTTACAAAACTTTGCCAACATGGCTATTTTGACGTATAGCTGTTCCTGTCTTCAATAAGAATAGGATTGCAAAGACTGCTCTATTCCTTCCTTCTTATCCATCAGAAAGGTCACTTGAGGAAAGAGCATTTCTTAGCCAGCCCATAAATATTGAAAATTATCAGAGAGCTGAGCTTGAATTGGGTTTTGTTACTTCTAGCTGTTTTGTGTTCTAATATTTCCACTAGCAATTTAGGAGAATAGAAAGGGAGTTCTAATGCCAGTGTTTCTGCTTGGTCATAGTATCATTAGACATAGAGTTTGAATCACAACATATTTGTTCCCGCATACATAAATTGTTATACCACCATCATTCTGGTACTTTGTCTCTCAACCTATGTCACAGTCTTGGAAAAGTGATAACCTGACCTCCTTCTCCTTTTTGTTGTCACTGTAGTGCTAAGCTTGTGTCTTGCAGTCACAATCACTGCAAAATAATTTCTCTCACTCTTCTTCTCCTGAAAGGTAATTTTTTCCCCTTTTCTTCTAGATTGCATAGAGGGCACCATGTCATATTAGCAAAATTGATGCATATCATTAAACTAAGGAGTGCTTTATGGGAAGGAGAACACACTAAACATTACCTTAACTCAGCTCTCACTGTAAGATACATCACAACCTACTGCTGCATGTTAAAATCGATGCAGGCCGAGGCAAATTTAGCCATCCAACCTAAAATTTGCCTAACGGCTAAAATGATACATATCTGTCAGACTGTTCCTTTCACTTGAAAATAAGTATTTTCTTTTTCTTGCTGTTGGATATATTGAAGGAAAAGTATTTTATTTTATTGAATGCACTTTAAAAAAAATCACTAAGTTAAAATCAGAGTTAAATAAAATAAGAGATTACATGCAAGTTTACATTTTCCTCAGCTAAACAGAAAATAAGCAAAATCTGGACTCCTCTCAAGTTCTGGCTCTGCCCATAGAGACAGAATTTCACCCACTATGTATCTCTCTGCTATTTATGCTGGAAGTTTTATAATGCCTTTTTGTTTTAAGCATTCAAGGACCAAAAGCAATTAAAAATGTTCCATATGGCATAAGCAACTTGCAAAAACAAGACTCACGAGTGGCATGTTGAAATTAATAGAGATCTACTGTTTACTCCTCCTTCCAGTGCAAGAATAAAAGAGCATCCAGTGAAGCTAGCAGGTGATACCACTTGCCAGTGTGAATGCTAAAATTTTACATTGTCTCATGGGAATACTGGGCTTGTTTACGGTAGAGAAGGCTGTGGAATGGTCCTCCAGCTCAAGAAGATCTTCAGTGAGAAATAATTGTCATCTGAGTATTCTGGGAAGGACCACCTTATACTGTCTTACACTTACACAGTCTTACACTTTTCCACAGTACTTTGTCTACTAAGTGAACAGGTGGCTGGGTGAACTTGGCAAGGTGGGCCTTCCATCTGAACTCTTACAGCATTTCTGGTGTTATGGTCCATACTATCTATTCATGCTTTAGTTGGATCTGGATTTTTACATGACTTTACTCATATGTTTCATTTCTGAATTGTTAGGTTGTCTGACAGTTGTTTAGTAGTTGAAGTAAATTATGCATCTAGGTATACATCTGTTTTTCTTAGCTTATTCCTTGCAGAAATACATTTAAATTGGAAAAGGCAAACCACATTTTTTGCTTTCATTTCCTGCATTTATCTACAGAGAAACAACCTTAGCTGGCATGTCATTGATTGTACAATTTATGGTTGGTCAGTTTCTGACTTGTATGGCAAATTGTTTTTTGATGTATCTTAAAGAAACTCTTGAAGTTAGACCCCTAGTCTGTATAGACTTGTTATTTGTTCCTCTGGTCTGCTGTCCAACATGCTCCACAGCTACTCTTTTTCCTTAATAGACCATGATCCTGTCCCACATCTAAGATGAAAACAATCAAACTCACTTTCATGCATTGAAAAGTTCTTACAGAAGAAGATCAGACACTGCAACAGTTAAACAAGACGGAGTGCTTCTAAAGGCATTTTCCAGAGAGATTATATGCAGCAGCCAAAGCCTTACTCTGTTAGATCCTCCTGAAATCAAGTGGGAACTGAATACAGAGGGAGTGCCAAACTGAATGACAAATGTCCAAGAACCACTCACATCTAGATGCAGTGCAGCTTAACAGTTACTGCAAAAAGAGAAATGGGTATAACAACGGCAGCAAAGGAAGCTCTCGGTGTGGAGGGACTGTGGGTGGGACGCTTCATCTGCTCCTGCCCGAAAGAGGTGGGAAGAGAAAGATACGAAATCTGCACGGGGAGGGTGCCAGACCTGCCTCCTCCCACCCCTCGCCGCGGCCCGCCCGGCCCAGCACCCACCCGCAGCCCGCCCCGCGCCCTCCTTCCCCCGGNAGCCGCTGGCGGCCGGCCATGGCCGCGCTCCTGTGCCTCGGTAAGTGCCGCGGGCGGCGGGGAGGGAGGCAGCCTCGCCAGGATACCTCGCCTCTCGCCGCGCCTGCGGGCCTCGCCTCCCCACGGGTTCCCCTTTGAAGCTCCGTCCCCCCTGCCCCTTCTCCTGGCGAGACGTGAGGCGGGGTGAGCAGGTACCTTGCTGGAGGGTTCGCAACAGCGTGCGAAGTCCAGGCCCTGCGGCTCGGCGCAGACTTCTCCAGCCTGGCGCCGGGTATCGTGTCTAAAGCCGGAGGTAAGGCAGGGGAGCAGGGCCGGCAGGGCCAGCACTGGTAAGAAGTTGAGCTGGCGAGGAGACCTGCAAATGGGATGCCTTGTCTAAATAAACAGCCACTTGTTTGCTAAGTGGAAAGCGTTCAGTGCTGGCAGTGCTACACGAAGGGTTATTGACATTTCCCCTTCGGTTTGAATGGAGAAAAAAGAAGGAAAATCAACAAAGCTGGTACAGAAAGAATTAGTGAAAGTGAACACGAGGCAAGTTTTTTTTTTTTATTTTTTCTGTCCTCCTTTTCTCCTCTCTACATTTTGTATACATGCTGCTTCTCTCTTTACTGTCCCACTACTCTAAACTTCTACTCCACTGTTGAAAACATCCTGTAGATAGTTCTGCCCTGGGTTTTGTTAGAATAAAGCTGTCCTTTAACACATTTGTAGCACCTGATATCAACTATTGTTTGCTTTTCTCCTTTGGAGCTAGCTATCTTGCTGCTCTTTTTGTTGGACAAGAAACCACAGCTTGAGAAATCTGAGTTTCCTATTATCCATTATTATCTGTCAGATAATAATTCTTTAGTCTTGGGAGAGACACTCTAATTCCTCCGTGCCTCAGTTACCTAATCTGCAAAATGAAGGTGTTACAATGTCCTTTTTACCCCCTTTCCCTTTCGACGCCAAATTCTTCAGAGAAAGTATTTTACACCTACCTAGTGAATTGACACCTGTACAAAAATAGACACCTGCAATATATAAATTTAAGTGTCTTCATGTCAAACTAGATCCCTCTAAAAGTTTTAGCTACAAAATAACTTTTAGATGCCCTGAACTTTCCTAGGTGCAAACCAGTCTCTGAGTACTCCAAACACTGGAGTAAATAATTAAAGTGAATGACTAAAGTAATGGCTGTCAATTTAAGCAATTGTATAAGCTAGAGTGCGTTGAATTCTAAAATCATACAGGCCAGTCTGCTTTGTGTAGGCTTGCCACAGTATGCCCCCTGTGTACTGCTGAGGAAACAAAAGACCCATCCATAATACATCATTAGATCTGGAGAAGCCCTTTCTTAGGACTGAATTAGCTTCAATCACAGATTACACCACTCGCTCTTCATTTTGCAAAAGCATCTCTTCTTTTTTGTGGGCACAGTTTCCAGTCAGGTTCAAAATTCATGCAGTCTGAAATAATCCTAACAAAGGAGCTGCTAATTGGCTTTTTAATTAGTCCCTGGTTTGACTATTCATTTGCAGCCAAAGGTAATGAAAAGCTTTCTTAACAGGAGGGACTCTTAACAAAGTCTTTGTGATGTGGATTCCAATCAGAGGTCTTTATCTTCCATTGCATTAGTACCTAAAACATATTTAAATGACTATCCAGCAAAGCATCCTTTCTTAAAAAGTTCCTGGGTATATAATTTTATACTGTCTTATGTATACAAGTCATTTTCACCTGTAAGGCATAAGCTACTTTTTTTCTCTGTCATTTGAATAAATAGTAAGTAACTTCACAGTTAGCACTTTTACAAACAGTCCCAAGAGTAACATTTTCTGATAATGAGCCAAAATTGTTCCTTTGGACAGGCCAGCTGGACATTCCTCAATGTTGATTGGCAGGAGCCACTTCTATCAATCAGTCTTCCAGACTGACTGGCAGAAGCAGCCTACAAGAGTGTCTCAGGCTCAGAATGATTGATCTCACCACTAACCCTGTGTAGGTCTGAGAAATGGGAGAAATATGCACAAACGGGAAAGGATTAGCAACAGCTTCACCCTCTTATGATAAGCACGTGGCCTCTTATGTGTCTCTGAGGCACACTAAATGCTATTGCACCTATCAGTTATAAAGTATTAAATGTTACTACATCCTTATCAACATGTCTCCAGAAAGAGTTCCCTAAAGCAGCACTATTATATCAAGTTAAGCATCAGTTCCAGAAGGGATGGCATCACCTCTAAATAGTAGCAGCTCTTTTAGATCATTAAGAGCCTTATTTGGTATTTCATTTCTTGTTTCTCAAATGCATCATTCCTCCAGATAGGGTCAGAACAAGTACTGAGAGAATATTTCATGCCACCTACAGATTTATATTTAAGGAATTAAATAGAGACAGAAACTCCTCAAATTCTGCATGAACTTGCTTGCTCATCATAAAAAATGAGCAGTGGTCAGGGAGATGTAGTGTCCTTCAATATCCAAAGAAAATGCTCCCAGCAGGTGTTCAGCAGCTAGTTTGATAAGGCCTTAAATCAGTGTCTGAAGCTTAATTTTACAGCAAATTAAGATACATGGTTACAAATCAGAGGTTGTGTTACCATGGGAATGTTGATAAAAGAGCTAAATCCCAACTGATTTGTCTTTTCTTAGCAAAGCAATCTAATTTTCTACACATAAGCCAGAGGTGGTGCTGATTTAAAGTTCTTTACCTTGAAACCTCTGTATCAGTCCTCAGTTTTAGAACTTTTTAATACAATTAACATGGCCTCTAGGTTCAGTGCAGTCAAGGAAGCAGATAGAGACATAAACATGGGGATTGCTTTCAAGAAATGATGCATCTGCAAAATAAAATCAGAGGGTGAATAGTACTGCATTATAACATAAAATTCTATTTATTATCTAACAATTGTATAGCTGTCAAATCTCTTTCTTATCATCTATTCATAGGAATTCCCATGTAGCCTCTAGAATCATGGAATTGCAAGCCAAATAAAATTATGTTTCCTCTGAATTTTATACTCAGTCTTCCTTTCTATAATTTATTGTGGTTCTCAGAACTCCAGTCATTTCTATATATCTATGGACTGACATCATATGTAGCTACTGATATCATATGTAGGTACGGCTGATATCATAATACTGGGGTAAAAACAATACAAAATATGCCACACTGCAATTTAAAAGTTTAAGTGTTCAGTTGTAAAACTGAGGAAAAGTTTTATTCTACTAAAAAGTGAGTTGCTAGATAGTTTTAATATATAGACAAACTACAGTAAATTATATTGTTACAGTCTAAGTGTAAATGAAAAAGGTCATCACCTGTTGTGTTAAATAGTCATATTCTGTTTTTACAGTGTTGTTAATGTACTTCACAAATATAGCTACTGCCCAGACTACTGACTGTCTGCACTTCAGTAAGCAATGCATAAATGTTGCAAATGGATGTGACAGTGTCTGGAGTATTGTTGAAGATGTCTGCAATATTTCAGGTAATTCTTTATGGTGTTAACTGTGTTACTTTGAACTGCTGAATGGTTGCCGATTCATAGTGTGCCATAATATTGCTGTGGTAACTGAATGAAGGCAGTGAGATTCCAAAGAGCAAATGACAGCAGCGGACAGCCAATGTCTGAAATCCTTGACTGCGGCCAATACTATCTTCAGTAACAGTGACAGTGTCCCTTAAATAAGGCGGTAAATGAAATTTCTGGAATGTAAGCAAAGTCAGAGTCTAAACCAATTCAGCAAGTCTGAATTCAGGAGAAATTATGCTCTTGTGGGATTATGTTAAGCATTTTCCAGAATTTAGCTGGAAAGAAGTTCTAACCTTGCTTTCTATATTTCAGAGGAGTTGATTTCATATCATAACCAAAACAATGTAGTAGTTACTTAGAATATTTGTTACTGGTGTATCATAATAAGAAACAAATCAAATAAAGCATTCTTCAAAGAAAGTTGTGTTATATGGAAGCATATTTTATTTTTTCAGTGAATAGTACCTATGTGTCAGTGATTCACTTCCAGGGAGTGATGGTACAATAAACTGCAGGTTATGAATGTGACTAATCCTTCTTGAATTGTTAAACAGATTATTACACAAAAGAAAGCAGAAAATCACTCTCTGTCTCTGTTTATTGCACTTCCAATGCTTGGTGCATCATTTCCAAGAAAAGTATGATTATGTTCTAAGTGGGGGAAGACCAGGTATTATGTTTGACGTGAAACTCTTCTTAATCTCTGTTGTAGTTCAGATGAAAATGTTCCTTTCTCCAAAGGCCTATTATCTTCTTGAAAAAAACACATAAAATTCCTTGGGTATCAGTCACAACCTCTCCCTTTCTTTAAATCTAAATTTAAATCTAAAGGTCTAAAGACCTCACTGTTAAATGTAAAGTATTCACTTGTCAGATAAAGTGAATATGGAAGGGAGAAAAAGTGTGGCAGTACAGCATGGTAATGGTATTAGGATGAGCTAGTAATGACTCCTCTGTTGACTGATAAATGTCAAGGGCCTTGATCTGCCAAGGCTACACCAGTACAAGTAAATAAAATGGGCCAGGGACTATTTTCTGGCCCTGAGTTCAACTGTCATGTGACAGCATATACCCTAAATTTAGCATACACAGCTAAATTTTCTTACCCCTAGGCTGGTTGCACAAAACTGCCTCTTGGGAGCAATTCCAGTCCCATGCTATCTCCACAGTCTATCTGGCTAAGTCCAGACTGCGTACCATGCTAAAGTGCGGCAGTCTATACAGAGTCACTTGCCCTTAGCCTAGCCAGTGCCTTGGCCCTATTCATAAATGCAGCCAAAGGGATTTAGGTACATAACTGCCATTTCTAAAAACTTAATTCCATAAGGCAGGTTCTCAGTCATCGTGGGAATCACCGAGGTATTTAAATCTCCATGGAAGCCCTCCTTCTCCTTATATTGACATTGCTTGAACAAAACCATACCTTGATGCCATAATCTGTTCTGAGCTTCAGCAGAGTTCATGAAGTGAATGTCCCTCTGTCTGTCATGAGTTCAGAGCCCAGTCTCTTGCTTGGTCCATGTGGGAAGCCAGGTAGCAGAAGACACTGTCTGACTTCATGCTTAAAAGCCCATTGCTAGAATATTCACCTGCAGCATGAGCTACCTGAATGACTCTGTCTGATTTGTTGCAGAGATTTGAACTCAGGTATCCCAAGTCACAAGGCAGTGTTTAAAGTAATTAGAGAAGAAAATTATCTGAGGTTCCTCCTTAGTGTGTCTTTTTCCAGATACATATCTGTTTTGCATAGAGTGGCTGAATACTTTTAAGAACAGACAGAGTAAATGAAAAATACATGATATCCTAATGGTTACAACAGTTCCCAAAGGAACTGGGTTTCAGCTCATGCCCTATTCAGTTTTTAAATATTTTATATGAAGTGGAGCAGTTTCAAAAATTGGTATTTGAAGAAAAGTATTGGAATACGCAGTACTTTCAGGCTCAAGACAGTGAGCTAAAGATGAACTGTCTAGCCCCAAACCTCTTCCCTAAATTAGAAGTTGAATTTGTATCTCTCACATCATTCACAAAGGCATTAGTACCAAGACTACTTGACATAAAGGACAGGATTTCTACTGTGGCCTTCGTCATACCCTGCCACCAGGTGAAGTGAGCCAGCATGATCAGTTCTGTGGACTCCCCTTTAGATTTGTTGCATTGTCCCATGATATGCAATTTCCCACACTTAAACACATTGTTCCATTTCTGATTCACTAATATTAATGATATATAACTGGGTCAGAGAAACCTTCTGAAAATAAAGTTTTTCTACGGAATCATTCCCATGATTCCTTCTTTGGTTTTGCATCTGTATATTTCCTTAGGATAATAGACTTTGGCAAGGACTATCCAGCATTGCAGGGCATTCAAATATTCTGTTATGTCTAGGACAAATTATTCTAAGTGTGGCTATTATGTGCCATGACCCCAGAGGGTGACCCCAGACAGCTGATGATACCTCTAAGAAAGTCCACTAGAACAGCAACAGAAAATCTACCAGGAGCCTTATTGCTAAGAACAACATTATACTATCAGTCAAGAGTACTTTACATGTGCAAGAGAAAAAACTTCATGGGTGATCTGTGTGAATGGAAAAGGCCCCTTCGCCCCTTCAGGGTTGAGCATAAACATGGTATTTGGAGGTGATAGGCAATGAGACGAATGTTCGTTTTGTTAGTTTTTGTTATCAAAACCTAACTACAAATGATAATAATGTTCCTGCTCTGTGGTACATGTTCAATAGTTCAGCCTCTCAGGTGATAACCTCCAAGTTAAATGTGTGCATTATCATGACCTCCATCTTCTGCTCTTCAGAGCAGGACTGGGGGCACTGTCTAGATGACTGCCTAAGTGACTCTGTTGTCAGTCAAACTGTCCATCACTTCTCCTCTACTACAGCAGCTTTTTCAGAATCTCAATTTATAGTCTTCTGAGACCAACCCTTCTTCCATTTCCTTTTCTATGCCATGATACAGTGAAAGAAAAAGGGAGCCAAATGCCTATAAGTCTGCTTCCATGTCAAGTCAGAGAAGATTAAAATAATTAATTTTGATGGAATCAAAACTTTTTGCTTTGAAAATGTCAAAATTGTTTCAGCATTGCAGAATCATCACGCTTCTATCTGTGGTCATATGTACATAAATTGTGTACATAAAAATAAATCAAATAATGAAGAATGGGTGCCAAGCATTAGGTTAGAGAACTTTTTTTGTAAATACCTTGGTAGCATATGTATAAGCTAAAATATATTACCTAGAACTAATGAATGATAAAGCAAAATAATTGAAAACCAGCAATAAAATATTTTCTACTGTTCATCACAGCTGAATCAACACAGTGTACAAACAGACCAACACTGATAATAGGTTATATCTACAGAGCTTTCAAGAGGCCAGGCAAGGGAACCCTATAAATCCGGTGTGCTTCCTGATTCCGTCTATGCCCTTTGTAAGTTTGTAGCCCCACTACCTACATCCCACACCCTGGCTGTCAGCTGCTGCAATTCATCAGTATGTTCATAGGACGCTACACTGGTAGGGTGGTTGGTGCCATGAAGGTGGATGATCTAAGTGAGGCTGGGGTGCCTGCATAAAATATACTGGGATTTGTGTTTCTTATTTTCTTATCTCTGCCCACCTCTACCCTTGAAGTGTCCCTAAGCCCATGAAGAAGACAGTCATAAATTTTGTAAATTAGGTAATTTTTACACAAACCCCTCCTGATCATTGCTGCTCTCTTTCTACCCCTGAAACTTGTCCTCCTGAAATTGTCTCCTGAAATTCTTTTGTTATCCCTTACTCTCTGGATAAAATACAGAGTAGGTACCCACAGGCCTCCATAGTCCCCATGTCACCACATATTTTCCACCCTATCTTTACTGTTAGGGATTGTCCTATGTCCATGACCTTCAGTAGCTCCTACTAGACCTCCTGAGCTTCTTGGCTACCAGGAAGACAAAGAAATGTGAGGGCTAAAGGTCATGCTGTACTTCTAAAGATGCAGAAGGCAAGCTGAGATGGGACGGAGATATACAGGCAAGCCCAGTCACCATGACTTCCTCCTTTGCTGAGACAAAAGGTGAAGTGGGAGCAGAGGCTGGGAGCTGTAACTCTTTGCAGGACTGTGACATCCCCCTGGAGCGGTGCACATTTTCATACAACCCAAAACCCTCCTTAGTTAACAACAGCATCTGGAGAAAGGGTAATGCAGGCACTGTTTGAAAAAGGATTTGGGGATGGTAGGATGGGGATGTGCACTATGGTGGCGTTAGTCCTCATTCCTTCAGGCACAGGCAAAGTGCACTCTTTCCTTTTGCAGGCCTTCATCTCAGCTGCCTTCCACTGCTATTCATGTCAACAATATATAAATGACATTAAAGCTGTAATCGCATTAAAGCTTGTCAGCAGCAGTGGTGACACATGGCTGCGAGCATTGCAGTTTTCCTGGAGCACTCGATCGCTGGTGCTCCACACTGCTCACCCAGGAAGCAGCAAGGCAGGAAGCCAGGCATCACTGTAAACAGGGCAGAGACAGTAGCATATGCATTTAATAGATCAAAACAGATCCTTGTGCTGCCCCGTGACTAGCCTTATCTTAAATACTGTGAGATGATTAATATTCATGAGAGGGAAATGTGTTGGTCTGGGGGAGCTGCATACCTGCTTTGACAAGGTAGACCATGACTTTCACATTATAATACTTCCTTAAATGGTAATAAACTGCTTCTTATGTAACTTTCTTAAGCAACTTGTAACTATCTTAAGCAATAATGAATACACTTGTAAAACCATTTAGTCCATAAATAGGGGGCTGATTGATTTGTTTTGTCTCACAAGTTCTGCTGAAGTGGTCTCAGATCCCAACTATGATGCTTCTCTGTTCCCTTCCCTGCAGGTATTTCCGTCATTGAGATCCAGCGCAACGGTGTGTGCTGGCTTATCTTACTATGGACTCCTGTGAATATGGTCCCTCAAATGAACTCTTCTATAAGCCAAAAGTACACTAATGCTGTTTAATTTCTGTCAGAAGTAATCATTTTAACATTTTATGTACTTTGGAAACGTGAACAGAAACAGACATTCTGGCAACAGGTCAGATCGAATACAAGAAGGCAATATTGTACCCAAAACTTCATTACATCACTCTGAATATTATTCAAAATTTGTAAATTATGTCAGGTTTTCAAAAAAAACTAGGTTCAAACCATCTTCTCTTGGCAAAGCTATTATTTTTGTGCTTCAATTGAATTGTTTTATGTAACCATATCCCTTAAGCGTTCATAAACATTAACAACATTATAATTTTAACTGTGAGTTCTAGGTAATAGATGCAAGGCAGAAGACGCTATTGGATGTAATAGAATCATCCAGGTCCTGGCTGACGAATACCCAGAATTTAAAAACTGTGTCTGCACTATAGATAACTCCTGTAGCATCACAGCTTTGCTTGGGAAACCATGCAGCATTGACAAAGGTAACTAATTAAACATGAAGTTTTAATTATGAAGAAGAAAAATTTAAAAATAACTTTGTAACACTCATCTTAACAGGATTCAAGTTTCTTTTGCTTTCTGAAACTTTATGATTTCCCCCCAAAAATTAGTTTTGTTTTGTCTTTTCTATGATATTAACACTCCTACATGCATACAAAGCAATGCTTTACAATACTAGTAAAATTTTGTAATGCTTTACAAAACTAGTAAAAGGCATGTGAGGAATTCAAATGGTTTTGCAAGCTCTTCCTCCATGCAATGGAAAGCAAGAGTGAAAATACTGAGGGCTCTTTGTTGCCCAAGAAGGCATGAGCACCACTGGATCTGTTATCCGTCAAGACAGCCACATCCAGCCCTTGTGAATGGGAGTGTGAGAGGGTGGGGTGCCCCGCTGTGCAGTTGTGTCATATTGTGTTACAGAAGCATCTTCACTACATCTAGAAAAGGTTACTTGGTGTGGAGAACACTGTTACTGCCTTCATAAAGCTGTACTTAATACATAAAGTACATGCTCTTTAAAATTCCACTGTAAACAATGGCCCCAGCTCCTTTTAATTTATTTATTTTTATTATTCTTAGAATTCTTTTCCCTTCAGAAAGCCTGTTTCTATAATTGAGAATTACTTAGTGCATGAAAGGTTTGCAGTTTCTTATCCAATGTCTCCTGGAGTAATGATTAGCAAATCTGACGTGAGAGAGGTAAAATCAGCCAGTGAACAAGAGTCTGGAAAGTAAGCCCTGAGGCTGATTCCCTGCTCTGATCCATCACTATCCACCAGCAACAATCAGTGTACATCATACGGCAGTAGAATATATGGCTTTATTGCAGAGGAAATAACAACATCCTGATCTGAAACGCCTTGCCCCAAACAAGAAGAATGGGTATCTAAAACTTGGTGTCAATGTCCTTTGAACAATGGCTTTTGCTTTTAGCAAAAAAAAAAAAAAAATTTTTCCTTTCCTTTCCTTTCCTTTCCTTTCCTTTCCTTTCCTTTCCTTTCCTTTCCTTTCCTTTCCTTTCCTTTCCTTTCCTTTCCTTTCCTTTCCTTTTCTCGCCTCGCCTATTAAATGAGATTAAATTTCTTACTGATATAGCAAAAAGCCTGAATGACGTTGCATTAGTATGGGTTTTACCTACAAAGGACAGCTTGTGGTCTTGGTAGATACTTTCAGGAGTAATTCTCCCTGTCTTGAACAACTATTTTCGGCTATGAATGAACTGTCCTCTGGAACTGCCAGTCTCTCCACACAGATTATGCAGTGAATTAAAACAATAATCCATCATATGTCCAATCTGTAGGTGGCTAAAATTGTGTGAGATGAATCCCTTTATGTAGTAATTTTAGTGAGGGTTTCAGGTACTACATTTGGCAGCTGAATTGTTGAACTAGACTATATATCATACAGATACCAGGCATGAAAAAGATTAATTATTCTGCAAGAATCTGAAATTATTATGCATATATACATACAACTGAATGTAGTCACATCATGACTAGAGCCATTTAATTTTTTTTTTCTGGATTTTGTTTTGAGTTGACCAGTGATGATGTTTCAACATCCATTTAATACCTCTCTCTTTTATTTTACTTATTTGCACAGCATATGAGGAAATTTCCTCAAGATCAGATGCTGAGCTGAGTTTTAGGCAACACAGAAACCCCCAAAACCAAAGACACCCATATGAATTAGAGAATGACTGCAGCATCGCAAAACAACACTGTCGAGAAGACCCATACTGTTTTTTAGTGTATAAGAGCTTCCAGCGAGCATGCCAGGCAGAGGCAGCAAAATGCAGGCTCCCAACGGGCAGCCGGGAGTGTTTGTCAGCATGGAAAGAACTGAAGAAAACAGTACTGGGAGAGTGCAAGTGCTCAGAGCCACTTCAAATGAGATGCCTTAAAGTGTGGAAGGGAATATTTAACAACCCTTGTTTACAGTACTCTCAAGGGAACCCAGTTTCAGCAGCTAGTGAAAATGATGATGAAGATGATGATGATGATAAAAATCAGGACACTGACACAGGTTAGTATTATTCCAGGAATCTGATCTCTTTCATACATGCATGTCTGTGAAAAAATGTCTTTCATGTGCATGTCTGTGAAAAAATCTCTTAATTGTTTGCAGTTTAACATTGGAAACAAGACAGCTTTAAGAGGTTTATTTAGATGCAAATGAATAATCTGATAGCAAAATGATAGCCTGAATGCAAATACAATTTTCCTTCAGTGTGTTAATTTGGCAAAACCTGATCCTAATCAGTCCCTTTCAGTACTACACTATAACTACAAAACAATTAAAAAAAAAAAAAAAAGAACAGTTTTCTGATAATCAGAATTCTCTGCCTGCATTGACTTTAAACCATGATAAGCCTTCTGAGTTTTAAAAACTGTGTGTAGTGATGAACACGTTAAGGCCTCTGGCCTTTATTTATTCACAATAACCTTGATTTTACTCTGTGCTGAGCAGCTCTAAAAACTCTTCTTCAGTTCACAGGATGTATAATTATGTAGAGAATGTTATCAACTGCCATTGAGAAACTGTGTTTTCACCCCAAAATCTATGAATATATTTAACAGTGCTTTTAGTTTGTTAACAAGCTGACAGCTCCTATTCGATCAAGCTGATTTGTTTTATTCTTGTTTATTTTTACTACCAGCACTATGCCAGCAACAGAGCCAATACTTTAAAGTTGAAAACTAAGCTAAGACATGATTTATCCCTGCTGCTCATGCCTTTATCCATATCTTTTTGTTCTAGACAATATTAGTACAGAAACAAAATTACAATGGAGTTTATCTGCTCTCTCCAAGCAAGGTAATTCTGAATTTATTTATAAATCCTAGTAACTGGTTTTAGCTCTGTTTTCACATAATGTGCACTGTACCTCCAGATTAAAATGAATAGTTTCCATTCAAATTACTGAAGAGTAGGAAGTCAATAGAACCCTACCTATTTTTAGTTAAGCTACTGGATAGAAAAGAATCCAAGAATGATAGGTAACAATCCTATTCCTGTTATAGAGGCAAAACTTACCGCATAACCATTTTAGGGTCAGAAATGTCTAGATCTTTTGGGAAGGTTTATAGCATAGGCTAGAAATACCTAAACCAGCTTTAAAAACACAGAAATGCCAGCAGTTTCAAGTATTCGCTAACCATTAGCTCCCAGAAAACGTTACATACTATGAAGAAATTTCCATCTCACCATTTCTCACTTTCTTCTTCCTCACCTAGCTGGCAAGGGCAGGAACTTGAAGGAGGGTTGCATATGAGGGCCAAGCAGTGGAAGGGAGGAATATGAATGGGCTTAAAAGAGGCAATGTCGGAAGAGCTGGCTCAGAGCTTTGGGGAGTCAAACTTGTTTTTAATGGGAATATCGCAAGCAGGATGACTACTAACGGTCACTTGAGAAAGGTTTTCTTGTGAGTTCATTTTAAAAATCATTATTTTTTTTTAGCATACACAGCAAACAGAACCTGTTTGGATGTGAACAAGGACTGTGTTGAAGATGAAGTATGTAACAAACAGTTGTCCCTGTACCTTAAGGTCTGCTCAGTAAATAAGAAGTGCAACATGGAAGAATGTCAAGCAGCCATTAGGTTCTTCTATCACAACATGCCTTTTGAAGTTGCCCAAATGATGACATTTTGTGATTGTATCCAGCCTGATGAATCCTGCCACAGAGCCAAAGAACTTCTTCATGGCAAGCCCTGTGCAGTTACTGCAGTTCCCCGCCCATCATGTCTAAATGTAATTCACATGTGTGAGGAAAACGAATTCTGCAGGTAAGTAGAAGAAATATTACTTTTCCTAAATTTTGCCTAGTTGTGTGCCTGTGAATAATGATTTGATCAAATAATTTTTATATATATGCCATATTTCTCATCTATAGCAAAATGATTTTCTGCACTGTATCTATTCTATATCATCTCTTGTGTTTGACATTTCAGAAAGCCATATTTTATGGATACAAACAGCAGAGAGTTTGCCATCTTTAATCTTTGATCTTGACCTCTTAGTTATCAGTTTTAGAACACAACTTTCAGCGTGGTCATTTTATTTTTTTGCACAAGATCTGATAATCACTTTATAACAGTACTCCAAACTATTCAGGTACCTGGGGATGTTCTAAAATAAGGGTTTGTTGCAAATTCCCTTCTCCTTGATAGGGGATAAAATTAAGAGGTGAGAGATCACAGTCAGTACTTCTTAGAACATCTTCTATTCTTTATACTGTTAGTTTTGATAGAATCCAAATGTTATTAACAGCAGGAAGCATTCACACTACACATTGGCTTGTTCCCTCAGTGTGTTTGTTCACACACTCACACCTTCCCCCATAGTGGTTAGTACAACTCCAACTTCATGCTCATGGTCAACTCCAGCTGCATGCTCATAAAAGTAAAGTTGCACTGGTGGCCCGGTGGCTTGTAGGTCAGTGTTTGGGTAGTATATCAGAGACTCTTTGACAGTGTGCACTGTTGGTTCTTGCAGGTTGAACAGCTCTCCAGAGCTTATCAGCACTTAGGAAACCTTTATACTCCACCTTTCCAAGTGCTTTTCCTCCCTTTGGCTTACTCTTGCATCATAACTATTTTTCCATCCAAACCCATAGGGATCTAGAGAACCTCTTCACACAAACTCACCCAGAAGGGGCCTTTAAAATACCTCGTACAAGAGATATAACAACTACACTGAATATTTAAAATATTTAGATGAACTAAATGTGGATGGGGAACATTTTACTAGGTTTATATAACACATTTTATTAGGTTAATTTACCCAATTTTACCAGTCAAAAAGCTATGTTATGGCACAGACAGCAATTCTTTGAAATCTGGTTTGAAAAGTGACTACAAAACAGCAGATTCCACTTGGACATCCATCATAGATGTCTGCATCAAATGCAGTAATTCCATGAGTAATTCCAAAAGTAACTAAAACGTTCATTTTCAGATAGGTCTGGGACCTAGTGTGGCCTTTTCTTCTGCCTGTTTCATGACTCTTAACATCATTTCAGCAGGACAAACTATGCTGTGAGGTATTTTCATTACCACTTTCTTCAGATAACACCTGCCAGTCTGCACATTTGCCCTCTAGCTGTTTACACAAATTATGCAGCAGACTGGGAGAAGTTTGTTTGGTTAAAGTAATTACCTTTTCCACCTTAGCATCTGATCCTTTATATCCAACTGCTGTACAACTAACTTGCCCCTTCACAAAACTTTCATCTTATTCTTTTCTTCTCGGACATACTAAAATGTGAAAAAAAGCTGCCCTGAAACATGCACAGACCACTGAAAGTAATAAAGAGTAACACAGTTTCAGATTTGATTTTATTTTAGAAAATAAGCAAAAGGATTAGCCCATACTCAAACTTCTACTTAATTGTCACCATTTGGAGATGGTCAATTGGCTCACTGTGGTTTTCAGCGTAGTCGCTGGTTCCCTTGAGGATTAGATCTGAATTTTACCCCAAAGCTGTGCTCAAATTAACTTTCAGTAAACAAAGCAGGAGACCAAGAGGCGCTTTCAGTTCTGTGCAGGCTATTCAGATTGACGTCAGTGGGAATTGCCCCTTTTATGTCAAGAAGAATTGGGCTACAAATGTAAGTCTGTGCATGTGCATGTGTACACATGTAATATCATAATGGAAACTTGCTGAATTACCCATTATTTTGGGAGCAGTAATGTTTCCTGGCATTGGCAATAAGTGAACATAATTAGCAAAATTAGTCTGTGAATTATGGCTAGCCATATCTATAAATCGGGAGGTGAACAAAAATAATTCCATTAGTACAGAGGTGGCATCTGCTTTGAAGCCTTTGCTTGTGTAATGAAAATATTTACAATAAGGTCCTAGCTGGCATTGTAAGAGTCCATACTTTTCCATGTGACTTGGCTTGTAACAACCACACAATATGAACAGTAAATTAACAGCCTAATTTTATGATGAAGGAAAGAATATTTTAATATATTACTGTACAATACGCAACAACAGTTTACCTCTCTTGTCTGCTAACATTTAATGTAAGTGATAAACTGGTTTCCAATCAATATCTACAGATTTCTTAGTTAACCTTTAATAGATCTTTTCTATTGTCATACCTAGAACATTAAAGGTTAATTTTATTTCTACCTAAGAGCAAATAAACTGAAATCATTTAAGATTATTGAGCTGGGAAACGAATTAATTCTTCACATAACTTATCTCCACTATCAATTAATTTTTAAGGTCTAATATGTGCAATGAAATTCTTTCCAATTTTTCCACAGCCTTGGGCATTTATTTTGTTAGTATTCTGTTTGAGGGTTTTGTTTGGTTGGTAGGCTGTTTATTAACACTGGATGTAGATTATTTTATTTCAATTAAGTCGAATATTCACTCTTCCTATCATGCTACCCAACAAGCTTATCCACTAGAATGGTGCCTCTTTTGTTTTCATGGTGATGACTGGACTTATTCCGCTGCCCACATTTCTTCTCTGAGGGTCTGAGGCTGTTGGTATTCACAATGATTTTAACTGGGCCCTGGTACTACACAGGTGCTGATTTGGGGTACCATTGTTTTTACTCAAAAACTTTTTGACTAAAGCCAAGTATTTTCTCAGATTACAATTTTGCAGTTTCATTGAAACCAATTACATGCAAATCAGAGCAGAATTTATGCCAGCTATCACCAAATATGGTGATTTTTAAGGCTTAAATGATACCTTGAGAATACACTCTCTTTTTATGATTATCCTTAACTGTCTTTTTGTGAAATCACAGTTTTTAAACCATCATTGTATACTTCTTTTTCTTCTGCCAGGAAAAAATACAAAACTTTTCGGTCAAAGTGTTGGAGACATGTGACCAAAAAATGCTATGATGATGAAACTTGTCTTGAAACTTTAATCAAGGATGACATGCCCTGTTCTGCAAATGCTGATTGCAAAGCAGCCTACATTAGCAACTGGGGCACAATGCTGCGTGTGGAGTGCACCTGCCAGAATTCACCTCCAGCAGAGCAGCCGTTGTGCAAGCTCTTCCATCACATGCTTCACAGCACATCCTGCTTCAGTGAGCTACGTGAGTAACACATGATACATTAGAGAATAATTAGTTTAAAAGTTTAAATTAAATTGCTGGCTTGCAGTAAATCTTTACCACATCTTTGCTATAACACCATTGATAACAGCAAGGTTTATATCTGCGGGTTTTTAATCCAAATTGAAACAAAAAATTGCACATGCAGTTTTTTTCCTCTGATTTTGGAAAATATTTTATACCAGTAGTAAATCAATAAATTGGCTACATGTCTCACTACATTAATTTGCTGACTGGAATAACAATAAAAGAATAATTTCTGGGGTATATAATATTATGCAGATCAGAAAAGTTTCAAAGCCTTTCTGTCATTGTCTTAATGTTGTATTTTGGTGCAGTGTTTGTACCAATATGGTACATATTGGTACATACAATATAATATACATTATGTTGTTTTTTCTTCCCTTTCTTCTCTTCTTGGAGTATAAAAATTAGTATAGCTTAAACTGTAAGCTGGCTAACGTACGTTTAGGAAATTATTTAATAAATGTTAAACTTAAAAATAATTGGTACTTTACACACAGTTCAGCTGCGTTGTGAAACATAAAAATCATTAGAATTAGGATTCTATCTTCACACAGTTTCTTAACAGTAATAAGAAAGAATAAAAAACTGAACCAAGAGTTTTCTATCTTTTACTTCTGAGCACAGATCTTGTTTGTGTTAGAAATCAGAACATAGAAGGCAATGCATTAATTTCCATTTTTTCAGGAGAGGAATTTATTTGTTTTTGTGTACGGTGGTAGAGGACGATGCGGGCCTACTCAGTTAATAGGAAATAGTTTAAACTTCTTATATCCAAAATACTGTTGGAATCTTTTAGTTGCATCCACCTTGAATTTATATACATGTATATACCATCTCTAGCTGTATTCCTAGCACCACTGAAATAATTGCAAAATATCTGTCTGGGAAAGAGCTGGCTGGCCACATCCACAACCAAGACTTGGATCCTCAAAGAAAAAGCTGCTAAGCACTGTGAATGGAGGCTTCAGGATTTGGCCTTCAGTAAAAACACTGGGATTAACTCAGTTGAAATGTACATACTTTCTCAGAAACAATAAAGCCTTTCAAATCAGCTACTTATTTTTGTTAAATATAAAAGTCCTTGCCAAGGCCTTCTTTAAGACAGAATTGTCAGTGCAATGAATGGCAACTTGCAGACAAATATTAATGTTTTTGTCTGTGTCAGGAGTGTGCCTTTCAAGCAAATCCCCTTGTCCCCACTTACCGTCACATCACAGAGTGGTTCAGAAGATGAACTGGACTCCTGCAGCCTAAAACTGAAGCTGAAGGTTCATCTATCATGTCAGCTACTCCAAGGCATCCCATCCGTGAACCAGACCAAAGACCAGACTACCCTCTTCTCCTCAAATAGACATAATGTTGCACTCAGATCTATCACAACAGCTATTTTGCTATATAAATCCTCTTGGAATACACTGCTTGTGAATGCATTGTACCCTATGCCAGTCGTCTTCTATATGTAATTATATATTTGCAAGCTAGCTTGGGAGAAGTAATTATTTCCAAAGATTTCAATGAAAGGATTAATTATTTCATACTTCCATCTGACGGACTGTCTTTTAAAAACATTGCATGCATGTATTTCATTGAATGAATTAGTTAATTCTTGAGTTTCGGCGGTCAAAAAATTGCCACTGATAATCGTATAATTTTTTCTTGTCACTCAAAATCTACCCAGAAATTAAAATCATTTTGCAGAAATACTGCCCTTTAGCTTAGGCAATCGGTACTAAAATTCAGCCTGAGAAAAGTTTAAATATCAAATACCAGCTTCCCTGGCAAAGTGACACCATAACACTGTTAGATTTGAGACTGTACTGGCAGTGAATTAGCTGATGAACCTTATTTATTTGTTTGCTTGCTTTACAGCTGCATCTAATGGTCCAAATGAGTGATCACATCACTCTGTTAGTTATTCTTTACCTATAAAGCAAAAAGATGACCCTCATATTATAATAATCAAATAATTGCTCATCAGCTTTTGCCATTCCCTGAAGCAGTCTCAGGATAAAAGGTTTTTTGTGATGGAAACTTCCCTAACCTAATTGGAATTGAAGAACAGAAGCTTGCTTGCTCCTGTGGTGCAATGAAGTTCCTGCTAGTCAATCAACGGGGGATCCAGAGCCTTTGGCTAAGTAAAGGATTGGCACCTACTCTACAGAACATTTGCATAGTGTTGTGAAACTTGCTTTTCTTGGTTCTTTTTTTCTTTTCGAGATGCCTAGTTGTAAAGCAACTAAACTGAAGAGAGATATGGTTATGGTCAAATGCCATTATCTTTATGGTAGTTATGAGATGTTGAGTGAATGCTCTGTTCCAGACCTCATCCAACCCCTTCTGCAAACTTCTTCATTCAACCTGGGTGTGAACTTTAGATAACTTTCACTGTTCTGGTGATAAGGATTTTTAACACTGAAGTTTTTCTCAATGTGCAAATAGCCAGGACTAGCAATAGGGATCTAGAACTGGTGATTTTCTAAATTTGTTTCTGTGAAAAGAGAATTTGTTAGTTTGAGGCAAAGAATATTTTTCTTTAAAGCTCATTTCTCCACCATAAAACAAACTACAGGGGAGATATAATTGAGATATAGAAGGAAGAACTTGCATTCATTCATTCACTTGGTTCATTGAGTATCAGTAAATAAAATTTTTACATAGCTGCCTTTATAAATTCTGCAGCTCTTATCAAAACACCAAACAGTAATATTCACATAAATTATTATTTTAAAATAATATTTCAAATGGATATTTTTTCCAATATTCAGGTCAAATTTCAATTAAGAAGAAAGGTTTTCATTGGGAGAATACAGAAATACCAGTAGAAAAGCTTTCCAGAGCACAGGTGCATTCTTCTTCAATTAATGGTGAGTCTGGGCAAATCACTTCATGATTTTAATAGAAGTACTCTTGAAATTTCCCTCCTGTGTGATAGACAAGACTAAAGGTTGGGTCCCTGGAGTAGGTTCAGGAAAGTGAGCTCTACCCGTTGCTCCCCTATTCAGCATAATGTGGAAAAATCTCTCTACTTGCTTGCTTCAGTTTATATAACCACAAAATAAAGATAATGAGACTGAACCAATTTCTATGATAAGTGGTTTTGAAATAGATGGCTAACAATCACTATATTATAACTGGGGAAAATTAAGCTATTAAGCCCGCCATAGCCTGATTCTCCATGCAGTCATTAGAGAGTAGTAGTCATAATGTGTAATGTAAATTATTAGCTTTGATGTCACACCTACTTCCCTCGTAACTCTCTTGACTTTTTGTGCCATACTAGTTACAATAACGAAATTAGGAAGACACAGTGAGTGATCTGAGAAGGGTCTAGTGTTACACTCCATCAGATATTACCTTCTCGTGCAACAGAAGGGCATGCAATTGTGGATCACGTTATCCCACGGGTTGGAGAGCTGCATCTGGTTTTATTTCATGCATTTACAGTAAGCAATTAAGTGACATAAAGTTAAAGGATATTGAATTAACATACAAATTTTCTCATGGTTGAAAGAATATTAGTTTTATATTTTCTTTTGAAGGACCCCATTACCAAGTGAGAACACTAAAAAGCTTAATGCACAAATATTGACTCTAACGAGAGTGACCTGCTCTATCTTGCGTGGGGCAGATCACCAATACTCCAGATATTACTACCAAATTAGTTCCTTAGTTCCCTGTAATGTTAATACTGAACACCTTTAACAGCTAAAAAGTAATTCAAGCTCTGCATGCAGTACAAAATGAAGGGCATTCTATCATCTCCATCCTTCAGCTATTACTGAAGTGGGCAACATAGGAAGTATAAATATAGATTGGTAGGAATAGGATTCCTGAGACCCATATCATGAATAATTGAGCATTCAGATGTCGTTTTAGCATAAAAATCTTTGCTGTATCCTGGAAGTGTTGGCTTCTCTTTGCCAACCAAAGGGGAGCCTGAATCTCTAGCCGGAACTAGATTCCAGTGGTTAAATAAAGCAAGTTATAATGGAAGAAATTCTGCTCTAAGTGACAAAAAGTAAAATGTGAGCTATTTCACCCCAGTGACTAGTTCTAACTGCAGAACCTTTCAGTGGGTAAAATGCATTATGAATTTCCCTCAAAGATTTAGATAAGTGCTTGCAAAAAGCAGGCTGCACCCAGTTAATTCTGCTCCCACTGAAATCTGAATACTTTCCAAAAACCCATCCTTGAACTCTAACAGAATTTTGGATGGCCTTAGAAAAATATAAAGAATGCTGACCAGCCTAAACCATTCAAAATAAAATATTCCTCCTATTGGAGCTGTCATGTGTACTAGCTGGGAACTCTCTAAGCTATAAATGTCTCATAGGAAGTCAGGTCAAGGAGAAGAATCTGATTCAGGATATCTACCTGATGATAAAAACCATATTGCAAATTGTTTCATAAATACCACTGCCAAAAATCTAACCCGGCATCCTGGATTCATATGCTAGTAAATGTGCATTACTCTGGCTGCAAAGGGAGTTATCATCTTTACAAAATAATTATTTTTACTGAAATCAAATCCCAAGAAGAATCCCAGGGTGCAGAGGCAAAATGGTTAAGTTGTCAAATATGGCCTTTTGTGTGTCTGAAGATATTTGAGTATATTTGCTGAATTTGGAAAGCTGGAGATAACATTTGCCAATGTGTTGTCCCTACCTCAAAATCTCAGAAGAATCCTTTGCTTAGCTTGCCTAAAATAGAAGGATCTTTCACAAATTCAAATTAATGACCACCTGCAGATGAGCAAGCTAAGAAAGAAACTCGGTATTTCTTCAACTGTCTCCTAAATTTTTAATTCAAAAAACATGGTTCAAAAAAGTTCAGAAAACTCTCTTTTACTCAGTGGTACTGCAAATCATTGGATATGATTGTTTTTATAAAAGGAGTGCTTCGTAATAAATAATAAATATAGACATATATTCAAGCATATTTGCCAATAAATATAAACCCATTCAGTGGGAAGAGTATTATTCCAGCTTTTGGTGTAATCAAAGACACTTTGGTGTGAATGTAGTAGCCAAATACCTTGGGTCAGAAGCAGTTCACATGCACAACTCTGTAATCAAGAGGTAACCACTTGCTGTGGACTCACTGACCCATGGTGACAGTGCAGATGCACATTCCTAGCCTGCAATAAAATTCAACTTATTCCATTTCTAACTGAGAGAGGGGGGAGAGCATGCATAAAATGTTGCTGCAGAGAAGCTGATGCCTGGTAACTTGGCATGGTGTATCTCAAAGACCTTAGCCTCCTAAATATGGTTGTGAGGTTTGAAAACAGGATTAGGTAACAAAAGCACTGAGGTGCTTTGGGAAGCATTGGCCCAGCTGGCATATGGAGCAAGGAGAGACATCACTTCTGCTTTACCATTGTGAAAGGGCTCCATTTAGCTCAGTGAGATCAACCACACAAGTAACTGGCTCATGCCAGAAATACTGAACCACAGGCTACTCCAAAAAGAAGGCATAAAAGTTAAAGTCCTCTGCCCCTTGCCCTCTGGTTTGCCATATAAACACAGGACTGTTTAAAAGCCTTGACTGGATTTACACTCGTTCACATACCCAGGAGGGTACATGACAACATAGTTGTCTGTCAATTAATATGGCCTGGTGAACAAGGTGTGGTGTGGGCAGAGTCCTGACCATATAAAAGTTAATGAGACTTTTCCTGGAAGTTCAGAATTCCTGGGGCCAGAATTTTATGTCATTGTATTGAAGAAAAAAAAAAAAAAAAAAAAAAAGGGTACACCAAACAAAAGCTCTCCAAACTTCAAAAAATGTTGTTACTGCCTACCTAGTTATGCACTTCCAGCCTGGTTTTGACTTCATCCTATGCAAATCATCTCTGTGATTCTACAGATTCAAATAATTGAAAAGATTGCTTTCTACACTTTAATTTGAAAAAATGAATCATGTGTGAAGATAAGCACTTACTTTCATCAGTGTAGAGCTTTGGAGCTAAAGTATTTCTTGGCTGGAAGAAGAAGCTAGGAATACAGATCTCTTATCTGGTTCTTGTGAGATACAATAAAATTGGGCTTGACCCAAAACTCTTGGAATTAATCTTATTTTCCTCTTAAATTGTAGACTTATCAGATATTTTCTACTGAGCAGTTTTGCTGTGCTGAGAATCTGGATAAACAAGTAATTGGCAGGGTTTATCTATAATTATACCAGCTGCTGTGGGAACTGAGATTAGTTCAGCTCCAGTGACTTTAATTTGTAAGGTATGAAACATTGTCAATCTCTTGTTTCATAAATGTAGAAAAAAGCTTGTGACAACCTGCAGGTAGCCAAGAAAACTTTGAGCACCAGCTGGAATTAATCTGTCTGATGAATATTCGCTGCCATCTCACTACATATACATAAGCAGGTAGATTTACACAAGAGACTGATACCACTAATTGTTCCAGCTGCTGAGCCCACAGCTGTCCTGTACCAAACTGTTTCTGTATGTCTATATAGACAGCTTCATCTAGTGGTTCAGTGGTACCCACAGCTCCAGTTGTTGTGTCCCTGAGGTTTGCAGCCCATCCAAGGAAGGGCTAGACATTTGTCACACAGCCATGGTGGCCTTGCCATAGACTTGTCCCTAGGATGCTCCACCAGCTTCTCATGAGCACGAGACACCTCCATGGGACAGTACAGCCCAGTGCCTTGCACCTTTGCAATGGAAATGTCTGCTCTCCACTTGTGTCGATTCACTCTCCGCAGGACCGAGCTGGAAACTTCCCACATTTTAGCTGCTTTCTACTGGAATTCTTTACACATCATGTGTGCCTTTCATTCTTCACAAGACACACAGATATTTGTATCCTTTTCTCCATCTACTCAGAGAACCAAAACCAGATTTGGTCTTTTGCACCTCAGTCGGTTGAAGAGAAGCACTGAAACAGACAGCTGCTTCTCAGAAGAGTAATGAAATGAGCACCTACATACACTTACATTTTTTTACCATTTATTCTAAGAGTAGGAAAGTATTCTAACTTTTAATCATGTTTTTAACCATTGTGAAACCTGGTATCCAGTGAAATGTGAAAGGGGGCACAGTATGAGAGCTAAAGTTGTTTACAGACCCATAATTACAAATGTGCTTAATTTCAGTCAGAGTTTTTATTGTTTGTTTAAGGCACTGTTTTTTAAGCCTTAATTCATTGCTGGTTAGATCATATTCAGATGATCAATACCATGTATACAGTGATCAAAATGGAATCATATAGACTGTTATTTCATACAGGAATTTACATGGGTATTCTGGTAATTTTCATGGATGGGATTTGGGATGAACAGAGCCAAAATTTCATATCTGTATTTCTTAACTTCCCTATCAGTATTTCACATTTCAAGAACTGGATGGATATAGATTAATAGTGAAAATCAATATAAAATGTTCCTGACTTTTTAAAGAAGAGCCGAATGCCTATCAGGAAACAGACACCCCAACAACATTTTTAAGGGAAGATAAATAGGCACATTCTAGTACTTAAACCACAAAGAATATATAAAATGAAAATATAAAATGAAGAATTAGCTCTTCAGCCACAAAACTGTGCCCTCTCCCAGCCTTACAATTTCTCTCATTTCTCAGAAGGCAGGAGAAAATATATGTCTTTTAGCATGATCTCATCGTTAATATCTTTCCTGTGTTCCCCATAGAACTGAAAATATTATACAACATCTCTTTTACCAAAAACATCATTCTGTAAGAGCTTGAAAAAAAAAAAGAACATTTTGATTTCATTTGATTATTTTAGTGTTCTGTTTCATCAGAATGCAACAATTTTTCTAACTCCTTAAAGAAAAAAAAATCACATATTTTGGTGAAATTGTATTAGCCCATTTTTACCATCTCTGACTGTTGTTCCTAATATTTCCTTAACCTTTATGGTAAGGGAAGCACTTTGAAAACTTCTATTTGCCTTAAAATCCGTGAACCTCACTTTCCACTTCAAAAAAACTAGGAAATTTTGTAGCCCCCGCAGTTATAAGAAGTTTTAAAAATTGACTTGAGTGCACAATTAAGATTCAGAAACTGCAAAAAAAGCCTAAAAATTATGCCTTTCCTAAAAGCCATCACTTTAAAAAGTCATCATAACTTGAGAGGAGGGCCAACTTTTGATGTATGATATTAGCAGTCCTGCACTGGGACTAAAATACACCCTCTTCCATCAAAGATTCACCACATTAAGTATTTTTCAATAGCTTGTGTGTGTGTAGGCACAAACCCACACACCATGTAATAACCATAATTGATTGAGAGACCAGAATTTGACCTTCTCCCAGCTCAGGTAAGTGGTGGGGCTGGGACTCTGCCTCTTCCTTGGTGGATGTTTCCCTGACTAAGATGGAGCAGCTTAGGAACAACTAAGGCCATTCTGCATTTAAGTTCCTGTATAAACAAAACTTATTTAATTGTGTAAACACAATAGAAACAGTGCAACAGGCAAGTAAAAGTTCTCATGTTTTATTCTTGTGGCTCTGGATTTGGGTCCTGTTGTCTAACAACTGCGCCTCTTGATGCCAGGTTCTTGGCTTATGTTGCATTCTCAGCCGAAATTTTTCCTTCAGAATATTTGATCAAAACTCATACATTCATTCCACCAGGAAAAACAAGTTTCTCCTCATTTGGGAAACAAAAGTTGAAACAATTCCCAGTTGTTCAACAGTTGGAAGTTTTAGCACATAAGCTGCCTAAGTGACTTCTTGGTGAGAAGCCTAAGAGAAAGAGGAAACTCCACGGGCACGAGGCCCAGAAACACAATGTTAGATCCCATTTTACATTAATTTGATTCTAGATTGACTATTGCTGCAAACTGCAATTATGGTAATACGTGCAAAAGAAAAAGAGGCCTAGCAGGTACGTAAAAGCCAGATCTCCTCCAATACACCAAATAAAATTGGCACCTTAAAATCAACAGGGAAAATACTCCAAAACACAAATCAGAGTAACAAGCTGTTGCAGTTTCCCTGGGGTAGAGTAAAAGGTAGTGGTACACATATGAGGTACTATTGGAGCTGGTATTTACTAAGAGGAGTCTGAAAATGATTTTGGACCAGTTGGTGAAGGAAGAGTAATTCCTACCATTGGCATACCACCTAGGTCTTTTTCCTCCTTTTAATTACTGGCATCAGAATTGATTGCTAATTTACTTTGCATATGTATGTATTCCAATACAGACCTCAAACTTGATTCTTGTCACTGAAGAAGTAAATGTTTCTTGTCTGCTTTCTGGTTTTGGCTTATAGGTGAAAGAGTCTACATTATTGCCTATTCCTCCTGCATAGCTCTCATCCTAGGAATAGTCCTGTTGACTCTCCTAAAGATCAGGTAATTTGATAGGAGTATTAATCTTTGGTTCTAGGAAATTGGAAAAGCAGAAAATAAAATGTTTTGATTTAGCTGAGAGGTTGGCACTGTGATTGTCTTTAAAAACAGTTCAGCATGTCCCAGTGATGGAAAGAACTGACATTGCGGGTGTCAGCAGGAAGAAGTGAAATACGATGCATATCTACAATGCCCTCCATTCATATAGAGATCCCAAGCTTTAGGAGATTTCATTTCCTGTTCCATGGCAGGGGAAGGTGAAATCTGAATTCAAAAATTCTGCAAGGCTACCTTCCTAGCTCTGTAGCAGGCAGAGGTAATGCAGAAAGGAAATGAGAATATTCAGCATTATAACATATTTAGAAACCAAACAGTGAATGCTGCTATTGTAGTTAATATTCTTGCCAAATACCATTTTTGCTGATAGGATTCTGTAAACATTCCCACACACAGTATGAAAAACTGCCCATACGCCAGTGCTCAGTAAGAAAACAGAAATGTGCATTCACTTAGTCAAATGAACATGGCCTTTTCTTAAATGATACATTTTCTTGGACCAAATTAAATGGCCAGAATTCAAGAATTACACTGTCAGATGATAGGTAACAGAACATGATGTAGCAGGAGCCATATATAGTGGGAGGGATATTGAGTCAAATTTCATTATTAAATTCAGGGGCAGATCAAAGAGGAATCATGCAGAAAAATGCAAAAGGCAAGTCAGGGATATATGGGCATAGAGGCTTTCTCTTTAGGTTTGCAGTTACAGGAATATCAGCATATAAATAAAACTCAGATTTAAAGAATACAGGGCATGGAAGAAAGAACACATTAATAATGGTGAAGGGAATTACTTTATACCACAGTGTTCATCATAAAAAGAGGGGAATTTTGCCACTGATTTTAATTAAGCCAAAGTTCAAAACAAAGCTGTATAGTTTATTGTTAAATACATGCACATTCTTTATTTTCAGACCCTGCAGAACAAAACATGAGTCAAGAAGTCTCTCGCCAGACCATTCTGCTGAAACATTTATGGTCCATTATAAAAGTCACAGATGAACTACTCTGTTGCTTATGCTTTTTAAGGCTATTCTTGAAAGCCAGCCTGTTGTACATATGCGATAATAAAATATATATCAGAAAACCTACTATAAATTATGGAATTTTGTAGTTGAGCATACAAAAGATTTTTATATTTATTAACACATATTAAAACTTTCACAAGCTAAAAAAAAAAAAACAACTGTACTCTTTTCCATTTGCCTAGATTCACAGATCTATCCTGAGCTGCACATTTACTGTACCCTTAGACTCATATGACTGGTATAAATGCTGTACCAGCATGAGTCTAGCCTTGCAACACGCCTAGCAGTGGCAAACTTCGGATCTGAATTCATCTGGCAGAAAGATCGAAAATCCACTCGCAAACATTTCAGAGAGCTGTTAGAAAGCACGTATGTGGGAATTTTGTACACTAGGTTCCCTCCAAGTACCTAATGGGGTATTTGTGAGGTAGCATGCACAGGTTGGCTGCCTGTAGTTTGATGGTGGAGCACTTTGTGGGGCAGGAGATCAGGATTACAACCCCTCTCAGTATGAAGAGGAATTAAACTCTGACTACCTGGGCTTTTGTTTTGACCAGTATGTTGTTGTTGAAACTGGTTATTCTTTCCCCTCTGAGATGCTTCAAAAAGAAATGAGTGAGCCTTGTCAATTTGAAAACCACCATTTTAGACAACATTCTGTGGTCTGAATGCCCAGTGGAGAAAAACATTTGTTTGGGGCTGAAGTGAAGTGCCTATTTCTTAAGAGAGAAGTTACGACCCCTCTCATCATCTCTGTTTCCTATTCATTGTCTCTAGGCAATACCCGAAGTGCCTAACTCTCCCCATGCACTGCACTGGGAGTCATGGGCCCTAACCCACCATTCTGGATCCCGCCTTGTGGCAATGAGTTCTGGATTTCTCCCTGTAGCTGAGTTGTTTTGCTAGATTTAAGTTTCTATTTATTAGCAATCGGTTATCTTTGTTCAATCTTTGTAACTGTCAGGTTCTGGTCAGCACATGGTAATGGACTGGCATTTTTTGTATTTCTATTACCATAAGCAGCATATGTATTATCTGGTTGTGATAGCGTCTGATGAATTAATTTGATTTTGAACTTGATTAGTCTGAATTTTGTTTGACTTCCCACTAAATGTAATTCACATAACAAATAGATCAGGAATGAAATACTGGTTACACTGAACTCAGTTCCAGTTTTGACAATGATTGATTGAGATCAAGGGCTAGAAATTTAGAAATTCAAATTTCTGACATGATCAGAAGAGCAAGAATCTTTGCTCTTCAATGTGATTTTTTTTGCTTCTGGCATTGGTAGCTTGTGAAGTGATTTAGTGTGAGAGCAAAATCTTAGGTGTGCAGTTATACTGGATAGAGTTTTAGAGATTTTTAACAATTATTACACTAAACCTTTTCTCTTTCTTTAGGATCTGCATATAACCAAAAAAAAAAAATCCTTTTTATTTTGCAATTAAATGCTATCTCATTACTAAATCAGCCTTTGGACAAAAATACAACAGAAATAAAAAGTGGAAGTTTCGTTAGTTTGCTAATCTGAATGATCTCCTGTATCAGTCTAGCAATTTGCAGCATTTAGTATACCTCTCACTATGTAGGTATTTTGAGAGTGGTATATTAATATTCCTAATCTTCAAACTGTAAAGAAGAAAAAGTTCAAACTTCTGAGACTACTATTGAGAATCCATTCATCAATGTTTGATAAAATGATTTCTTTATGCAGGAAATATATATATGAAGTGAACCCTGCGCTGTTCAGTCTGACTTTAAAAGCCAATGATGCAATGCTGAACCATCTGTGTCTCAAAATTTCAAGAAATCCATTTATATTCAGATTTAACTAAACCTCAGTCACAAAAAAGCCTCTTGTAACTTTCTGCCTCATAAACCTTTCATTTTCTAATTCATTTATATCTAGATGTTAGGAACTCTCTTTGTATGTGTGCTTAGACACACCCATTCAGACACACAGAAGTATGCAAGATGTATTTCAAACTGGGATTACATATGTGAGTTATTCTGAAAGACAGCAAGATATTTAGCAGAAATTGTATTACTCGTGCAATTTTACAGGCTCTTTTCATTAGGTTTAACTTTAATGCTTAATGGAAAAGTACATTTCCTCCATTACATATGTAAAATGTACCTGTATCATAATTCTTCTGATTTATATTTCATAGTGACACTATATTCTGTCAATTGTATCCAGGCATTAATTATTAAATAAAGGAATCTCTGCAGTGATGATCTGTATTCAGGTGATCATGATTAGACTCTAACTACTTCTTGAAAAAAGAATGAGTGCCGTGCAATATATAGCACCAACTACATAAATACAGTTATAATTCAGTCGGTAGCATTTTCCCCAAAGCAGTATCCCCCAGTTTTGCCATTTTAGTCCTAAACATGCTTAGGAAACACCCAACAATATCATATGCCCTGCAAAACAGTTTCAGGACAGAAGAAGAATCTTTTGTAACATCCTCATCACTAAAATCTTTTCCTCTGAAGTGAGGCATCTGCACCTATTCCCAGCTGAGGAAAATTAAGTTCACTTTGATGTCTCATTGATGACTTGGGATTCCCAGGTCATTTTGGGTAAGGACATGATTTGTCTCCCTTCTGTTGGAGCTGGGACATCGCACAGTAAAGAAATGAAGAACAATTGGGCTAGAGGAAGAAAGCATAAATTTTAGCCTTACAACACCCTCATTTGAAACAGGGAATACTGGATTCCAGTTTTTGCCTTCAATATTGTTTATGCAGTTTATCTAAAGATTGTTTCAAACTAAATGTGTAGAGTTTTTGAGACATATACAGGACTATCTGTTCCTTATGCAGTATTGAAGATACAAAGCTTTAAATTCAAGTCTACACTTCTCTCGCCTTGCCACAGTGAGTCTTGAATTCTTGAAAAGGAAGATTTTCCTTAGCCATCTCACCTTTTTGTGAGGTGAGAGAACGTGCTTCTTGGAGAGACAGCCTTCTCAGGCTGTTGTGGGAACTATAACCTGGTACTCTGGGCTAGATGTCAGATCAAGCTAGTAACACAGAAGATGGATGGAAGCAGGACCATCACCATCCCCAAGATGGTGCCTTAAAAGAATGAACACCATTCATTTCTTTCAAAAAATTACTGTGGGTGTATTTCCACGAGGGAAAACTTTAACCATTGTATTCAAGCTGGTGAAGACAACTGTCTGCAGCTCAGGTTGAGGCACTTCAGTGGTACCACTGGGTTAGGATTATTACTGCTGACTTTTCCAATAAAGTTCCCCAATTGACATGCTGACATTTCATACCACGTGCTCAAGCCATTCAGTCTCCCATGAACTGTGGAGGGGGTCTTTGACATCACTTACAGGGCACATTTCTACTTTGCAGTGGAACAGCTAAAGCTAGATGATGCCTCATTGAATTTTTCCTACCTCTATTACTGGCTGTAGCTTTTAATGTTTAGTTAATGGAGGGAAGAAATGTTTTCCTAGTTACTTAGAAGAGATTTGTCAGCTATAAAAGCACATGGGAACAACTGATAAAAAGATAATTCTAAGAAAACACACTCCAAATAGATTACAAGGTAACAAAGTCAACACAGGCATACATGTCAGAGTGACAGCTTATATTTACTAATGCCGTATGTGTGAGCTCGTTAGTCAGAGCTGCTGAATCTGGCGTAATACATGAGCATATCAGTTTCAATAAACACTGAGATAGATTTTCTTTCATCTTTAACATCACAAATTGCAAAATCACAAATGGATTTAACGAGGAGGGTACATGTCAATTCCTTAGCAAACATATCTTTTTGACGTCAGTTTCAAAGGACTAAGTTGACTTTGGCTGTGGTCCTTCTGCCTGCTGTGATATTGTAGCATTGAAGATCAACATTGTGTTAGAGTAGGACCATGCAGAAAAGTAATCTTCAAAAGCATAACTTAACAAAAAATAAATAATAATAATATTAAAAAAAAAGAAAGATTTATCAGCAAAAACTGGAAAGGAAATGTGTTTTTCATTCAGTTCTCCAGACTGATTTTACATTTACTCAGTTCTCTAGACATTTCAGATCTAAAGAAATTATCAATTATCCTGATAATTTTATATGAACGGGATATTTTTAAAAAGAACTTGAGGCAGTCTGAGAAGTCATACAAAAAATCAGTGGCACAGAATCCTAATTTTCAGGTATTTAGCATAGTAACTAAACAATATTTCTACCACTTAAAAATACCTTTGTGAAAAAATAGACAGATCTTATCCATCCACACTAAACCTTTGGACAAACATTTTTTCATTTCAACAGCACTTCCCAAACATAGGAATTTTACCTCACAGGCTTGCAGTCTTCATTCTGTGACTCCTTGTTACAATAATAAAAGTTTTATGAACTCAAATAACGCTATTAAGAAAGGAAAATTAGCCAATGCTTCTCTGGACTTATTCACAAGACCAGAATATTCACTTCTTATTCCCATAAACTCTGGTTATACATGAAAATGAAACATTAAAGTGCTGGTCCAGAGCCAAGTTGCCCTAATACATAAAAGTTTCAACTACAAAGCAAGCTGCTGCTGGAAGACATTAGCACTACGCATGTAAGGGATCCATGTCACTGCTGTTTTGTGAAAGGCACTGAAGAACAATTATGCCCATTACTAGTGGAACTGATCAACTTCAAAAAAGCACACAAGCCATGCCTTTAGAATACAGTACCTTGACCTGTCAAAGAAGCCAGTATTTGGATTTCTAGCTATTGCCAACAACATGGAAAGAAGAAAAACTATCGTGAAAGTATTAAAGAAAATTCCAGCAATGTGACATCGGTCAGCTGTTGAACCTTCACAGGTTCAGACCAGGCCACAGATCAAAGACTGCCCTGGGAACTCCAGTTTACATATTCCCTGGCCCTGGCACAAGTAACACGATCTCCATGTTGTTCCGCGAGATCTTTGCAGTGACTTCAATACAGTGGACTACAGAAGTCTTCAAAGCATGGAAGTAAATATCTCGGTATATATAATTTGTCTCTGGTAAGACTCACAGAGAGCAGTCAATAACTACACTCCTCTTCCCTGCAGGATCTCAGAGTTTACGCTATCCTCTCTTCAGCATTTCTCTAGGAGCACCACCAAAACGGAGAGGGAGTCAGAATGTCCCCACACTTCAACAGTGTGATCACAATATTCAGCACTCTGCTGCTTTTTCTTGATAGCTTTCAACAAATATATATAATTTTTATAATGACATAGTAACAGGGACACCTCCACATGGAAACAAAACACCTGGATTCAAGCCTTCCAAAGGCAGAGGGTTACTTTAGGGTGAAGTAACAACAGTGAACTCAATGCAGGACTCTGAAAGGGACCAAAAGAGCAGGCATCACTTGTGGTCAGTCACTCTAAATGTAAGCATAAAGATTTAGGAGCTCAGAAGCATTGGAGAGAGGTAGCACCATCACATCGCATACTGTTCTTGCCATGTTTTTGAAGGGAAGCAGTCTCAGCTGCTTTACTAGGTGCTGAACTCAGTGCTACCTATGAAAGTAATGCATGCTCATAGAATAACTACTGGATTAGCCCTTGATCTTAAGGGCAATATATGACTATTTTTTGAAGCTAAAGACTAGGCATTAAAATGCTCTGCACACTCAAAACAATGCCACCCCAGGAAAGCAGAGCAGCAGAATATTATGTGCCTAACAAACTTTAGTAAAACGAACATGAGACATCTAATGATTCTCAGTGACACTACAAGTAAAAAAGGATTTTGTGGGGATTGCTCACCTGGATCCACAGGCCTAAATTCATCCCAGGCAGCACTTTTGGCACTTCTTTATTTTTTATTTTTTTAAATCTGGCTTTATATTTCTTTTTTCCTTTAAACGATCCTGACAAAAAATCTATATGTCTGTGACCTCCACCCTGGATTACTATAACTCACTATGTGGTTGAAGCTGAATGTGCGGGTAAAGTACAGGCTCCAGATGTGACTGCTCATCTTTTCCAGTGCTCACATCATTACAGAATAACAGACCTGCATTTAAAACTCTTCATAAGCTCCCAAGTAGTTTCTAAAGCAGAACCAATAAAGAACTGAGGTATTTTAGGTTGTTCATCCCCACGATGTAATGGGTACCCTGTTTCTGTGCACAGGGAGAGTTGAGAGACTTAGAAATGCAAACTGGACAGCCCATAGGCTGAAAAGCCTAGGATGCACTACGTGCAGAGGCATATCTGACAACTTCTCCAGAGTTTAAAGGTCTCTTAGAGCAAAAGTCAGGAATCCTTCATGATAGTTAGGATATAGGCGTCTAGAACTCTCAAAGAATTGAGCAGAGCTAGCTCCTTTATTCTATATTCTACATAGGTATTTTATTTAACACAGAAATTGTGGTAGTAGTACAACCACTCACTTTTATATAAGACATTATGGTTACTTTACTTACCAAAAATTCAGTTCCCCAGCTGGCCTACAACTGAAGCCCTCACCATCATCTCTGAGGAAAAAAAAAAATCTGTTGCAGAGACATTTTTTCTCGTGATCTTTCTGGTCTCAGAATCTTGAATTCCTTCCTAGCCAGTGACACAACTTTATCCAGATTGATTAGAAAGTGCACTCTTTTTCATTTCAGTATATAGCTTGGTGGTTAGATCCATTGATTAGGACACCCCAAAAAAGTGGATTTCAAGCTCCTCAGGCTGAGTAGCAAGCTAATCTCACATCAGTGGTTTAGTCTGACATTCAGATTAATATTTAAAAGGTGGTTTGCAGCACAACTACTTTTTTTTTTTTTTTTCCAAAGAGTGACTTTATTTACACTCCTTGAGAAGCTCAGTCTTGCTCATGTCAATTAAACGTGCTTACACAGTCTTGGATGGAAGAACACTCAACAGGCCCTACATGAGAACTGGATACTTCAGCTCCAAAAGAGCTAATTCTGTGCATGCACAGAAGCAAACTGAAAAAGGAAATTTTATTGTTAAACAGGAAAGTATTAATTATCTTGTGGTTAGCCTCCTTCAGGGTAAATGGCAACTGCATTAGGGTGTCTTCAGGATGTCCATTAAAGCTCCTCATTTAGGCTTACCTACTAATTATTAAACTAAGTATTGCCTAAGTACTGCTGCAGATTCCTCACTTTTTTATTAGATCTAATCTTTACAGAATTTTTAAATCTGTGAATGGTTCAAGAACCAGTTTTACTAAAGTTCGTGTTTTGGTACATGAGCCATGATGGTTGCTAAATCACAAAGTCTCCACTGAAACACAGGAAAATGTGGACAGAGCATTTTCTGTGGCAATGCATCTAGAGCAGATGAAGGAAATCAGGGTCTCCATGTCTTTAAGAGTACCTGCAAGTCTTCTTACTAGATGCCATAGGAAGGGGTGCAATTTATTTTGGATTGATAGGCAAGACATTTCCTGCCTCACCGAAGCAGATTGCTCTGCTTATTCTTCTCTTATTCTCACGAGAAGAGTGAAACGATGCAGCTTATATTAGTTTTGACTATCACTACAGCTTAAACAGGATAGAGGGATTGCATTAAAACTCTATCTTTGTAACTCAACATGGCATGCCAAGTTTGATTTTGTTAAGATGTGCCAATTCTAAACTCCAGTACTGGCTAAAAGATCTCAGAAAAGGTTCACTTGGGAATTTCAAAGGCAAGCTAAGACTCAGCTGTAACCTTGCAGATTTGAGTTCCAGACAAAAATGATTCAGCCTTTTCCTTCTTTACATGTTATCTTCCACTTTGTTTCATCTTACCTTTCTCCAAGCTTCCATATTTTGGAGGAAAACAGAGAACATGGAAAAAGATCATAGTCCAGGGTTTTGGACTATCATGTTTACAGGTTATTTTCAGAAAAAAAATATAGATCAAAATTAAGTACATAGACAATTCTGGAAGTATTCTACACAAAATCAATAACAGTACTGATGTTTCAGACTAAAAAATGGCATTATTTTCATGGAACATTTGAACAGTTTATAGATATGATAAGGCTTTTCTTTGCATTTGTTCATTATGATCTAAAAACAACAATGCAGTTCATTAGCATCTTGCTGAACTAAGACATTTAAAAGTACAGTATCACTGTCACGAGAGCACAGAGAAAAATTGGAGGCGGCTCCCTCTGTGTAAGCTAGTCCAACAGAGTATTACTACCCTCAAAAATTAATGAGAATGTCAATTCATAGACTACAGAAGAAAAAGTCAAATTATTCAATGAGACCTTGGACAAAAAGTTAGCCCCTTCTACATTACTACTACCCTCAACGATGGTTGAAAACCTTGCCAATTTTTAATTGCTTCATATAATTAGATTTTAATACAGTTGACAAAAAAAAAAAAAAGACGCAACTACAACAAATTTAACATATGTAACAAATAAGGAAATTTGCATTAGATTTGGAGGATCTGGCAGGCTGCCATTCACCACAAAGTCTTGGAACAAGATAAAGTCATCCATATACTTAACAGATGTTAAACAAAATAAAATAACAAAAGTGCTATTGCTAAAAATTTCTTACGGTGAATTCAGATTTGGCTTCATGTTCATAACACAACTGACTTGACAAATGAAAAATATAGATTCAGATAAATAAAACACATGATAGAATGGCCACACACAATGTGGGATCTCATAAACTACTGCAAATATTTGTACTGTTCTAAAAGTAATCTTGGTTAAAAATTAACCATGTATTCACTGCTTCTAACCAGTTTACCTAAAAAAAAAAAAAATCAATTTAAAGCATGGTAAAATGGCCTGGTGTTTATAAATTCTTCTAATCTGTAGTAGTACTGAGCATAGTGTTCTGTATGACCATCATTTATTTCATACTTACAAAGCAGACAATTCTTGACAAGACACTACAGTGCAGAAACTCTTCCCATAACAAAAAGTTATATCTGGGTTCTATTTTAGTTCTTTGCTGAAATGGTTTTCTTATATTTGTTTTCTTGGCATAAATGTCCTTGGTCAAGGTAGATGACAAATGTAATTAATCTGCAAAGAAAATCCATTCAGTTGATAGTTCCAATATTGAAGGAAGCTTGTGCAACCTTTGAGTTTGTTTTCTTGTTCAAAGCTGTACAGATGAAGTTTCCAGCCTCCATCACTGCATAAAGATTTACTCCCTAAAAAACAGAGGTGAAAAACATTAAGAATAATAAATGCACACACTGAAAATGCTTACATTTCATGTTATTTTGCTCCAGGGTCTAATTTTTGCAAAGGGCCTGATTCACATCATAGGTCAGTAATGGAGCTGAGTAAAGCTATAGTAACTTACACACCAATCACAGCGTCCAGTTGTCTGGAAGGTTCTACCACTCTAAGGGTGATTTCTTATCCTAACAGCAGTGGACCAGATACTCTAGTCATATATACTTCAAACTCAAAGAATCTGGAATAACGAACTGGAATAACAACTAGAAGAGGTTGGAAGAAAAATTCAATGTCTACATATGTGCTGCACTTATCACCAAACTTCATGCTTATAAATATTCCATTTGCATCTCAGGAAAATGGAGGAAAAATACATGTATTGGCAACTGACATCAGTGAGAAACAGGATCCTGCATTCTCTTGAACAAACATAATCTCTTTCTTGAAAAAGTTCTCTTCAATGCAAAATTACAGTTTACATTACTAGCACAACTGACTAAAAATTGCAGCTGCTTGATCTGCCCTAGCTAAAAAAAAAAAAAAGGTTCCTTGAGCAATCAACTGTTTTTTTAACTAACATCAGATACATATCAGTACTGCTTGATTGCTAAAATATAATCAGATTCATGATCAAGGAGGAAAAAATACTGCATTATTAGTCTTTCGAATTACTCATGTACAGTTGAAGTTTTAGACTTAGATTGTGTAAGTGATGCAAGCACTTGCTCCAAAGATTGGTATTTAGAAGCCAGTAAAGCCAGGAGAAAGGATGCAAAAGGGCACTTTGAACTGCCAATACACTGAGTAGTTACAGAGAACTGGGAGAAGTGTGTCAGTCAACACTAAAGAGTACAAGATTTATTCCACCAGAAATACATTTTCATAACACTTACGGATTTAGGCACTGAAGTTCAGACCAAGACCTCATTTAGATGCTTAGACCTTTTAAAAGAACTAGCACTTACCATGTTCTACAGTAAATTTTGTCTTTTTCATTCTTGGAGTTGGCTAAAAATNTCCAGTGCCTCACCACCCTCTGAGTGAAAAACTTCCTCCTAATATCCAACCTAAATCTCCCCTGTCTTAGTTTGAAACCATTCCCCCTTGTCCTATCACTATCAACGTGTGTGAACAGGCGTTCCCCCTCCTGTTTATATGCTCCCTTCAGGTACTGGAAGGCTGCAATGAGGTCTCCCCGGAGCCTTCTCTTCTCCAAGCTAAACAAGCCCAGTTCCCTCAACCTTTCTTCATAGGAGAGGTGTTCCAGCCCTCTGGTCATCTTAGTGGCCCTCCTCTGGGCCCGTTCCAAGAGCTCCAAAAATGTTAATGAGTATAGAAATTACTTCACAGCAATATAATCAAAAACATTTTTAATTTGAAAAAATGTTTCCATTTCCAATCAGCTCTAGTATTTAGCACCATCTAAATCTCATCGTTCAAACACATTCTTTTATAACTCTCTAATTTTTATAGAGTTACAACAAGGGTGATTTTAGCTTATTCGGTTTATCCTTTATTGGTCATTACTTCGCTTTAGTTTGTAGAGTACTATTGTACATAACATAATCTAAAAATTCTGAGAGCATCTGTGCTTTTTACTAGGAAGAAGTGAGGTACATGTCACCATAGACATATTTGGTAGTTATATTATGTAAGATGCCAAAGTAAAAAACACAAACTATACAAAAATCACTTTTTCAGCACTGTAACACTGCATAATGTGATACATGTTTATAAGAACCATATGTTCACAGTTCACATTCATTAAATGGAATACAAGCATCTCTGCCTTTTAAATTGTCTTTCTTATGTAAGTGTCAAGAACCTAAGAGCATTACCATGAGGACACAAAACTCAGCATTCACAAGCTTCACTCACAGATGGGTATGAGAAAAGAGCAGTGACAGATGTTTGTAAGGTTGTTGAGTCAAAATAATAGGTCTTCAGATACATGCTCAGACATGTACTCAGGTATACTTAGTAACCATTCCATACATTCAGAATTATTCCTTGGTACCATGAAACAAGACAACTTTCTCCAATAGCATCTATGAACTTGGATAAGTGAGTTAAGTTAGAAAAGCTTCTGCCAGAAGGCAAAGTTCTTTAACTCCCACTGACTTCAATTAATCAGTTCTAATTCAGCATTCATAAATACCAAACCTATTTTTGAACTTTGGTTTCGTTGTCAGCAATGAGAAGCTAACAGTATTTAGTCACTTCTCAGAAAGGCTTATTGCTTGCTACTTCAAAGGCATCATAAGCACAATTACTATTCCTGTAATTACATAGGGACCATATAGAAATTGTCTTTATAAAATGTACATGGTTCCCTACAAAGTTTCATGAGCATTAATGATCTATGACATAATTTGCTATCCATTTACTATGGTACAACCAATCAATCTCTTTGTAGATGGACTCTGCTAGAAATTTATTTCACATTTAGCCTGCTAGAGATTCATTTCACGCATCACTTCCTGGTTACGCATTATGAAGAACAGTATATAACAAGCATTAATTATTATTTTGACTTATCTAGTCAATCTGAACACAATAATGTACACTTAAACACCGTCCATCCTTTGGCTGACACTTTAAGTGACTTTAGTCAGCAAAATGAGAGCTTTAGTGCATAGCTGAAAGGAAAAAGAGGAGCTCCTTGCAAATGGACACCATTAGCAATTATAATTTCATTTTATGCCATTATACAAAAAAGGACATACTAATACATTTTTTCAATAATGATTATACAGAATTGGCCATGGTACCAAAACCAACAAACACTGCAAAGACCAAAGCTCATATATTAAGATAATTTTGAGACTCTGTGTCTACATCCAGGGATTTGTCTCTCATCCAGTAAACCACTCTCTTTTTAATGGGCCAGAAAAGGGTCAAGAAGCAAAGCCTAGTGTTTTGCTACTGCATAATCTAAAGTGAAAAAAAAAAAAGGAGCACTAAATGTTTGACGGTGAGATATTATCTTCGTGGGATTTGGCATCAGCCTTTAGGATAAGCTAGATTCCAGCTTGGACACCAAATCATTCACAGACTAGTAAATCTTATCAACCAGCCTGGAACAAGGTACATTTCTTTTCATCAAGGCATTTTTATGCAATTGATTCCTTTTGCTGGGAGTCAGTCAGAAAAGTCAATGTGTATTTTGCCCAGAGAAAGAGTATACTGAAAGCCTAAGTCTAAAAGGTGCACAGCGATGTAAACTGAAATGCATGATTTCTCTTCCCCATTCTAAAGAACTGTGTTATTTTAAAAGAATAAGCACCTTCTTCATGAAAAAAAGCCGCCCCAAATCACCTACGCACAGTTCAAAACAGAATACACTTGTACAATGGACACGTGAGCTTAAACTTTTTCCAAACAGCTATCTGACATCTAACCTGAACTCTCTAAGAAGCACATGAAAGCAGATAATCATTACAGTGAACTCTGCAAGGTACTGAATATGATTTAACAGTGCTTAGGGGATGTACAATTCAGAAACAAGTTCCATGATCCTTTTATGTCAAGGAACTCTGTTAGCATGTGTGCCACACTGAGCTGCAATAGATAGACAATAATTCCCCATTAACTTAGATCTTTGTACGGCAGACAGAAGACTTTTCAATCTCTTCCTGCAGTAGTTTAAATAAAAGCTACACATTTTGCAGTTTTGGCAGCTCTTAATATGTTCTCATTTGAACTTGACTCTCAAAGTCCCAGTTAAAGGTAAAATCATTGTATTGCTTAAGTTAGTAAAAACTCATTATGCCACATTCTTAGAACAAGGATGACCAACAGGAAGATCAAAGAGCACATCCTTTGGAGAAGGTTCTTGGTTGCCAGGAATACAGAAAAATTAACTAACCAAATGCTAACCAAACCAGGGATACTAAATGGAACGAGAAGGCTCACTGGCAAGATTAATTAAAGTGCAGCTCAGTGCAGATAAGCTGCCTTGCCCTCTCCTTCAAGAACACTGCTGGAAATAAGCATGACTGTGAAGCCTGCAGAAGTCAGCAACCGTTGTTCTAGCCAATAACAGATTTTGTACAATTTTGATATATATTAAGTGAATACCTGACAAATAACAATGTCCTATGCTTGGGCTCTAAACATCAGAATTCTTTATCTAGTTTGAAGCCAGAAGAATCGACAACATATTAATAAGCATTATGAACCAAATCTAAAGCTCTCTAAAAACAGCTGAAGTCCACTCTGTCTTTCCACTGAAGAGCTGATCAGCCTTCTGGGGCAATGTCTACAGTAGTAATATTTTGAGGTTACTGAGGCAGAGCAATGACCCAAAGCAGTTGCTATTGAGCTCCTCATATCTCCAGGTAGGGAAATGGGGGTTATTCAAATTCCTGTCAAGTACTCAAACCAGTCTTGCTTTCGATTGCTAGTGAAAACAACATTGTTCACATCGTCTCAAGCCATATTAAAACACCGACTTGGCAAAAACTAGTATTTGCTCCCAATATTTTTTGTACAACACAATTGTCCAGTATGCATCTTATGTTTTCTAGAAAAATGTTTTTGTTTGCCTTAAAGTCTTAAGTACAAAGTAAAGATTATCTTACTGTATTGATCCCCAAACCATTAAGCATGTATATCACATCCTCTGTGGCCACATTTCCAGTAGCACCTTTTGCATAGGGACAGCCACCCAAACCTGCAACAGATGAATCCACTACAGCAACTCCCATCTGGAAAAGAACAACACAAAAATGTATCACCATCACCAAGTAGTATTTATAATTATTCATAAATAGCAGACTATACATATTATTTGCCATAGATAGACATATATTTCTCCAAAAACGGATGTGTTCCTCAGAGGAAATTTCTTATAACAGCCTCAGTCCTAACATCTTTATAAGGTAAGACTCTTCAAACACAGGATGTGGAACAGAAAACTAACAGTCCACTACATGTGATTTTGGCAGATAAGATGATTGCTGTTTTAGAGCCAAACAGAGTTTTATGATTTCTCTCTCTTAATATCTCTGTGTGTTGCTTTTAAGTAGCCTGCATCTATTCCTCCAAAGGCTTACACACAACCAAACACAATCAATGCATTTATTCAAATGAGTAATTTTAAGCATATGTATGTCTTTGCAAGTTGGAAGTCTTAATAGTAGCATCTGACTTATGTGTCAACCAAAAGATTTTGGGACATATGTACTCTAAAATGTGTTTTATATTAATGGCTATTCTTCCACAAAGAATGCCAGTACTAGCATTTTCTTTCCTCTAATTTTCTTTTCTTTCCTCTTTACTACAGACAATGAAACCACCATGTTAATAATTCGGTGGCCATTTTTTTTGTTCTTGCTTTAGAGGAAGACTACAAGGTATTTTCACCAAAGTTGAACACCACAATGTAAGGAACAATTAAATTTTGGCACATCTGTTAAAGAGTTTGAGTTCAAACCAACTGGAAATAAAAAGCTTAAACAACCGTATTGTGGTGAGTCTGACCCTTTGTTTCTGTATTCACAAATCTAGAAGAAAAAAAAAAAGTCCCCAAACCAGTAAATTTCACACCCTAGCACAGTCTTGGAGCAGCATTCAAAAGCCTAGTTGTTAAGCTGTTTCAAATAACTGAATAGCTTAGGTATCATGGAAGTTCTCCGTAAGTATAAGTTCTGATCTTTACTTTGAGTACTTTTTAAGGAAAAAAAAAAATGAAGCACAGTGCTAAACTTTCTCATTTAAAGTAAGAGTTGAAAAAACAGCTGATTGTCCTTAATTCATAATTCTCTGATTTTTTTCTTCCTACTGTATCTGATCTCTTTCTCTCTCATGATCCTCTCCTAGCATATTCATGATAAAAAATAGTAAAACAATTACCAACTATGCCCAACAGATAGTATTAAATTTCGTATGGGATAAAGCCTTCCCTGGGAGATTGGTCAGTGAGGGAAAGGAACTGAGCCTACCATCTCCACTGCTTTGCTCAATGAGCTCTTGCACGCTCTTCTTTCTGTGACTGGATTTTAAAATAAAGCTGAAATTGGGAAGCATTTTTTTTCTGTTATAGTATTAGGTATGTGATCCCAGCCACTGGGTCTACCTTGTCACAGAAAGCTCTTCAGCCTTCCCCTTGAAGATTAGGTGCCTTTGGAAGCATTCAAGCTCTAGAGATAATGACAGGCAGGCAGGCAATGGTATTAGGCAGAGAGGTCATCAGGTCTTCAAAGACACCAGCAACTCTCTACCTTAAGCACACTAGATTATTCCCTTTCCCTAAGGCTAACCACCTAAAATTTAGGCAGACATACACCAAAAGTTTATAAGGAGAAGTCAGACTGAATCAGGGTACACCCACAGCTCAAATTCAGGACAGGAGCTCTTGAGCAGACAAGTTTTCACCCCAACCCCAACTCTGGGTCCTGAGATGTTCAGAAGTTAAATCATTCCTGTTGGTTACATTTGCAAGCCAGTAAAACCAGCTTAGAGGCCTGACTGCACTACAAGCCGACTTCTCTTGCTCTCATACATACAGGGACCTAACCATCTCCATAGGCAAGACTGGGAGCCTGAGTTTCTCCTACACAGCTACAAATACAACTAGCTGGCAAGGCTGGCAAAAGACAATGTTCCACATGTTGCAGTTGCTAAGTCCCCTTTCCCAATATACCCATCAGCCTCATTTTATATGTGGGGTTTTTTAGTTCTGAAATAAACTTCCTCAAGGTTTTGTTGTATTTGCTTCTAGTTTTAACAGTGCTTTCCATAGTTCTATCATTGGCCTTACTGGCTTTTTGAAGTTCCAACAGTTCTAGAGGGTAAAACTAAAGAGTAATCCAATGAAGAGTTGTCCCAGGTCCTATTGCAAGACAGGGACCATTATCTTGAGCTAGGTAGCTGCTCAAAGCCTGTAATAAAGACCCCAAAGGAGACGAAGTGCATAACTGTGACAGGCGAGACAGTACTGTTTCATATTGCTCACACAATGAGACTTTCTGAGAAGGGATATTGTACTTAAACATACACTAATCTGTGAATTATGGAGTGAATCACCAAAACACATTTCACATTTCAGTCACTTGTCACACACTTTGTTTGTGTAACCCACCGGTCAGAAAATGTGTTATACAACACATCTGTATCCAATACACAGAGGGTATGCATTTACAATAGCTTTCAACTGGAAATTCTGTTTCTTTTGCACTAGCTGCTAAGATTCATACATTTACTCTGGAAATCATTGCTTCAAGCTCCAAAGTGGCAGCTGTCAGGCTTGCAAGTGTCACTGCAGAAACACACCTAAGGCCTCTTATTGGAAAGACTTAGGGCATGGTGAACATCTGGGGAACAGAAAAGGGAGACTAATATGTAGATGTACTGGTTTGATACAAGCATGCATGCCACTACCATGCCTGCTGTCTCAGTCTGATTTTAAGATTTCCATCAGAAATAACAACTCCCATCAAAAATTACTGTTTCAAAGATGAAAAGGTAGAAGAAAATGTCCTTCCCGGAGTTTCCCCCCAGCTGTCAGGTTATGTCATAACTGCTAGAGAATTCTTCTTAACATACTTATTTTTGCTAACTTTTATGGGGGAATAAAAGTTTTAGATAAATAAAGTGCTGAAGTACATCACAGTTGTTAAACTCCAAGGAAGATCAACAGACTCAGGAACAGCTTTAGTATAAACAGTCACTTTCTAACTCCAGTGAATTATCTCATGAAACACTTGTCATTGTGCAAAAATGGGAAAAATATCAACTAAATTCTTTTTGGTGGCAAACCGGCATCAGAAAATAGACAGAAAAGTATGTCAGCTGAAAGCTGGGGAGAACCTACTCCTGCGGGTTGTCCCCTGTATTACTATCAGTAGCCTGCTCTGGTGCTTCACAGAGCTTTCACTGCAAGAAAAAAAAAAACAAGAAACAATATACTTCTAACATTAAAAGAGTGTGTCTTCTAAAGGCATTGGATATATACATACTAGTTTCTTGATATGCTTGTACAGACAGTTGTGATGCCACTGTAATGCTGCATTTGCAGTGCAAGGCTCATAATATGAGTGTTTATGTTGCTTATTATTCTTCACTGAAAGTGTTTGTCAACACATGGAGGGGTATGGAATATCACAGCAACATATAGGTAACATGAAATACACATCTTTGTCTAAGTACCTCTTAGTATTCTCAGGCAGCCTCAGCTGGGTCAAACTACCTGCACTGCAAGGTGGAGTGAGCTCAGTCAGTTTTGCCTAATGTAAATATAAGAGCATACAAATGATGCCTTCTGCTGGCTATGCAGTGGGAGCGATAACCTTCAGATGACAGACAATGATGATTTTAAAAAGCCAACTATTCTGGCTAAACAGAAAAATGAGGAAGTATAGTCACAGCTTTACATTGGTAACAACCTCAGTTTGGCAGCTTTCATGGTAGTATGGGACACTTAAACCATTACTTCTGCGAAACAGCATATAAACGTGTCTATGTCTGTAACTGTATCTGCATTAGGATGGATTTGCCAGTTAAACATTCAGCAAGTTGTAGACAAGGTCTTGACATGGTGTATATAAGACAGCATTTCTGACTAACCTCCAAATCTGATGACTTCAAATCAGTTCTCTTAATATGCAGTGAGTGGGTGTCTCTTTGCCTTTACAATATTGTCCCTTAAAGTTCTCTTTACAACACTTCTGATAAGATGTCTGCTGCACTGTACTGCTATTTCAGCAGCAGGCTCAGCAGCATCCATCTGCTTTTGCATGTGGTACCTCTTTCAGTGACAGGCAAATATAATGTGCTTTCTGATGTGCAGAATCACTGCAGTTCATCTCCAGTGTGGCCCCATTCAAAAAGTACTTAAATAATACGCATTCCAAGTCCATTTTTACCGTGCTAAAAACAGATGTTGGAAAACATCCTTCAGCAGCACTACTAACTAATTTGGAGGTTAATATTACAGCCCAGCCTGTCCAAGCACAGAGTCTGAAATAGCACCTAATAAATAACTTCTCTGCAAGTTTGAGCAGCTATGAAGATGTTTTGCTTTTGCAGCCCTTAAAAGCATAAGGGGATCTAAAAGAAAAGCTAAAAATTGACATGAAGTGTAAAATAAGGCCTCATCCTTCATCACATGTACAATATTTGTCAGGGTTTTAAAGAAGATAACGAGTTTCAAGCCTTTCAGCAATCTGAGCTTGCAAAACATTCACTATCAATATGAGATCTTTAAAAAGCCCACAGTCTCATTGTCACTTCCTGACAGGCACTAAATTGTGCTGAGCTTCATGAAACATTGCACTGAAGCTATTTCATAGGACACATCCAAGACGAGTACTCACTGAGCTGTTTACATATGGATATGTGTGTGGGTGAACAATGGTTTGGCTTCCAGGACCACTTAAATGCTCCAATCTTTTTAAACACTTGCAGAGTTTTGATAATCACTAAATTCCTGATAGTGGTTCCTGAGGACCTTCCAAAGTTTAGCTTTGGCTAGCTTCAGCTTACTCTCTAGAGAAGGCAGAAGAGTTTTTGCTCCTGTCCCACGTTAACTTCCAAACTCCCCAAAGAGAGAGGAAGGAATTAAATTCATCACCTTTGTAAAATAGCCAATTTTAACAGGAAACCATTATTGCCAGTGAATAACAAATGCTTCATGTTTCTCAGTTTGCTTTACTGCCTCCCCATAACTTCTTGTTGGGACAGTCAGCCTCCTTGGTTACTGATCTTCAAACCTGGCTTCATCTGACAGAAATGTAACTTTGTTCTTCTCTTAAAAATGGCAAGGTCAGCATCAGTAACTCCGGGGATGCATAAGATATAAATCAGAAGCTATAAACCAGGTCTGTCATAAATTATGGTATTTTTTAAACTATGACATTTTGAAATGATAATATATGTTGGATTTTTCTGGCTTTTATCATTTTTTTATCAGGTACATTTATAAAGTACCTAGGAGATCTAGGGAAGAACCAGGATCCCAGGTATGCATAAAAAAGGTATCCATATTAAATCGGAAAAGATTTGTTGTCAGAAAGTTTACAGGCCACAGCACTGTGAAGTTCAGTACCACAGTGCCTTAAAGATAGGTGCACTTACATATGACAAAATATCACTACATTAGTTCAGCATTTGTTCAAGGAAGAAGGAAGGGAGGAAGAAGTGAAAGGAGGACCTACACGTTAGGTCAAAGGTTGTCCACAGAGAAGGCAGCACAAGCCTAATACTTCTGACTTTTTAATACTGCAGCCCTGCCAGTGTCTAGCTGGCACTCTTGGCGTGGTGTGGTACTGTCATACTACTGTGTCTCTCTGGCATCAGTTACCCATCAATACTTAGTATGCCATTGGGGAAATCGCCTTCTCCTGTAGAGATGTAGGTAACCATAGACATATAAATAACTATGCCATTATATTCTCAAATTGTGTAAAATCAAGGTTTGCCATCCCCTTTATTCCAATAAGACAAATGTATGTAAATAAATATTATTTTAGCATTTGCACAATTAGAAACTTGTATTTCTACACACAAAGCAATAAAATGGGATGACACCTCTCTTTGTGGAAAACCTTGAAATCTAACTGCATTTCCTTTGTGCTTCTTTTTCTCTCCTCTCTTGCTAAAAATTAATGCAGCACAAAAGAAAACAATACTTTTCAGTATTGTTCGGTATTACTCCACCACTACTGACCACAGGGTGTCACTGTTACATTAAAATCTCTAATTTCCTATTTAATTTATTTAGAAAATTAGTACATCCAGCCACAAAAAAAAAAAAAAAAAAAAAAAATCCTTTCCTCCTGAAACATATTGAGATGCAAGCAATTTGTGGGCAGACGTGATGCATAAAATAGGTTAATACAGCATTCCTTTAACCCATTGCACACATCTTTTCATATTACTACTGACACATTTATTATAAGCAAAGCTGGCAATGACATCTAGAGTTAAAGTTCCCTAACACTTTCCATCATAAGGCCCTGCTTTCAGTTGTTTATTACTTTGTCAGCCTTTAACTGCTGGATCTTATATTTTCCATGCCTCGTCTCTGCTTCGGGCTAGATTGTTTTGGAAAGTTTTAGTGAAAAATGGGGTTGGTCACTTCCGAGAACAAGTTTTGGGGAAGAAAAATGCCTTGTTATGCTAATATTCAATAATTCCAACTCGAGCTTCTTGGAGACATTCTTGTAGCTTTACGCTCTCAAATCTGGCACAGGAGTAGCACTGATTTTAAGAGCTCACACTGTGCTTAGGAAAGTTCCACCTCACTGTCATGAACTTGGTCAGTCTGGTAGCTAAAATGCCCAAGGGTCAAGCCAGCAGCAGCTGACCATGCTCTTTTCCTCAACCTCAACAAAGAACTACAGAGCAATTTCTGAAACTAAGAAAATCTATGTCTCTGGCCTAGACTGCATCACCTGCATGGGCAACCTCTCACCAACTGGCTTGAACACTCAAGATCTGTGGTGTGGATCCAGTTCTTCAGAGAATTTTCATGGATGTTTTGGGGGAATCAAAGTCATTAAATGTAAGAGAGACTGGTTTATTTATTTATTTATTTTGTCAGAATTTTTGAGATTTTGAAAAGCTTAGAAAGTCCTAATAAAATCCTACACCGTAACAAAATTAAGATTGGGAAGCAGGAGTTCAGAAATCACTATTAACATTGCCTTTGCATGCATATTTTGCTCCCTTTCTGAGTACATGCACTCTTTATTTAAAAGAAACTATGGTTTGCTAATTCAGGGCTGTACATTATTAGAGCTACTCCCCTGCTAAGGATCACAAAACCTGCAGGGGGAGCAGGAGACACATTTTAAGGTCTTGGCGAGACCCACGAAGATGTGATGACCTTCAGAGCACATAATGACTTTCCATTCTCCCTTCCTCCCCGCCACCCCAAGCAACCCAGGGCATTGCCAGATTTTCCAACTTAGCTGCTGCTGATTTGAAGTAGCTATTGCCCCAAATGTTCTTCAGCAGAAGTCCCTGCTCTCAGGTAAACCTCTGGTGGTTTCATAGTTTGTCTGCTTGCTATATGTTGTCAATTAATCTGATTTAAAAATTTGGGATATCCAGTTTATAGATTCAAGTTCAGACACAGTCAGGAGACCAGTTAAACAGGCAAAGCAGAGAATATAATAATTCTGGGATCAGGAAGGAAAGAGGAAACTAGAGAGGAAAAGCTGTAAGCAACAATGGAGTGGGCAGAAGGAGAAATGTTTAGTCCACAGATACACCACCACCTGTGTCAGGTTGTCTGTGCCCTACATGCAGCCACAAGGTTCTTCTCACATGCTACATCACAGTGTAAATTAATAAAAATAACCTGAAAACATACTGAGGGATTTGAATATAAGAAAACACTTTACAGTTCAGGTGACAGAGCACTTGAACAGGCTGCCCAGAGAGGCTGTGGAGTCTCCTTCTCTGGAGATATTCAAAACCTGCCTGGATGCGATCCTGTGCAAGGTGCTCTAGGTGACCTTGCTTGGCAGGGGGGTTGGACCAGATGATCTCCAGAGGTCCCTTCCAACCTCAACCATTCTGTGATTCTGTGATTCTGTGAATGGACAGCGAGGACAAAAAGTTGACATAAATTGATGGTAAAGTTACTGAGGATTCTTCAAGGAGAGGAAAATTTTGCTGAGACTAAAGAAGGACTGTTTGGAACTGATGACACTGAAGGCTTGAAGAAGAAACAAAATCCAATCACTTTGCCAGGGATGTCTCACAGAGGATAAGCTGAGTAGAGATGTACCCACTAAAATAAACTGGATGAATTATCATGCCTGAATTATTGAGCATCAGCTGAGAATGAGCTGAATGAAGGTTGGAACCACAGATGAAAGTGAACATCTGAGATACAGGTTGCAGGGAATGCACTTCACTGTGAGTTACGATATTGAAAAAGGACAGAGTGCTACTGTGGCGAATCAGAGAAAGGCACTGTTTTAGTATTTGAAGTGGATGTGGCAGGTATGGAATAAGTGAATCCATCAGTGAAAATGCCAAATCTGACATGAACATCATGGCACCTGAAAAGGCTACTTTTTGCATACATTCAGGGATCATATAATCTAGTTCATCTATCTCAGCTGCCCGTTTTACTGATATCTATACCTTAGAAAGAAACTACAAATTCTTTCAATCTTCTTGCTCACTCCTGATTAGCTTCTGCCAGATCCCAGCCCTTTTAGTTACTGGAAGACCAGCGTCTGTTGATTCACTCTGTGGCTTAAGCTGGGTGGCCAAAACTGTTCCTGGAGGTCTAATTTTTCTCAATTTGTATAAACAACACTTCCAGCATGACGCACCAAGTGGCAGAGGACACTAGCTTGTACCATTGTGAGCAAACAAAATAGGTGGGTGGCTGAAAACATTTTTTTTTAATAAAATACATTTGTAGCAATAATGGTGTTTATAAGAAAGCTGGAAAAGCACAGCAGAACTATTTCATTTCATGGCGGTATTATGGCATGTCAGCATCAGGGTATCTTAAGGAATGAAATGGTAACAGCATTTAAAATCCCATCTGACTTTAATTCAGCCAGAGCCCTCACACAGCAGCACCTGACTCCCCTAGAGCCAGGAACATCATCCACCCGCAAAAACCACTTTGTTTTGACTTTCATTCCCCGCATTATCTCTGAAACCCCACCCACCTGCCACCCTGTCAGCAAAAAAGGGGACCTCCCCCACACCCCTGGGGCTCATCTCCAGATGTGCTGTGGAGTCCTACAGAAGTATCAGCTCCATGTATAAGGGCTGATCACCCATACAGCATGTGTGGTCTTCACAGTCTGAAACCACCACTGGCTCATTAGAGTGGAAGCTGGGGAAGCTCAATGGACCAAACTTTATAAACACATGGCAACATCAAAATAGAAGATCCTGCTGAAGCAAAGTTTTCAGCTACTTCAGAAACACCAGGATGGTGGTGGGTTCTGTGCATGTTCCTTGAGAAGCCTAGACCCTCTCTAATTTCATCTTTACCCCTCCACTTTTCAATCAGATTTTATTGCACTTTCAATTTGCTTAGGTGACAGCAACATTTAAAGCCCTGGCAGCACAGTCCAACTTCTTAGAAGAATCTATTTTGTACAGACCTAGATCTCTTGAAACCACCCAGCCTTCTGAAAGTAGATTGGTCTAATTCTTACTCTACTAAAGTTATTATTCTCTGGGAGCTTGCTTGAGCATAGGTATGAATTTCAGGACTGTATTATTATTATTACGACCATTAAAACAGCTCTAATCTGCAGTTGGAATTCATAGATTTGATGCCTCTTGTAGATCCCAGTGACAATCAATGAAACATCATAATTACCCAACAAGCAGGCAGAAAGAAAAGGATCTCAATGTATCAGAGAACAAAAATTTGTTTTCGTCTTTTTAACTGTTGCTACTGTTTTCATTTTGGAAGCAATAGTTCTCTTAATTCCTGAAGCTACTTATTTTGTAAAAGAAGATACCTAAAGGAAGTCACACATTTCCAACAGGGCACATGTGTTATAATAATATAATTTGCTACTTTGATCAAGGAAACCAACTTAATTTTCATCAAATGTATAAATGTATTATTTGTATGCATTGTTTTAGTTGTTCAGATTAACTCAAAATTCATTAAAAGAATGTGCAGAATTTTGAATTCTAGTTTAGTTCTCCCAATGGTATCATTTTCATTTTGTGCTAATATATACAGTATAGTTTCATATTTACAATACATAGTATATGCTCATAGCAGTTTTTAATGTGCTAGATAGTTCCTCTTTCTTCTCATTTCTGTAATATATCTCATGACAGAAATGAAGAATTGTACATTCTATCTCAAGTTGAATAGATATGTGCCTCCATCATTCACTATCACTCTGTATTAGATTTAATTAGATTTAAAGTTCAGGTCAAAAAGGATTTGTACAGTTAATGCTGTTAAATAAAAGCTGCACTTTTTATTCAGGTATAACTACTATTTTCAATCTCTCTTCTTTCTATTTTCATAATCCCCTGAGTGAAACAATACTTTATTCTATTTTAGTATGTAGGACGTAAGGAAGCTTGGAGATTTTCCTCCCTAATATTCATTGACAAAATATATTCACCATAAAGAAAAGTAAATTGCCAAGATGTATGGTAAACTACCCTCAGAAAAAACCTCCTGGCATTTATTACATTATCTGGATTACACAGGTGCATATTCTTCTTCTCTCATATTTGGAAAATAAGAACGGCTCCATTCAAACGCTTTTAACTTATTTACAGCTAGACCTGGAGACTTAATATTTATCATCACAAAGTATAAAGCCAAATGTCCTTTTCTTCAGGAGCACCAAAGATTAACAGATTAGAATGTTTTCCACATGTCCATTTTACTGTCAAGAGAATATTAAAGAAGTTTTCCAGCTTCCGCAGCTCAGCCAGATGTCAATGGATCCCACAGTGAAGCAAAATTGGCAGAGTAGCCTTCTCATGACCCCAGCATTGTTTTATCAAGGATCAGTTTAAAAGTATAAAGGGCCATTTCTTGCTGAGATCTGTAATGTTTTTCAGCCCTTTTCCCCTGCAATTACACAAAAGTGCTGACTTTGTTGAACTACTGATATGCAGTAGTATTTCTTATGACTTCTCTCACACTGTGCTGTAATTGCTGTTTGTGTTGGCGCAAGAAAAGTACCACGTCTTGTTTCCACTGTACATTTCCGGACTCTGGTTTCAGTAACATCAGTGTAGGATATTGTACTGGGCATATGTTTTGTTGTGTAAACATTAACTGGTAATTTACCCTGTCAATCTCCACAGTATGGCCTCTAATTACCAGAGGTTGAGGGGCTTCAGATGGACATTTTGTAAAATATTTACAGTAGCTATACTGCTGCTTTTTTCTTCATTGGTATCAGTGTTGTGAAAATTGTTGTAAGGAAAAAAATACACCACCACCAAAAAAACATAAAGCAGAACCCACCAACAAAAACAAATATATTCATTTCTGCACACCTCACTCTCTAGAGGAAGACCAGGTTCCCAGTTAGTTAAGCAAAATTTCAGTACACATTATGGTATAATAAAGTATTAAATATTTCTGATTTTTTTTTTTATTTTTATAATTCCTTTCTACATCTTTTGCACCATAAAAATAGTAGGTTATTTCCATCAGTACATTTGTTTTTCTTATTCATTCCCGCTAAATAACCCCTGAATTTGCAAATAGCTATGCACATGCTTAATTTTATTCAAGACTCAGACAAATGTATTTAACAAATGGGACCGGTAAGGTCTTGTTGGAAAATACAGCTTCTACTGCAAAGATTCAGAACCAAGGAGCAATCTCCCTTTAAGAGCTCTGGAATATAGGTTTTATTCATTCGTCTATGTAATTTCAAGGAAGTAGAACTTTCCATTTTGTGCTAAAATATAATGTCCTGAGTAGAAAACCAGGAAGGGATTAAACAGCTAATAACTACAGTAAAGCGATCGAAGAACATGTAATCAAATAGGGCATCTTTTTGGACACTATATGCCAGAGTGAGTCTTTATTTAACATATGGTTTTCACCATGATTTTCATCATAAACTTTAAAAAAAGTGTGACAGTTTCTCAGCTTCTACTATTCCATTGTAACTGGATTGATTTTGTAATATCCATCACATTACATTACAATACCTTATCACATTACAGTACCTCCAAAAGAATCTTGCCTTCCAAGGTGGGCAGCCACAAAATATAATCTATCTTACCATTTTTTCCATTATGCTGAATAAAGTTCGTTTTTTTAAAAAAAGACAGTTGCAAATTGCTCATCCAATACATCTTCTAACAGTAAAGCCAGAACACTGCCTTTGTTTTAAAAAACATTCAGCTTAGCATCTTCTCTTTTCCCATAAATGCACACTATATATATGCCTTGCTAAGTCTACTTCATAAGTCTCTGTTCACACAGTTTATTCTTAAGAGGAAAAGATACATCAAATTAAAAATTCTAACATATTGGTACAGCTCTTCATGTGAGTAACATCTAACTATAAGGAATAGAGATCAGAGAAAAATCTTTCTGTAATTGCTTACTTTCTGCATTTGAAAGGACTTTATGTTGAGCAAATCACATCATTTGCCTCTGACAATCTGTCACTGTATAGTACTTGCACTAAGCAACAAAGGAGAAAAAAATTAAGTAAACAGGAAAATATGCAAGCTGGCAAAAATTATGGAGCATATCATTCATTTATCTTTACAACGATCAAAAAGGTTTTATTTTTGAAACGCTGGCTGTTTCAATTTGTACTGTAATATTTCAAAAGGAAAAAAAATAGATAAATGACAAATGAAATGCTTTAGACGACTGGTTCAGTGTTGCTTCTGGACAGCACAGAAAGAAAACATGATTGTCATACTTTAAGTACTGCATCAGCTTTGGTTTCTGTGTTGACTGAAGAGTCATCTTCCACTTATTCCAGTTATGAAAAAGGGCGACTTGCTCTCCTACAGCTGCAAAGATCTACCCAACACTCTTTTAGAGTGAATTCAGGAACTTCACTATGTCTGATCACAGTATCTCTGCACTTTCTGCAGTTTAATTTACCCTAGGAAACATCCTGACAGCTTGTTTAAAGCCACCTGATGTGTCTCAACAATAGGAAGTAAATCTCCCTCCTTCATTATTTGCTGGATCATAACAAAATTGGTTCTGAGGAGCCATAAATATGCAAGAATGGCCAGAGGTTTAGTTCCACCCCCTCAGCACAGCTGTCTGTAGAGCTGCCCAAAAAGGAAGTAAGCATCATCCTGTAAACACTGCACTTCCCTACTGGAGACACTGGGATTTGGGACCCAGTTGCACTTATTTCCCAGGACTGCTCCTGCCATGGCAAACTAGTCTGACCCTTGCCTGGGTCTAAAGGTCAGCTTCCATGCAATACCTTTTTTTCAGGCATAAACTGGAATAAGCACGCTCACAAATAACATAAGGTAATGAAAAGAAACATCAATCCCAAGTGGGAAGCACTGTAGCAAGTCTGTCCTTATTTTACACTTACTGCTAAACTCAAAAATAATTACTTTAGGGGAAAAAGGGAGAGAGTCATTTTGACAGGGTGGAAAAATACACATGCTTAAAAACCATTTATCTTCTTCTAACTGATGGATACAGAGTCATAGCCTGATTAAAGTGCAATATGATTTTACGGAAAATTTCTAAAAACAAGTAAAGCAATTCTTATAGAAAGAATTTATTTCTAAAATGTCATGAAAACATGTCCTTATGGGTACTTAAAATAATTGTATCCTCACCAGACTTTTGATTCATTTTTTCAGAATTGGTTTAAAACTATGTTGAAGTACTATATGGTATTACTGTCACTGCACCACACAGCTTTTTAGTGTACAGCATGTAAGCTCAAAACAAGTAGGAAGTGCAAGGAGTAAGACTATACCAAAGTCAATCCAGAAGGAGACTAGCTGAAAACATAAAGCTAGGTACACAGCTATTGGCATACTCAGATGTTCTAGATTAGAAAGGATCTAAAAATAGATATCCTAGAATCATCATCAGAAGTACATCTTAATCACAGGAACAAATAGGTGGTCTATTAACATAAACTTAGTATTAATATAGAATATGTTTTAGATTACTATTTTTCAAATACAGATATTCATTTTGTGGCATATTTAAATTAGAAATTTAATTTGAATTGGCATGCTAGCAGTGTCAGCTACAAAGATTGGCCAGCATCTTCCATATTCAGATCTTATGGTACGCTACTTTATAGCTTTGCCAATCTTTTATTAATCAAGCCAAAATCCTGTTGGACAGCTATCTGCCCTGAACTCGATTGCTTTGGAAAAAACTTTGCCATAATAGTTCAGCTTTTCAAAAGAACTTAAATGTGCTGCTTTTGTCATGGTGATTAATGTTAGCCTCCTAAAGTACTCATGCCCCCATGCATTGAATCAAAGACATGTAATCTGGGGAGTCCCACCTCAACCGTACAGACAGATGCAGCGTACAGCTGTGTCATGAAGACTTGCATCAGCAGGGCAATGAAAATCCTCAGGCACTCCAGCAGCACAGAACACAGCCAAGGCTGACCAGAACCTCTGAAACCTCAGCCATGGGGACAGCCTCCAAAAGCCACTAGGAATGACAGCAGAAATTTTTTTTGTGCTCTTAATATACAGGAATTTGTGCTTTCTTGTTGCTACATATATGACCGGTAGACTAAATTGTGTCAGGGAAGCCTCCCAAGTACTGCAAATCAATTGTCCACTGTGTGTAACTCTTGTCACAGTCTCTGGCACAGCTTTGGCCTGGGCCCGGTAGGGCTCCAACAAACAATTTCTGGCACATTTGGGGAACTAGCACCACTTAAGAGATCATTCATAGTTGGCAGTCTGAAGGTAATGACCTTGTTTTGGAGGGTAAGGATTTGATTTTATGTATGCAAGCTTTTTCATATTAATTGGCCTCAGTGCCAGAGAAGCCCAGGCACATTTAGTTTATGAGCATAAATGTAGCCAGTTGACACTTCACTGGACTCAGGCAGCAGAAAGAAAGGTGACTGATTCAAATGGAGATATGACAAAAATAAATTCAGTCTGGGAAAGATCCTGAAATGAAAAAAAAAAAAAAAAAGGAAAGAAAGCTATAACTAGAATTAGAGTATGAGGAGCTACTGAGACTAGGAACACATTAAAGTGATACAGCAACTGTAGGAGTTCTAAGTCTATTTAGACATATAGTCTGATAAGACAGAAATTGAAGAAATGCATTCTGTGGGAGGGATGCTGAGAGGGGAGAATGGGACTGGCTTGCCAGGATGGAGCAGATCTGGGATGAGTCAGTTGGATAGGATACTTGTGTGTGGAAATCCCATTTCATTTGTTGTAGGTATGTGAGAGACAAGCAAGACATCATAAAACCAAAGGGGACAGGTAATAGCTGTGAAGAACTAGACTGTCTTTCTGTGAATGAGTGCCTATGTGATACTGAATGAGGCATAAAAACAAACTTCAAACTTTCAAAATGAAAAGTCTTCATTTTCCAATCGTCTTGATAATCTAGATTTTCAGATAGCAAATCAAAAACTGTTGTAAAATAACAATTTCTGATCATTACAGGCGGTCATCTTGTCAAACCTACAGCTGACCATATAGTCTCATGTGAAAAAAAAATAAAATAAACAACACATACTACCTTTTTTTGCATGCAATCCAGTTGAGGCACAATAGAAAAATGTATGGCGAATTTGACACCAGTGTGCCCTCACTATATTTTTTTTGTATGCTACATCAGTGAGTTTAGTTTTCTAGTGCTATATTTTCACAACTCCTAAAAGAACTAAATATTTATTTTAAATTGGGCTTAGCATTTTGAAAACTATTTTATACTAATTTGTTCTATAAACACCTGAAAACCTTTTTTGAAAAGCCTTCTTACATTTCCAGCATTTGGAAGTAATTTGTTTCTATTCCAAAAAAATGAATGTCTGTCTCTAACAGAAAGAGCTGGATTACTGCCCAGTCCACTTCAGAACTGGATGATGCTGACTCTTAGTCATTTAAATAGTCAAGTTAAACAAGGCACAGTTGGGATGATAGAAGGAGGTCTGTAAAAAGACTATTGCTCTGGCTATGTGGACTTACAGCTAGCAAACAATGGCTAAGAAAATAGTGAAAGAGAGGAGAAAATTAACATAAGTGCCAGGGAAAATATTATGATTAGGTGATGTAGGAACATGGTATCTGTTCGTTTCATTCTCCCTTCTTGCCAGTGAGCTGCCAGCAGTATATTTACTCCACTTAAGCACTGAGGGAGACAAAGAATGGGAAAATTAAAAAAAAAAAAAAAGGAATTACAAAGGAGAACAAGGGAAAGGGAAGGCTGACATTAACAGCCTGTACAGAGTATTGTCCTCAGAAGGGCCTACAATCTGCTGGTTAAGTATCTAAATTATATTCTGTGCTACCTTGTATGAGCCTTGTTTGCAATTTTCCAAACCTGTCATCAACTGGCAAAAGGTGAAATAAGACAGAATTGTCTACTTATACTCTATGAATTCTAATTTCTTTCCATTTTACAAACTATAGTTCCAAATATGACAACTAAGGAATGATGCAGAACCACATCTGATGAAGATCTAAGAATCATTTATAGTAAATTTTCTGAATCTATTTATTTTTGTATCCAAAGAAGTGCATTCACAACAGGAGAATGGAAGTAATAGAAGCAATACTAGAGTGCCTACAGAATGGCCTTGATGGTTCTGGATTTAATGAAACAGAAAATTACCTATGAAGCTGAAACTGGAACACACCACCGACAACGAAGAATGAAATGTGCAACTGAACATCACTTACAGCATGAGAAATTCAGAAATGAAAGCATTCAAGAGGCGATTAGGAAAGCTACAATAAAACAGCATTCCAAGAAAAAAAGTATAACTAGGCCAGCACAGAAAAAGAGTAAAAAGCATAGAGCATTTGGGCCAAACACATTACTTCTATAAATCCACAGCTTCAGTGCTATTAGTATAGAAATTATCTTTGGCTTTAAGATAGAAGATTGCTAAAACCACTTTAGATTTTATTTCTCTAGTTGCTACAGTGATTTCTCCATTCATATTCCATTTAGATCTACAGTTATAAAACCATATAAGCTTGCAAAGACATACAGAGACATACACAGATTTCCATGAGAAATTCAGGGTTAAAAAAATTTTTAAAAGACAGTTGAGGCTTGATTTTAAGCCAAAGAGAAGTTGTGACTACTGCTCCAGGTCACCATTAGTGAGAGAATTTGGAGATGAGAATAATCTATAACTGATAAAGGATCTCTTTTTCTGATTAGTATCCTGAAACGGAGAGCGTTGAGGTTTGTTGGTTCAGTAACTAGGGTTGAAAGCTTCTGAAATTCAATCATCATATCAGAAGCAGCTAGAACAATGAAGATTTCTGTTATTTGTTCATTGTTTACAATATAGTAAGATTCTTAAAAAAAAAAAAAAAAAGAAGACCATACAGGCTACCTATTGGTATATTCATGTAAATACTTCTTTGTCTTAGCAACTCTGGCTGCTATTTCAGTATATAATAACATATATTATTCCCTTTCCTATCCTAAAAAGTGTGAAAACTAAAAAGTTCAAAAACTAAAAATCATGAAATAAAGTCCACTGTTTAAACTTTTTTTTTTCCCAGCAATAATGTAACAGTTGTAATATTAGCAATGAGGAATTTAGTTGTTAACTATCAGGCTATCGAGTTTTTCTGAAGCATAGAGAGAAAAATCAGAAACATTCAGCCTTTCAGAAACTGCATACTATGCACATCCTGCTAAAAGCAGCAGAAAGTAATAAAAACGTGGTTGCTCCTTCTTTTGTACTGATCTGAGAAAAGAGCAGGAGTGGTATTGTCTATTCATCTTCTTTCTTTTTTATTCTGTTGAAATTACAGGCAACAGTATAAAAACAGTACTTATGAAAAAGGCCAAACAAAGAGAAAGAACAGGGAGAATACTGGAAAACATCGCTTGGATTTTCAGTATGAATGCTTATGTTTTCATTTTCTTCCCATATGTAGGTCTGATTTATTCATTTCTGCAGTATGCTTTTTCACTTACAAAAGTAACTAGCTGACTGCTTATAGTAGTAATATTATTTGATATAACACAAGTGTTTTTCTACTTTCCTAAAGTGCGTACCTTCTTTTTAAGTTTTCTTAACAGAAGCCTTGCAATCTGGTACCTTTTCACAGTTCACCTGCCATTTTCCCCGAATTTATCTGCTTTCAAATACAGTCTCACCAGTTTTGTTACCTTTCATTCTTAAACAGTTTTACTCACTCTTTCCTTCTTAATGTTATGCATTTCTTCAGCTTAAACATCTAAACTTTTTTATTGCTAGCTTTACCAATGTTTTATGCTATTTCTATGAGGAAAATTGAATGAAAGGAAACAGAAACAAAAACGCAAATTGATGTTTGCTAAAAAAATGTTTTGTTATTGCTAATGGCTTTCTTAGTTTACTGACAAATAATTTAAAAGTTTGGTTAACACTTTAAACCCAGAAAATACCTGGTAAGTGCCCAGGACAAATTAGCTCCTAGAGAAAACCAAAAGTAGAAAGCTCTAGGAAGACCCTTTTTGTAAAGAACAGACATGTTGTAACAAATAATCTTTTACCTTACCTAAAATTATTGTATTCATATACTCCTGCTGGTTTTGGTCCTAAACTTCTTTCTTTTGCATGTTTTAGAGTATTAGACAGATTTACACTTAAAATTTGTGCTAGCTGTCCTGTTTCTTACAATGAAAGTCTAAAATTTCTAAATCTAAGTCAAAAAAGTTTAATTTCTATACATTAGACCAATTGCACTACGGTACTGTGAATTACTCATTTAAGCAGGAAAACATGGGACCCACAGGCCAATACTTCCACAACCCTGCTGATGGGTGCTTTCCAGCTTGAAGAAATTCTGTTTGTTTCCTGCCATTTAGCCAACTTTCCACTTATTACATGTCTCCACGCCTTAATATTAACTTCCAGTACAGAACACTGTAAATTGTTTTCTGACAAATCAAAGCACATGATGGCCACTGTATATCCTTTGTCTTCTTTGGCAGCAACTGCCTCAAAGAATTCCAGCAAAATATTGAAGCATGACCAGCCCTTCCTGAATCCCATTCTCAGTCAAGCTGTGCTTTTTTAATGTTTCCCTATCTGAACCTTGAAATTAGTTTCTGGAGCTCTGTTAAGTCTTCTGCAGTTTCCTAGCATATCTTGATTCGTTTGTAAACAGCAGAGGAAAGTAAACCTGTGAGGTCTGCTGAAACCTCTCCACTTCTATGCATTTCTCAAAATAGGAATGCAAAAAATATTAACATTTTTCTAGATCCCAAAATATGCAAGTGTTTCATATGGTAAGTCTTTCCCACCCCCACATTGTACTACATAAATTCTTCAGAGTGCCAGGCCATGCAGGGAAAGGAAAAGGAGTATTACATGGATTTGAAAGGGCATGTATGTATTTTGATTGTTTGCCCACTCACATATATTAGCTTTTTTAATCTCAAAATTACTTTCCATACCAAATTTGAAATGTTTCTAAACTACAATTTCAAAAATAACTTTTAAATCTGTATTTCATAAAAATAATTTGTACTCGCCTGATGTTCTTCCTCTGTGTATGTTTTTTANAAAAAAAAAAAAAAGAGATGAGCCTTATTTCTGTTTCACAAATGAAAAACTGAGGAAAAGTGATGTGCACAGTGACATGTCAAGTCAGGAAAAGACAAGCCAAGATTTTATGTTTCCTGCCTCCTGTACCTCATTCATTCCATATAATACCTCCCTACAGGCTTCAAAAACTGTCTTTAGTATAATGTTGAAATGTTAACTAAACTATTAAAAATACGTTTAGATGTAAATCATTTCATTGCTAGGCAATGGGCACCCCAGCACACATCTGATAATAAAACAAAATCCTAGTGTTATTTAATGTATTATTCAAGCAAGAACTTTGGCAGCCCACTACATACAAGTTCATCTCCTCAATTACTATTTATCACCCAAAAGAACAGTATATTTTGACTTGTTTAGCAACAGGCAAATATGGCTAGACTGCCTTCCTCAGCTATTAAGTTCATATTCACTGTTCCATGACAAATTCCCAGCTCAAGTCTAGCACAATGACTACATGCAAGGCTTCACACATTTTCATGTTTGCTTATGTCTTCTCTACCCTATACCAAGAGAAAAAAAAAAAAGAAAAAGAAAAAAAAAAGAATGATTAGGTGTCTTTTCTTTTTCTTTCAGTATACCATCTTGAATGTCCAATATTAGGTTGCTAATGAGTTAGACAAGATTTGAGAGATGCAGTTGTATAAACAAATTTCTAGTCCTACCACAACTGTAGCCTACGGTCATTAGGAAGAAGTACAACTACCAGTGATGAACATAAGGCCTAGGAGTCAATGGTAGATAAAGCTGGGAGACCAGAGAGATTTTATATCTTTATTCAAGGCTTGTGCATACACTTTGTTCTCTGTTTTACAGGGAGCAAGTGAAGGAAGTGAAGTGGTTAAACCTAGACTGTAGGCAGTCCTAAATTTTGATCATCCAAAATGGTGACCTTTATATCAGCACATAAATGAATGTGCATACCTGAATTAATGACACTTTGAGCTAGTGCTGCTTTCTCTGTTCTCCTTTAAAGTCTCTGTTTTGTTACCCAGCATGGTGTGCATTTTTGAATGCTGTTTCATACTTAGAAAAGCAGGGAACTAAGAGTTTTTTAGTTTTATTGTTGAAGTTTTACTTACACCATGCTCTCATTACTCTCTGCTAATACAGCATTTTGCAACAGAGTACATCTAGTTTTAAAATCACCATTAATTTTGTGACCCTGTCCAAGCAACCATCCAAAAGATCACAACCCAGCTATGATTTTTCATTACAATTATGAAAAAGAGGGAATTTCAATGTAAATCCAGGACAAACAGCTCATTTTAACTTTCTATCTTTTCGGAAATGAAATACAAGCAAGAAATCGGGACACAAAGCTCATGAAAACTAAACCAAAGGAAAACGTGCTTTTAAGTTTTTACAAAATAAAGTTTTGTAAAATTGTACTTCAAAAAATTATCCTGTTGCTTCTTTTAAAATCAAGAATACTATGACTGTATGCATGTTTTTATGTATAAATTAGTAAAAATGTAACACATTACCAACAGAAACCCTAGAACAATTGAATATTTATATGTGACTAGTATACAAATATACTTGCCTTCTTCCCATTCAGCCTCCCACCATTGCTATCCGTACCTTCATGCCATTGTACCGTTATTCTTTTTTATTACTTCTCTATTTTATCGAGCTACTCTAATTTGTAAGGCTTCCAGCTGTACATACTAGTCACTCATTGGGCTAAACTGGCATGAGTGCTGCATCCTTTACTAGCCATCCAGTAAACTTATTTAGTAAATAAGTTGGACAAAACAAAGGTGCAGGAATTGACTTCAGGAATACAAATGCTAAGAGAATTTTCTAGAACAGAAATATTATTACAGATGCTGTACTTAGTTGGAAATTCATCATTATGAGCATATTCTTTAGGTCAATTAGTCACAGAAATGCAGGTCTAAAACTTAAGAGGAGAATTGTGGCCAAAGTTGGTCTGGCAACTAAAGGCAACATTCAAAGTCATGATACCTCTCAGACATAGATATCAATGCCTCAGGCTGGGGTTTTTTTGACTCTTTTTTGTTTGTTTGTTTGTTTGTTTGTTTGTTTGTTTTAACCCAACAGAGTTCCCAGTGCAGAACTGTTAGGGCTTTGTGTACACCCAGACACAAGAAAATGTTTTCTGGATTTAACTGAATGTCAATATTTTGCCTCTCTGAGAGACAAAGCCTCCAGCCAAGCTCCAAGATCAAAGCACCTGAGACCTGCTGACTTGCACAACAGCTGTAACTCCCAGTTCAGCACTAACTCTACCACCTGCTATTCAGATCCACCCTTAAAGCAGAAGATACTGGTTGCTGGTCCCTCCTCTAAACACTCAACTATCTCAGGTAGCAGCCAAGGACAGGCTGCTCCATAACGGAAGGCAAGCCAGGAGCCAAGAGTCACAGCTAGGCAGATGGCAGCAGCAACCTCACAAAAAAGGTGCCAGGAAGTTGAGTCAGTGATTCAAGGTCAAGATCAGTTCAAGAGACAGTAACCAGGATCAGTCACAATCCAGTGATCGCACAGGAAGATCCTAGTGATGAGCCAGGTCCAAGGTTAAGCCAGAAAGTCAAAGTGGGCGAGAATGAGGGTGAGAATCAGGGTACAAGAGTGCAAGCACAGCTGCAACACTGCTGCAGGGTAGCTCAGGTGGAGGCTGAGCACAAGGGCTTCAGGTTTAAAGCCAGCCCCAAGTGAAGGAGGGGGAGCCCACAAAGAAGCTTCTTTGCAGCAGTTCCTTGGCAAAAGATCTTGGCAGTGAGCTGGTGAGCTGGCCTCTAACAACCAGCTAGAGGGGCGGTCAGTGAGCTGTTACTACAGGCAAGCTAAACAGCCACGAACAGCACATCCTGTGTTTGAAAAAAGAGACAAGTCTGGTACTCACATCTAGTAGATGGTTTTGGGTGGAAAATTCATCTCACCTAAGGCTTCAAGTGTAAGCTCGTAAGAACCAGGGAAAAGGGGAATTTAAAACATAATCCCTTTTTCAGTTGCTTAACTTAGGCTCTCCCATTTCAGGCTGCTGGCTGGTGTGAGCTCTGTTCCTGTAACATAACGATCCTTGTGAATTAATACACCATGACCTTCAGCATCTACGTTCAGATCCCTCTCCTGGTTCTGGCACTTAAAACTTAGCCATATCAACACCAACTGCCTTTGGGTGAATCTAGTCCTTATTCCATACGTAAACTTGAGCCACAAAAATATGCAAGTTGGTTAGTCTCTCCAGCATGTACAGAAGGGGCTAGAATCTACTCAGTTAAGTTATGAAGTGGAGAGTTTACCAGCCAGCCATTCCAATTTGTTAAAAAATAAAAAACAATTGATCTTTAAAATTCAAGGACCTTAAAGATATTAATGAAAAAATTATTTATTCTTCATCTCTGTAAGGGGATATACTATAATGTCTGTAATGAAAAACACCCTCTTCACAAATACGATTTTTTCAATCCAAGCCTTGAAAGTTTAATTATAGGCTTGTTAAATTCTGTTTCTGGTATTAAAGTGTGCATTTTATTTCAAAGTTCCTGTTTCCTGGAAAAAGAAAGCATTAATAAAAATAATATAATTTGACAAATCATCAAACTCATTCATCTTGCAGTGTCTAGCAAGGTGGAAATGATTACACACGGTGATAAAAATCCTTGCTCCTCATAAGTCACTGGAGTTTTACTCTTGTTTTCTGTAAGTTAGGATTTGATCCCAGTAATGTAGGGATCAGTTCACATCAATGAATTAAGATAGTAATTTGAATTTGATAAAATTCTGTGAGATTGCCAGGCAATTGTTTCATTCACTGAGATATCACTGCAGGGCAAAACTCCTCCTTACCTCTTACCATACCCTCTTCTCATGTTCAGACATGTGCTAGGAAAACAGACAAAGCTATTTCGGGCAACTACACAAGCTATTCAAGAAAAGAGTTTTGTATCACTTCCATCAAAAAACATCCCCTTTCTTATCCTTTCTGTAAATGCTACAGGGGTCAATTGTCAAGGTAACTCAAATCTCCTGAGATAAACGGTCTACCTTATTGAGGCCTCTCCAGCACAGAAGTTTCCTGACCCATCTTTTTACTCTTCCTTGGAGGTCTGTAACAATTTCCTATGGATGTTTTACTACTTCTTTTAGCTACATTTTGTATTTGACACATTAGCTAACCCACATATGCAATTTTACTCAAAATACCACAACCTCTAATTAGATCACCACATCACTTCCCATCCTCTGAACTTGTCTCTTCAGTAAATTTTATACTCTGATATTTTAATACTAAGCCAGTTAACCAAGAGCCAGTCATGTTTCTACTTAAACTGTATAATGTTTTGTAATGAAACATGACTTCATGTTCTTCACATTTTTACATAGATTCTCTTCATAAAACAAAGTGAATCTCCTTTTTTTTTTTTTTTTAGGCAATGCTTTCTACCTATATTATTCACTTCAGCAACTTAAAAAAATACTTCTCCTTTAAAAGTTGGCTAATCTCTCTCCCATCTTTCACTACCTATCCTTTTGCTAACACAACACACATAAAACTGAATACTAAAATTACAAGGCTACTTCCCTGCTAATTTCTTATACAGATACGGCCTGTCAGTTCTAGATGACTTTGGATCAGCCCCAAACAAAAGAAAATATTCTGGGTAGTATAATCCTGCATGGAACAATGTGATCTGTATAAAAAATTACTTACTGAATCACCAGCACCTCTTTCCACTCCTAGGAGATCTCCCATTGAAGCAATGCCTGAATTAGTGTAGAGTGATTTGTGGCTTTCCAGCTGTCATTCATTAATTCTTAGGAAATACAATATACAATACAATAGTACTCAGTCTGAGGTTGTAGCCTTCAATGTCTTAGGAATACTGTAATTTGCCTGCTGAACATTCTTGAAAATTGTTTTCAAACAATAATTGCAGCCCATTATTTCGATAACCCCTCAATCACATTTCGCTCCTGATGAAATATTGTGTCGGTCATACAAACCCATAAAGCAGGCAAGGCAAGGAATTCTGTCTATGGAGAATCTTGTCCATGAAACAAATTACTGAGTTGAAGAGAAGAGTTTTTGCTCCAGTACTTTGAACTGCCCATTCATGTTTCTTTGGCAGAAAGGAAAACACAGACAAGCCTGGCAGCAGGGACTACAAAGTGACCTGGGTATGCTCATCTGGCTTTGGCATTTATAATCCAGCTGACCAGCAAAAGTTGCCGTTTCAGAAATCATATGGCATAGCTATAATTCACTGCTAGCTCACCAGTTCCTTTGAACAAAGCCACTACTTAGAACCTGTGCAAGGCCACAGAGACAGGATGGGATGTTGTGACATCCTGGACTCTTTTGAGGATCCGAGAGTCTGGGGACTTACCTTTAGACCAAGCCAAGAAGCTGCATGCATAAAGCCAGTCAGAAAGACTGTGTAATGCCTGCTTCATCAAGAAATTTTGGCTAAATCTATGACAAGTTCAGTTCAGCCAAAAACACAGCACCTTTAGACATGCACTGTTGCAGAACCTGAGCACATAAGGTTTTCTGATGGAAGCTTAGGCACCCCTGGCTTCCCAGTAATCGGAGAAAACTCCCGGAGGGATTTGTTTTAAGTCTATTGCTCTCTTGAATTTACATGTTAATTAGCCTGAACTGCACATTAGGTAGCTAAGAGCTTTTTTCCCTTTTAACTCTTACAGAGTTGATTTAAGTAGTAAATAAAAAAATAGGACCATGAGGTAAACATGAAACAAATATCACAACAAATACTGGGGCTAACAGAGCATAACCATTGTTCAGTGTTTAGTAGGCACCATGACAGCCATTATTTTAAGGAAGGATTTAAGAAACAATGCTTCAAGTATTTTTATGGGGAACTCCTCCCATGCTCAGGGGTTTTCATGCTTTTAGCTATTACATCTGCAACTGAAGCTAACTGTGAAATTAGCAATTTATTTATCCCATGGTACATACACATGCATTTGGAACAGTAAAAGTGAGTAAGAGTCAATAGTGAATGGTACAAGTAAAAGTTAGAACCTTTTTTATCAGATTTTGTGATTCAGTATTTAATCAAAGACCTGCAGAGATTCCCGTACTGCAACATTTCCATGTTCCCTCTCGTTGCTTATATCACTAACACTGTTAACACACTGCTGTTATTTATAAACAATATAATATGAGCAGTGCCAAAATAACAAGTCAGGACTAAGAAAAGTTGACCTTAAAAGTGATGGCATGACTTGAAAGGAGAATAAGGTGTCATTAAGTATAAAAAAGAACAATACAGGCCTAAAATTTGTGAACAGTTTTTGGTTCTGTAAGATGTAATAAAAATAGATCTCCTTAAGAATGCATGTACATATGAAAGTATTTTTCATTAAGATGATATCCTCACAAAAACTCCATTAGAATTTGTAGTCTATTTCTTGTATTGTGTCCTATTATTAAAAATATATAAAGAGAAAGAGAAAAATATCTTTTATGGAAATTAACTATTTCTGATTATTTAGCCACGGATTTGAAATAAGGTTAAACAGGATGCAAAGTTGTTTCTCATCTTATTTGGAATATGTAATTCATAAACATAAAAGCATACTTAAGGCAGGTTAACAGTGGTAAAATTATCTAGACCTCTCTGTATACACGATTGCCAGTAATTTAGGTTTATCAATCTGAAATCAAGATGTAATTATGCATTACTCTATTTTACATTTAGACACTTCTATAAAATAGAGATTTCAGTTTAGTGAACAATGAATGTACAGATGTTCCTAGGAAAAGACATCAGAAAAAATATTTTATCTCCCTCGTTCATCCAAAGTAAGTGGAATATAATCATCATCACTGTTTCTTAGGGTTTTTGTATGGAATTGAAGGTAATAAATAGATAAAAATTCAGAACTGACTACTTTCAATTTTATGTAAGGTTGCAGAAAATGTTTTGACATTTTCTTGAAAAAACAATAGCCATAATACATGTAGACAATTAAAAGTGTGAGCAATACTTGCTGAAAGTTTAACGAGTGGCTCTTTCCTCTTCTGTTGGCTTCTTCAAGGGTGGGATTTTCTTTTTTTAATTGTGCATTTGAATTAAAACAAGACTATTGCTATAATATCTATAAAACAGGAACCTGCATTACCTGTATGGCTGTGAGGATATTGGCTAATGCCTGGCCATACGTGTCATGACAGTGAACAGCAAGAGCACTCAGAGGAATTTCTTTCATAACAGCTTCCAACATTCTTTTCATACTTCCAGGAGTCCCCACACCAATTGTGTCCCCTAGAGAGATTTCATAACAGCCCATACTGTACAGCCGTTTAGACACCTGATTAAAAACAGAGAAACACGAAGAGGTCAAGATGAAAGAGTGAAAAACAGGGTCCAGAACATATATTAAAAAGGACACACTTCTCTATAGGTTTCAGTTTTTGTCACATTGAGGTGGACCTACACATTGGCAATCCTCTATTCATTCTTGAAAACTGTAACCCAAGAAGAATGTCCTGTAGATTCTCTTCTTTTTAAGTTTGTAGGTCTGCTTCTGTACATGGAATAGCCAACCAAGCCAAATCCATCAACTTGCTTTTTGACTCTCCCACAGAACCCAAATAAGCAAGATTTTACATTATGAATTAACTTTCTGTCAAGCCCTTTCCCAACATTTTCCTCTCTCTGGGGATTTCCCAGCTGTTTGTTTTTCTCCATGTACTTTTCAGCTTACAAATTGTGCAGGGTAAAGATCTGCCCTTTTGTTTGCTTATTACACAGAGCCAAGTACACGGCTTAGCTAAGACAATAAATAATTAACAAGAAGCCTGGTTTAGCTTTGTCTTGGCACTGAAAACATCAATGAAAACTGAAATTTTAACATGCTGTAGTTAATATTAATTTTGCTTGCTTTTCATGAAGCCAAACATTAAAATACTAAAAAAAGCAAAACCAACTGAGCAAACTCAACTAACATTCTAGTCTTGAAGTTTTAAAATTTTTCTTAATACCAAATAAAACCCTATACTTACTTACAGAAATAGAGCCCTAAATGCTTCAAGAATTGTGTCTTTGAGTTCTTTGTGTGAGTATGGGATTTCAGGTCTGGTCCCAACATGTTTGTATGGAGAGAGACATACACTAGGAAGCATTGAATTATGTTTGCACTGAATACATTGCTTTAGAAATTGAATGTAGAAACTTCCTATTTTAGCTTTGTCAAATTTATTTGGAAAGGGTGTCAACTTATTTTCACTTGCTGCATACGTTTGTCCCCTTTAGCACTCCCCACTGTGCATCAACGATCCCAACAGGCCACTCCACTGGAACAGAATCCCAGTCTGGAAACAACTGTTTAGAAATGAAAAAATATGACTCTTCCAAGACAACTTCAGTTGCACTGCACTCTGCTGTTAAATCAATTCCAAGGCTTCATCAGTGGGATTGCTGTGAATATGTCTGAGGAAGCTGATAAAGTGCTGCTCTAGCAGTCCCGGAAGTACTGGATTAATATCACTGTTCCCTTAATTCAAGGAACAGCTGAAAAAGAACTTCAAGTGGTCTGAATTGTTCTGCTTAAAGCCTGTAAGTGCTATGACTATTGCAAATGTAGTAAAGCTCCTTGTGCTTTACAGCCAGAGCCCCTGGTTCATATCAACATAAATTCCATATACACTTAAGAAAGGGACATTCAACAGATTGCTAAAAGGGATTCTATTTTGCAGCACATTTTATATCATCAGCACATGGCAGGTGTTTAAACTGGACTACTGTTGTAAAACAAAATGGATCATCTGCAGTCTGAGGTGGATTAACTCTCGTTAATCCCCAAACTTTAGTTTTTGTTTAAGATCAGGGTGAAAGAAGCAGGCTGCTTTTTTTTTTCATGTTCTTTTCTATGCTTGATTCAAAGTTTTTATAGGTGAGCATTTACGTGATGGCAAGGAGACTATATAAACTGCCAGAAATCATACTGTATTCACTTCTTTCCAGTGCTCAGTCCTTCAGTCTTTCAGCTTTCTGAAAATATAGTTCTGAAAGAAGAAAATGGGACACTTTGCTAACAAGCTGAGCATCATCACTGACTTGTCATGATCTAACCTTAAACTGACCCTTAAAAAGAGATATACATTTAATTTCAAGAAGAATGTGCACATTTAAAAACTGAATGGGAGTTTTTCATACTGGATTTTCTATCCTACTATAGTAGGAGGCAGCTCATTAGTTATAGTTTTGTAAGTTTTCAGTGTGGATTTTCGGGAGTAGGGTGGGGGAGAAGAGAACACGCTGTTTTGGCAGTGTAATCAGAATGTGATTACGAGGTTGCAGCTTTATTAATTGAACAGAGTTGTGTTCTGCACTATTGAACAGTTTTACCTTGCACCAGTCTTGTGCTGCTCCCCCTGGGAGCACTGCCCTGACACCAAGCATTGATCAAAATGGAAGTTGGTGACCCAATACCACAACCCCTTAGGCATGTGAACTGCTGCAAAGAAAATCTGAAACTACACTCTTAAATCATATACAAAAGTTCATAATCTAGTTACAGATGGTTTTAAGTGAATAACACCATACAAACACACTGCAGTCCTAGTGATGTAAGAGAAACTTTGCAATAATATAACAATATTAAAACAAGAATAGGTACATTTTCTGTAGCCTGATCAGCAAGGGGAAATCACTGCATGGATAATACTTACATGAACTCACTGATCTAGGTTAAAAGGGAGCTAAGGAAAGAAAGAAGCAGGCAGAAAGATAAAACCAAGCATATGCCTGAAAGATGATGGACAACCCAACTGGCTTCGAGGATGTTATACTGTGCTTTCAACAGCTTTCAACCCTCATTTGCCTAAGGTTGCAATTAAAAAATCAGAGGATGATAAACAGTTAAACAGTGACTCCATTTCAAGAAGAAGCAGAGTGATAAAAAAGAATGGATAAGAAATGTTTTTTAAAATAAAGAACTATATGCATGTACCAGACAGATTCTACAAGTCAGAAGGCATCTGAAGTTTGGACTCACTAGAAAACTGTGTAAAATAGTTACGTACCTAGTAAGCCTGAAATGCATATAGGTTAATGATTTCTCTCTCCTAATTGCTTTTGCTTCAGTTAACGCTTTTGCTTTAAAAAAAAAAAAAAAAATCTGTTCACTGTCATTGACTGTGGAAAAAACAGTCTAAACCTTTCAATCATAGCTGCTGATTGCAATGCACAGTCACATGCTCCCATCCCAAGAAAGATGATGACCTGAGAGGCAGTTCTCTGAAAGGGCTGAGCAACACTGCCAGTGATTTTGATAATTCTGATTCAGCAGAGGATGAGTACAGATGTTCTTGTAAAATCCATTAGCAGCTAATCAGATGCTTCTATACAAACATCAGTGCTTGCTGATTCAGGGCCTGAATTAATAATTTAATGAGGTAGCTTTCATTCTTAAATACATACATGATGGTGTACAGGTATACAAGAAAACGAATGGGATGAAGGGATAAAATAAAATAGCTGCGTGAGTAAATGTGTGCAGGTTTGGAACATTAGAGAGCACTCCCACTGTCAAACTTAAAAGGAACCTTTCCTGCACAAGGAGAGTAGTCAGTTTTAAAAAATGAGCAACACATGGAAAGAAGCCTGTTGGGGAACATGATATTGCAGTAAGCAATTTACCAACAGCACAGCTGAATCTGTCATCACTGCTCTAACTAAAGCTGTGTCACTTCTAACTTTCACTTCATATTAAAACCAATTAATTTAGAAATACTGAGTACCTTCCAATTTAGCTATTTTTTCAAAGAGTCTGAGTATATGTGGTCGCTGTGGGAGAAGCATTATCACAAGTTCCATCTGGAACGTATGCTAGAAGAAGATGCAGGAGAACAAAACCTGAAAGCCACACACAGAGAACACAATATATCAGACAAATGTTGACTAGCTGCTAGTGCTACAAAGAAAAAAAAAGTGCTTTGGAGATTCTGCTAGATCACCAAAAATAGGTGATTAAGTGTAACAGAGAAGAAAAGTCTTTCTCTAGGAGGAAAGTTGGTGTGTTCTGCCTTGTGTTGCTTGAATTCTCTCCCCCCTTTCATCTCTACTGTCCATCTCACCCTCGGTGCACTCTTTGTCTTCCTGCAAAACATAACACTCGTGTTTCACTATCCAGCCTTTTCAGTACATCAGTTCTGCTGGGAAAAAAAAAAAAAAAAAAAAGCTGGACAAAGATATCTTCTTCATTCTCCTTTATCCTAAATGGAAAAAGGGGGTAGAGGGGGAAGGTGCAGCTTATTCTATCATAATGAATTAAATTGTAGGAAATCATGTTGGGGATGAGCTTTGGTTCATGTGTTAGTCACATGACACTTGTATGTCACGTGCCAGAAGCACAATGTTTTAGCAGTGGCTCTACTGGCACAGTATGGTCATGCCAGTGACTTAATAGCAGTTTCCCTTTGCAAGAGGTTGTTGTGCTGGAAATCATCTCATACAACATGGTCCACTGACATATGTGCTTGAATCTATTTCCTTAAGCATTTCCTTGCCTTCCTGTTGAAGAAAACAGCAATTCATATTTTTTATCATGACTGGTAACAATCAAAAGACACTATTTTCCTTAGATTTGAATGCAGACAGTTGAGAACAATAGTGATGCTGTGCACCCAGCTTTAGCATTAGCTGTGATTTGTGTTTGTTTCCCTTAAATGTTATTCATTAAAGATCTTTTAGGATTAAATAGATAACATTACTTATAGACATTTCAAAATGTATATTTGTTTCATTAAAAGACAAGCCAGAAGTTCACTCTTACTTCTGCCACTTTAGCTGGTATGATGTTTCCTTCATACGGGCATCCCAATGCACAAGACACATACCTACAGTAAAAAGAACAACACACAAAGACACTTCTGTTTTATATATGCATATCTGTATCCATCCATGTTGCATTCCAAAAAAAAATGTTTAAATATAATTTTGAATAGTTAAGCAAGTCAATGCAGAATAAAGATCTCAATGAAAAGTTAAAATTACATCAGATGAAAATAGCAGGTTTCCCAAATTTCTTTTTAAATCACAGAACAAAGTTTTATAGCTTTATTTATGCTCAGTGTATGTCACAAGTTGTAAAGGGCTGGCAAGGCAGCCAAGTTAACTCTGCTGCAGGAAACTTTTATTTTTCTCGGTATTTCCTTTTTAAGTTATAAGAGCCAGCTCGAGTTTTGCCTTGCCTGGCCCACACAAGGTATTCAGAAGGATGTTATTATTTTCTTCCTTGTGCCAGCTACCTGGATCATAGAGAGCAGCAGAAGGACACAAGTAACTTACAACCACCCCATCATCTCATCAGTAGTTAGAACCGCAGTGAACAGGGTAGCTTTGGCCCTCTGTATCTCTGTTGGCATTTCTGTCCCAAGGCCCCATGAGAATTATAGCTCCATTGCAAGGTATGTGATGGGACAAGAAGAATTTGAGAACCTGACTGTTCAGCAGTCATGAACAGATAGCTGTTCAGCAGCTTTCTATTCCACAGAGCAAAAAACTGAAAGCCACAACTGAGCCTTCATTGTTCACTTTAATGCTGTGTTAATGTAGAATTTGGTTTAAATTTCCTTTTTTTTTAATGACAATTAAAAGCCATGAAATTCCAATTAAACTTCTAATTGTTTATCTTAAATTGATTAGGAATAGGATTAAACTAACCAGAAACAGCCATTCAAAATCAAAATAAGTGTGGCTGTAGAGGGATTTACAACAGCTTCAAAGGAAGGCAGAGCCCCAGTCCCAGTGGGAGGTTGCTCAACTGCTTAATAGGAGAACAAGAGCCTTCATCGATCCCCCGTCATTCCCCTTCCCTCAGCACTGAAGGATATAATGTAAAATTATACACTGTATAATGCAAACTGGATTGAACAGATGCCAGTTTGTATGCAGTCAAGGTCCACAGGGTAAAGAATGTATTGTTCCTTTGCAGTTGATGGAGAAACTGATTGATAGAATGTGAAATCAGGATGAGTAACAGGCAAAAACAAATTGTGAAAAAAATGTCAGCATTTTAATGTGTAGAACATATTCCATCCCTTATATGAAGGTATGGTGTTGGCACACTGGAACTAGCAGTAAGAGTGAAGCAGACCCTGAACCTAAAAAGAACCTGATTAGCCCTGACAAAGAAATGGAAATTAATTTTGTTTCCACTAAAGTGGTTGGGTCCATTACATCCTGCTCATAATTTTAGCCCAGATGACTACTAGGCATGATTTCAATTATCTGTATGTTATTATGAAAACCAGGTTTTTCAAACTTGGCCATACACTTCATTAAATATCCCCCAATTTAGATGTCACCATTTAAGTTTTAAAATTCTGAATTTTCTTATCTACATAAAACAGTAGCTACTTTTAACAGTTAAGCACTGCCCCGCTTTTCAGTGACACATAACTCAGAAACAATTCCAGATAATTTCCTTAATTTTTTTATGCATACACAGAGCCTTTCAAATGCTACCAAGCATGAAAAATTTCAGAGCCAAAGGATTGTTTTTTACATAATACTATGGTGCCTAGAGCTAGTGAACACACAGACTTTTAATGAAATTATTTTGCAACATCAGCCACAGCACTCATTATGAAGTGAGCAAGAACAGTACTAAATACAAAGTAAATGCAAAACATACAATATGTATTTGCACATGTTGCCCTTAATTAAATATATCTTACATGTTCCTAACAGCTATTTATATTAGATCAGGAAGAACTGCATTTGGTAGTGATAATGTGGCATGAGTGACATCTGGAATGGAGTAGGGCAAACAGAAGTAAAAACAGGCCAAAAGGTATCTATAGAGCAAGGAAATACTCCCTGTAGTTCACTCCAGCTAGCAGAAACTCGCCTGAGCTCACATAATTCAGCTGGGCCTGCTGAGGTATGAAAGTATGTGGTGACCTGAGGAATCTGCCTTCTACAACGTACAAATCTGTTTGAGATTATGAACTCTCTGCATGCTTCCACCATTGTGACTAGACTGACATTTTAAACAAGGAAAATATGAGAGATATAATCTAACTGGGCATCTGATATTACACTGGAGAAAATAGGGATTACTAAAAGAATTAGATAGGTAAAGGACTTCCTACCAGAGAAAACAAAGTCCTGTGGAGAATGAAAAAACTGTTTTTAGTAGAATTTGCCAAGGATGAGTTGAGCAGAATTTTGTCTAATATTTTCATTTAATGAATTGTCATTAAAAGTGTGGTGATAACATTAAATTTCTTGGTACTGTCATTAGAAAAAAAGCACTTGGATTCAATGAAGGAAGGACAGGATCAACAGAAATGGGACTCAGCTGATAGCAATGACAAAGGTAGTGAAATGCCTAAGAGCTGTAAAACAGTGAAATACACCCCAAAAATATACCAGGATAAGCACTTTTAGTAGAGAACATAAAATACGAATTCCATTTGACAAGTTCTTTTTATGTTCTTATTGGAAATAGCAGATACAATTTAAGTCATTCATAGAAAAAGTAATACAAGCTGGAACAGATGCCAGTAAGGGCCAGTACAGCTAGCAGCAGTATATATATCGTATGAAAGGGGAAAATATGCATGCCTACGTGAAAGAGGGAATAGAATCATTTATCTGCTCAGAGCATTTGCCAAGACATCCAGACTTAAGGCAACACTGGGTGGGATGCTTTGTAATTGCGTTTGTGTGGTTCCAAATTAATCAGCTCAAGCAAGAGGAGATAGGTTTTGATGGAAAGTTATCTGTTATCTACAGATACATTTGGCAGCTACATTTTCTTTGTGGTGTATGAAATAACCCATAAGGCATAAAAAGACAAGAGAATCCAGACAAAGCAGAGCCCCAAGACCTCCACCCACACCCCTCCAAAACAGGAAACAACTTTGAAGAACATGGCGAAGATCTGCTTAGAAAGAAGAAAATTAACAAGAAAGCCACAGAAAGCAACAAAGGACACAAGTTTAAAGAAAAGCCTGGTCAACTGCACCAGACACTACTGACAAGTCAAGAAGAATGAGGACAGACTACTGTTTCTGAGATCTTGTCATCAGGGAGTTTGGTGAGAGCTGTTGCAGTTGCAAGCAAGGAACAGAAGCCAAAGTGTAGGAGTTACAGGAGGGAATCACAGAAGAGGGTCTCCAGACGGTAATGATAAACAGCGCCTTCAATGAGTTTAGGAATGAAGCAGAGATAGGCGATGAGATATGATATGAAGAACCAAGTGGGGTCAAAGGCATAATTTTTAAGAGGCAAGTGCTTGCTTATATTGCAATGGAAAAGAGCCACAGGACAGCGAGAGGTTAAGAAAGAGAATAAGGGAGGGGAGAAATAAGAGGAAGAACAGAACATGGGGTCACTGGGGCAAGTGGAAGGGGTACAGATGGAAAGTAGACAAGAAACTCCTGCTGTTCTGACAGTAGAGGAGAAGGAGAAAGGATTATGGGAGATGAGGAAGAATAGTGACGTAAGGAAGGGCATACTGTATCTATTTTTCCTTAGGAGAAAAAGAAAGATCTTGTGTGAAGAAAAACAGAGGGGAAAAAGAGGAAAGAGTTTGAGCAATGAGTTACAGAGGAAACTGGGATTTAATTTGGGGATTCAATTAAGTTCAAGAATACAGCTGTTTTCTAAAAAGATGGCAGGAATGAAAGAAAAAAGGAATTTGTAATGAAAAAGACTGTCTTGGTCTCAGAATATTCACCAGAGACACTCCTCAGTATGAGAGCAGAAGCAAGTATCTGGGAGTTCACAAACCAGACTTTGCAATGGTAGTGTTTAGTTCTAAGTATGTTTAGTATATCTAAATCTTTCCTGAATCAAGGCCAGGCATTTTAGTAGCTTAACTATGTCTTTAGCATGCTATCGAGAAATAGCCCAAGCAACCAGAGTGGAAAGAAGGACTTGCAATATGTGGAAGTATCTATAAAGCTGCTTTAGGAACGCACGGGTAGATGCTGTTTCTCTCACTCAGGTTGTATGAAATCGGAATTACACTCTTTAGTAAAAAAGTGATAAAAAGATCTCTGCTTGCTTTCACCTGGCAGTGTTTACCTAGTCTCTTGTCTGTTTTCCAGATTTCTCTGCAGGTATCATTTGATCTTCTCCTAAATTGTTTTCTACGCATATAATAACAATTAAAAAAAATAAAACCCAACAACTTTAGTGTGTAATATTTTGGATAAAAATGCTGAACAGCCTCTGGGGATGGGGAGGGATAAGGAAGAGGAAGAGAGTTTTCAATTTCTTCCAATAAGCCAAAACCAAATTGCCATATTCCACAAACGGAACATAAGACAACATAAGGTCCCCAAGATCAAGGTCACTAGCAATGGTGATAATCACCACACCAGTCCAATGACTGTGAAGTGCAGGATATGAAACCACAAACAGGGTAAATGAGCAAACTTTTCATAACCAAAGTGTTAAAAGGAAAATGAATCCAAGCAGAAACTGAACTCCATGTTGTAATCAGCCCTTTGTCAGCTTGTTTCAGCAAGAGTTCCAGAGCCAGATCCACAGCTGCTACCACAGCTGGAAGCACGGAGCCTCCTGAGAAGCCAGTTGCAGACTCAGATGCTGCTGTTTCCTGTTTATTATTATAGTGTAAGTTTGCATATAATTTACCATGTTCACTGCAGATGTATTTATTTTTATTGGATGTTCGTGCTAAAATGTATATGCCTATCATTTGGTGAATTCATAATATGAAGGTTGATCTGCCTCTTTGCAAAGGAAGCCATTTGTTAGAAACAGGCAATCTCTACCGTAAGGAGAGGGGAATAAAAAGTAGAGAGGAGGAAAAGGAGATTCTTCCAGAAACAGAATCTCCAAGCCAAGCTCAAAATGTGTAAATAAGGACAGGATGTTTTTTCTGCACTTGATTTAATAAAAAAGAAAAAATAATAATAAAAAAGAACTCTCCATTTATGTGCTATTCAAAGTGAAAACCTATAGTAATAATATTTATTACTAATTTTAGAATGTCCAGAAAACACCACTAAATTCTGAAAGAGGCTTCTCTAAAAACAGCACAAAACTGTTACTATAACGAAGGGGTCACTTAACCACTTCAGGTTTGATACCTATGTCCATGAAGCAACCAGCAACATACTAGCAAACACATTGTATTGTTACCTTATAATTTCATATTAACATTTGGAGTTTGATCTTGCACTAACACTCGCAAGAAAGAGGGACAATTTTTAATTCTCACAGGTATCCCTTTTTTTAAAAAAATAATGATTTAAAAAAAAAAAAAAAAAAAACCTTTTTTACCCCAACAGAATTTTTTTT
>VXAA01003825.1:839958-854795 GCA_013399115.1 Anseranas semipalmata | reverse complement strand
CAAAAAAAAAAAAAAAAGTAAAAATTGTGAAAATTTGGTAAAATGTGGTTCCTAACGAAAATCTGTCCTCTTACATAGTGCAATCATCCAGTATGATAGAGTTACTATAATGGCTCCTACATCCTTTTCTTAACCTGTGCCCAGTACAGAGAAATGAACAAAATCCCAACATCCTAGCAATCTCTGGATTCTCAAACTTCTCCAGGGGACTGTGACCAGCTGGCTCAATACTGTGCAACCCTGTACTTGTTTACCATTCACACATTAAAATGTGCTGCTTCCAAGCCTATTAAACGCTCATCTACATTTTGTTGTTCCCACAGTCTCAAATATAGGCTCACTTACAGTAACATGAAGGTGTTAAGCTGGTTTTACTAACTTCCTAAAGCAGTGATAATGATACAAATCAACCTGTTATTAATATAATTGTGACTGTGCTAAAGAACTACATAATGTAGTCTAACAATGGGGGTTTAAAGCAATGCAAAAAAAAACCATGTGTAGTCCAGCCCTAAGTATTCTAGAATGCCAGAAAACATGAGGTCAAAGTTTCTGCCTGTATTTGTAAAATATACACAGCTTTAAACTGCACTGATTTGTGCAAAATTGCATTGTTGGAGTTTATCTCACGGTACTTCTAATTGAGTATATAAAATACAGTACTGTAAGCCCAGCTAAATGTCTTGAATTAAGGTATTAAGATGAATTGCAAAAAAAAAAGGAAAAATGGCATTATCGAACTGAATTATTAAGATCAGATTGTCTCCATAATCAGCAGTTTTGGAGAATCAGAATGTTTCTTTATAAACAAAATAAACTTCATTATTTCCAAAATTACTTGTTATAAAGTATATTAAAAGAAAACTGATGTATTCTTTCACATATATTTTTTTTCAAAATAAATCCAAATATCAATAGCAGAAGATAACTAAGATTATTTCTTTCATAGTTTCTATTATTTTGTGTTTTACCTTGTGTATTAGTATAGATGTAAAACAACAGTTATTTCCTATAATCAACAAGGAAGTATACTTGTTTTAACCTGTAAGCTTTATTATAACATAATATAAAAGGTATCAGTTGTACTATTTTAATAATATTGCAATACAATTGTTTGTATGGTATCTATCTGTCATAGCAAAAAATATCCCTATATATCAAGTATATCGACTGGTACTGAATTCTATACAAACACAGATGTAAGCCACATATTGATACATTCCAATATTCTCTTACGTATTGTGAACTTCAGCATACTGCTCATTCTTAAAAGTTACAGGACTACAAACAAAGGAATTATATACACCAGTTTAGAATTAATGTGTGATTACATGTGCTTTAATTTATGAAGCAGCAGCTTTGTAAGGAAATGCTTCTAGAGTTAAAAGTTATTTTACAGAAAACATTTCCATCTGTTTTTCTAACATTGAACCTCTGAATATTTGCATACACATTCACATTTGCACATGCAAATAGTCCAAGTGGCCTCAAAAGGGCTATTCACATGAATTTTTTTCAGCACTGGGACATAAATACTGCTTTTAATTGCTGGTCATGGAGAGGTGCTTTTTTGGTAGATAAAAAAAAAAAAAATTAAAACCTGTCAGTTTTATACTCCAAGTTAATTTTTATTAGGATTAAAACTGTCCTATACATAACTGAATGTTTCAGAGGGAGATAGATTACTTCACTGTCACAGGACATAAAGTAGGTACTAAAGTGCCATTTGTGGAAAATGGGAAACTCCTTAATTCCTTACTGTTCTTCTATTGTAGTAATTGTAATTTATTTCTATGTCTTTTTAAATTTTGGAATATGTTAACTTTAAAGAATCTGGTTTAACAAGAATTTACTTCACTTTTTCTCCATATGTACACTTACATGAAAATTACATTTAAAGTAAAACACAATCCAAGTGATTACTTGCAATTAGCATTTGCCACAATTTTTCACCAATCACGGATTGTCTGGATTCATTTTTGATCACTGAAAAAGATATGACACTTTTAACAGTACCTGAATTATGCATTAAAAGATGCAGTCCTGAAACGAGCAGTATTTTGTGCCATGTCACATGCAAAATATGCTTAGTAGTCATTAGCTGACCACAGTTTATAACACTGATTTGGCAGTGTCTTCACAGAATGTGTCCCAGATGTTACTGTAAAGTTTTTATGCACGTACAAAAAATTAAAAATTAAAATCCCTTTATGATGCTAATAAATAGTCTAACTTCTAAGACCATATGCAAGATTTCAATTCTTCATAAACATTTGAACTAATTTTGTAAACATTTAGAAAACTGTGTACTGCGCTACAGATTTTAAATGTGACAGCTGACAACATAAATTTTCTGGATGATGATCGAGTCAATGTTAGTGCAGCTGTAGCAACAGTAAGACATGGAAAAGCTTAAAGTTTAGTTTCAACTGTTTGAGTGTATTTTTCATGAGACTCATAGATTGCCAATGATTTACACTCACTACATAAATTCTAAATTGCCAGTAAAAATAGGAAATAAAATTTGAACCCCTTAAAATTATTTTTGGAAGTATTTTTCAACTGCAAAATAAGGTGTTAGGGCAAGGCACTAAATTATTCATTTCCTGCAAATAAATAACACTTTAAACAACAATAGTGCTTTAGAAAGGAAACACTCTCTGTATTGAAATTAATATAAATACAATTTATGCATATTAATATTTTTATTACCTAAGTAATTCAAGCAAAATATTTACATTAGAGGAAAATTACAAAAATTTACATTAGAAGCCAAAATGTGTAGTCCTGGGAGCTTGCTTGAGTAAAGGTTGCAGAGTTTGGCCACAGTTCTTTAAAAGTAGCTATTCTCTAAAAGAGTGATTAAAAACAAAATGTTATTTCTCAATGCACATCTTTGCCCTAATACTCCACAGCTTCACTTTGTGCTACCTTGTACTACAAAGCCTATTAATATATTCATTGTATCTATTGTAATTTACATAAATTACAAGGTGCTAATCCTTAGTATATGCACAGGTAGGATGGGATTTAGCTGCTCTACCTTTTGATATCAAAGATAATCATCTACAGCCCATGCCTTAGATAGGCCAATCTACAGTGTGACTAACACAGGACAGGACCTAAGCTCCTTTGCAGCTGAAAGGATCATCCAGAGAGTGATCCATCTTATCCTAAGGCAGGTACTTAAGAAAGAACACATGACAAATCATAGCCTGAAGGCTGCCTCTTTCTCTCTGGTAACTAAAAGCAAATTTAGGGCAACAATCTCAGACTTGTCATGTTGTCATGCTCAGATTTGCCTCATGTTATAACAGTAGTTGTAATTAATATTTAATTATTATAATTAAATAAAAGCCACTCACATAAAACCTGAAACGAATCTTCTCCTTGAAATTAAGAAACAATCAGTGAAACAACGAGTACCAATTCTAAATACTGAGTGTCAGCTGATGAGTTATGTAATATCCCATCCTTTAGTTTCCAAAATGCTAGGTGTGACATCATTTAACAGAAACTCCCAAACTTCAATTTCTGAAACTCAGTTTCTGCCCCTGCTGGACTTGTCTATGTGACACTTACAATACAGATCTGGGCAGAACGGCATAAAGAACAACTTGCCACAAAGCCATGACTGTCTCGGCATTCACAGAATCTTGCAAAGGAAAATGCAATTCATTTCATCTGTCACTAAAAGCAGTTTTCTCAGTAGCAGCTAAATACGGGATCATAAATCAAGATCATAAATCACAGGCTTTGATAGCTAACTCTTTTTTGATTGTTTTATCTCCATGAAAAAGTCACCTTGATTACGCTGAATATTCTACCAAAGCTGTGTTTTTTAAGTTTCCCTTCCTGATTATCTTTTCCACGGTTTTGTTTTTTTTTTTTCATCTGGGACAAGAAGCCCTCTGTTTTACATCATTAAATGTAATGTAGAACTCCACAGGTCTTCTAAATGTACTGCAATATTTGAGAACTAGTGAACTGCCTCCACTCAAGTCCTAAGGAATTCCCTGTAGTAGTGCAGGCTTTTGTTGGGTATTAGGACAGGACTTCTAGAACGGAGTTGGAACTGATGGTCTGCTTCCATAATCTTCCCCCTCATAAGCAACTGAAATACTGTAACCAGATATATTTACTTCCTGGATTTGGCGTTCAGAGCTGATGCTTCCTCTTTATGAGTATTTCTTTAATTTTTAAGTAATTAGAAGTTTCCAGTCCACCTTCTAGAACTTTGTTCAAGATATCTGCCATTAAAGTCCTGAACCCTGCATGTTTATGTGCCTGCTCTTTTTTTCTGGTCTTCAGAATTCTAGTCTTCAAAAGACAGCACATTGAAGCTTAACAGAAAATACTGAGGTAGATGGACACTAAACAATCCTTTTTATTTTTTATTTCTGAGCAATCGTTCAGTCTCAGTGCTTCCTACAGATTTCTGTTAACTCTGCAACCCAAGAGGAGTGCATCTGAATGAGTATGAACATACAGGTACAAGATTCAATGTATCACAATAGTTGGCAATTATTCTCTTGAAAACATATTTGTCTATAGACTCTGATCCATAGCAACACTTCATTTCTCATTAATTACTATTTTGCCTCTTCAAAATCTTGCTCAAAGGGATTTTTTAAATGTGCACTGAAAGTCCAAACGGATTATGTTAACCAGTTCTGTTTTATTTTCTAACTTATTAGCATGCTCAAAACTTTCTTTTCAATATTTTCATATACTGAAATCCATGTTCAGACAATGCTTTAGATACTCAGAACTATTACTTCAGTTTTTCAGCTCCATTTTCTGCAACTTAGATTCCTGTCAGAGTTCTAGCAGATTAGCTACTTCACTATTGAATTAAATTAGATCCCCTTGGACAAATACCAGTCAGTATTCTCCTAAAATCATTGATTTGTTGAAATATAACTTTAGTCCAGTATCTCATATCTTGATGCCTCAATCTCTAATTTTCACTAGATAAATTAGTTCCCAAGCTAATATTCTGTGCTGAAGATAGCTGTAATATAAACACTCTTCAATGTACTTATCCTTTCTAATTGGATTCTTTACTCAGGTATTATCCCACAAAGGCAATGATTCTGTCAGTGGCCTCCTGCTTCTCAGTGATTCACTTTTCTTAGACTTGTAAGGCTGAGGAAGAAAGCTATAGCTGGAATGAACTTGCATCATTTTCATTCACAACTTCAAATCTGTTTGCTTTGTTGCATATCTGTATTCTGATTCTGTATATCTGATATTAAGCAGTCCACTGCTCAAGCGTTGTGTAACATAGTGCAGCTGGCATGACACACTCAATAAAATTGTCCTGCATGTACCATGTGAAGTTTGCCTAGGTTTGCACACTGAAGTGAAACTACAGATCTTTGCACTGGATGCACAAAGTAAGCACTTCTAAAACATAAGCTGATTATATTTTCTCTGAGTTAAATTATCTCATTTCTGTTCATTTCTGGATTGCTGTTTTTCTCTGTTTGCTTCATTACCTGGTTCTTGATACCCCTCTCATTGTATCTTCTAAGTTTGTTTTCCTTCTTTCTATTCTTAATTCTTATAATATTATTCTTTTCTTATTGTGCTTTGCTTCTCTCTTTGACCATTTTCTGCCTCTTACTTCATCCTCTCTCTAAGTGCCTTCCCATCCTGAGGCTTTCTCGTTCTTTTCTGCTGTGGGACCACATACAGGTAGTTAACAATAAATGTATGGGAATGTTGTAGAATCCTATCATGGGAACAGCCATTTCCATCACGTGTCAGTGTATCAGAGCCAGAGTAACTGCTGCTGACATATTACAAATGCCTTACACACACATTCTGCGGAAAAAAGCAGCAGGGTTCCACTTTCTTAAGCATGTGCAAACTAGTGCAGAGAAGGTAAGTTACCATTTTAAGCTTCAACGTCAACCTTGCGTCTGCCACAAGGAGCTCTTTCATCAGCTGTAGTTTATATCTTCTGGACCAGTCGCAAAGTGCATTTGTTGACACCCATAGCTACCCAAAAATACATACAATGCACAAGCTTTGAGGATTCCCTTGATGGCTGGCTGGCTCTGTTGTGCCATTTGTTTGCATTTTGGTAGTGAAATACAGGAACATGAAATAAAATACTGCTTGACATGCTTAGACATCTGAGAAAACTGGAAAACAGAAATTTCGTGAACGAATGTTCACCAGCGTCAAAGGTTTGTTGCTGTACACATGCTGTCTTTTCTGAATTGACTGTCCACACCTATCTGGGACCTTCAGTTCTGGCTGATTAATCCCTGATCTTAATCCTCCTGGAGAACTTAAGTTGCTAGTTATGTTCTCAGCTCAGAGTTTAGTTTCAGAGAAACATGGCAAACAGTGGTGGTAGAGACCTGTTAAACAACAGACTTCTTACAAGAGACGTTGCTTGGGAAGGCAAAGCCTGACTCTACCTGAGAGATTAGCAGCTATTTAGAGTATTCAAACTCTGGTACAAATTTATGTTTCTTAATACACTGAAAGTTCTTACTTCTCTATCCAGGTGATTGCCCATCCAAAACATATAACCAGGCTAGGGAAAAAGGACCCAGAATTTACAAGCTGTGCGTTAAAACCCTTTGTTGGATGGATGTGTGTGTTAAAATCCTTGGGTTGGACAGGATGACCTCCAGAGGTCCCTTTCAACCTCACCTGCTCTGTTATTCTCTGATCCTCTGAGGCTGAGGTAGAACTAGAAGTCAGATCTCCCTTTCTCAAGGCAAATGCTCAAACTACCATAGTATTGTGCAAAAAGAGAGCAGTAGCATTACCTCTTCACTATTTCTGAAGGAAAGAGAAGTCCCAGTATTTATTCACGACAGGTTTCCAAGCACTAAGTCTCTGGGGTATCTACCTCTATCTCTTTTCAGCGCCAGGTCCTTCCTTAGCCTGGTGTAGTTTGTATGACTAGTAATCCTCAATGAATCTCACTGTTAAGTTTCACCTTGAAACTACATAAATGTTTTTGTATTCACAAGGACTCTCACCAATACTATTAGATATCCAGCTCTGTGTCATACAACAGAAAAAGCAAATGAAAAGGGAAGATTGTCCAAGGCCCAGTACCTTTCAGGAATATTTCAAGTTTAAAAGAAAATACTCAGAGAAAGATAAATACTGGAAGATTTCAGAGATTCATGCAATACATACTCCACAGACTTCAGCTCCTGGAATTTTCAGAATAACCTTCATGAAGAATATTTTTTTCTTTAGGAATAAATTTGTTCCATCACTTTTATAACTTGATTCTACAGTGTATTAAGTGATACATTATCAATACTATTATAAAAGAAAAGCATGCAGGATACTTTTTAAGGTTCAGGAAACAGTGTTATAAGTTCTCAGCAACACAAAACAAATTTTATTCTGTCATCTGTGATGATAAAAAAATCGCATAGTAAAATAGATATGCATATACACACAGCTTTTTTTTTTTTGGCAATTTCCAGATAAAACTAGTTGTCTTTAGTTACAAGATATAGAACAAAATTACTAAATATACGTAATTTTAAAAAAAGCATTTTCACAATAAAGACTATTATTTCATTAATTTAAGATGTAAAAATTTGATAGCATACTTTTCTACTGGTACAAAAATAAACCCTGTAACAGTGACTCCAATATCTCTGTATTACTTAAGAATCTTTATATTTACCCACGCACTGGAATATTCATATTCTTTGCTGATTTAGCAACTTCTTCAAATTTTTCTATGCTTTCTTCAATAGAACAATTAATATTCATTTTGCTAAAAGATTCAGATGCTGCACCAAATACTGAAACTTCTGTAGCCCCTGCTGCAATCTGAAAAATATAATTCAACAAAACAGAAGCATAACATTATATTAGAAGATTAGATTAAATGTTTAATTATATAAGACATTCTAGCACTTTAAAGTACATCATGTCTCATCTATACCTAACGTATAAATTTAATTACTTTTTTTTTTGAAATCTATCGCATACAAACCAATTGAATCAAACTTTCAGTTTATTTTACTACGGCAAATTTCCTTCCTCTTCTTAGCAATTGGATATACATACATTTTAAAGTGATAAATGTATGTATTAAAATGTAGGAAATTATATGAACACACTACAAAAATAACAATGATTGATACTTATATTTCATTTTTCATATAACATCTCTGAAATATCCATCCTCTGTAAAAAAGCCTGTTCCTTGTGAATGCCAAGAAGTCATTCTCACACTTAGCACAAGCTCTGTAACTTGCATGTTTGTATAGCAACAACAGTAACCAACAGGGATTTCCTTGATACAGTCAACTGTAGGATCCAGAGCTCCACTGGTCTTGGTGTCATAGTTGATACAAGTAATACAGAAAATGCCTATCTGGAAACTGCTGAGAAAAAGTCTCAGAGCAAATACCAGCCTAGAAAATGTGTCAATTTTTGCTCCACTGAAGGGGCAATTAGACTGAGCTTTTACTCAGTACCTCAGTACTCAGTAGATCAAATAACATGAGGTAAATCAGAATGATGAAAGTCAAGTGATAGGAGAAAACATTTAAGCTTAGGAGAATAGCTAATTAATTCATTCTCACTTTCCAGTGAGAATACTACTCTTTTACTAAAAAAAAAAAAAAAAAAAAGTAGTTTTCTCTCTTTAGCTCACTTTTCCCTTTACTTTCTGCTTTCTGCTCCTCAGGGATAATATCTAAACTTCAGCAACTGTTACAGGAACAAAAATCCTTTCACATAGAGGGAAGAAAAAACACAGCAGCAAGAAAGAAGTCAGGAATCACCTGCAACTATTTTTGTATTGTTTTCCTTTCACTATATCTCTAAGTAGAGTACGTAGAGATATAATTTAATTTATACAGGCTACCACTGCAGACAAATTTGTGGCACTATAAATCTGATTATTGGTAGTTGACTTGCCTATGTACAGGACTCTATTTTAACAGAAATTGCACATGCAGTATAGAACCTGAATGACAGGCTACCACAAATGTCTACCAAGCAATATGCCTTCCAAATATGGCTTATCCTATATCAAGGCAAAGCATAGAAGCATGAAAAATTTTCAGAAAACAAACAAAAAAATGTATTGTTTTATGAAGACTGAACTGCTTCATTTTTGTAACTCTAAACAATTCATTTTGAGTCTTATTTTGAATACTTTGTATGAACTGAAACAATTAACAACTTTTGAACCCTACTGAAATGAAATGCAAAATTTAAGAAATCTAACACATTCCTATAAACCATTTTCATTTAATTCACTCACTACTTTCACTCTTCAGAAACTTTTCTATGGCCAACGAGTCAGAGAAGGAAAACAAATTCTCCTCCTCTTTATATGCAAGCATCATTTTTAGGAACTTGCAAAGACTGATTGATACTTCCATTAAAGCTTGAATACATAGAACTTAACATCACTCTGTGAATTTGGACATTTTTCATGATGAAGACTGAGAGGTTTTTGTTTAAAAAAAAAAAACATAGTTTAGTTCTAACAAGACAGGGTACATGTCATTAAATAGCTAGTTTATGGTACTGAACTGGAAGTGAAGGATAACATGAAAACATGAAGGAGGTAATTGTGGACATCTTCTACAAATGCACTTACAGCAGAATGAAAACCTTGAAGATTAGGCGTGAGAACAGGATATCGGACTCCAGGATGTCGCTCAATGCCTCTCATTACTTCTTTGTGATCTGCCATCTAAAATATAGAAATAATTTGTATTGATCAGCAGTTATTTTCTGATTTTATATATCTAAGCAAAAATTCACTTACGACTGTGCTATTATCTAGATTAGGTTCATACAGAAAGGATAACAGCAAAGGGATTAAATTGAGGTTGTACAAGCACCCTTTCTTGCATTTCTTAAGTTTTGAGTACTTGAGTTGCAAGCATTCCAATTCTACATGAATACAGAATTGGGGTTAAAATTTCTACAATGTTTCTTTTTGTGTGCATCTGTAACAACATAAATTGCATCATTCATTGAGAAACTTTTTATCATGTTAATCATCAAGTGTTATTGTAACTTTAAACCTACCTTGACGGACTCCATAGGTGGAACTAAAAGAATAACTAAATTTAAAAACCATCCAAATCTTGAAAACTCAGCACTCTGATAAATGTGACTTCACAATCTTATGCATAATTGAACCTACTCAACACTAACCAGCATATTTGAAAAGACTAATCCTAAATCTATTCTTAAAAAAAATATAGCAAAATCCAGATCTCTGCACAGTGCAACATTTTAATATACTTAGGATTTTCTTTCAAAAGAAGAAAACACTGTTTTATAACAGCAAAGGTCAAAGAACAATAGTTTACTGAAGCATTTGTTTTCCTTAGGCTCCCCTCACAAGAGAAACTCTGCCTTTGTAAAATACACTTACGCTTTTCTCACTCAGGATTAAATACAGCTCCCTGTAGTAATCAAGGAGATGATACAAAGACTTATTCATGTAATAAACTGTAGATTATTTAGACAATTTATTTCTTGAAAGTGGAAGAAAAGCAAGTTTATTTTTTAACGTTGTCCATGCTTGAAAACAATAAAGATAATAATGCATATCCTTTGTATTTTGTGTCTTACAGACTTTGAGTTTTACAAAAGGAATCTCAATAGTGTGTTTTAAGCACTGTTTAAATCAGCTCTCATATATGCCAATCTTCCAAGCAAACAATGCTTATTCTGATATTGAATTGGATTTCTGATTCTTTTCACACTCATGAAAAGTCAATTTAGGAGTACTGCATGATAAAATATATGAACTACAAAGCTTTTGTTACTTCTTATTTGGAATGGATAAGATATTGATAGTTTTGCAGTATCACAACTCTACGTACATTCTATTAAATTATACCAGATTATTAAGTGCCATTACTACCAGCAACCTAGAATCTTCGTGTCATTGGTTTCATATTATGAAAATGTCTGAATTAAAAATATCAGAAAAATGCATGCATGTCCCCTCCAATGCAAGCCCAACACGCATCCATGAAGAAGTGGCTACATGGTCTGAAGTGTCTTACAGCCAGATACAACTTATTTCTCAACAGGAATCAAGGGATGGTACAAAGCAACTTTTTGTAATTGCTTCTATGTAAACTAAATCAGTGTGATCACCTAACATATCTGATAAACTCACAAAAAAAAACATTCTGTACTGCCATATTTGTTTAAGAACAATTTTTCATTCCTTAATTTAATAAAATTTCTCAGGGCAAGGGATAATGTTTAACACTAGGTGATTAATTAAATGGCAAATGTTGGAACTAATTCTACACTTTAAAATTACAGCCTGACTTAAAATATACTAGAAAACCAAAATGACAGTTTCAAACAGTATGAAGCTGCCAGGTCCAAATAATATTTTATGTACTACATTTGTCCCATTACTATTTTTCCTGTAAGTCAAATCCCATTTTAACACATATTGCATGTTAGAAGATTTTAAATTGTAATAAAATATTTCTTTTCCAAATTTATTTAAAAATAAGCTTTCTAATGGTAGGTATTTATAATTTTTGGCCATTTGGGTTATAGGTGTGGGATCCTGTTTTATATGGCACCTTGCTACTGTGGAACTTTTCTTCTAGCTTTTTTCAGCAATAACGTCTCTGCCAAAAAAAACAGTGGATGGGAAACCATAAAAGAGCTTTAAAATACTAAAAAAAGAAATAAGTGAATGAGTGATCTAAACATAACCACAAATTCTATTCCCATGACCTATGAAAATAGAAAAGAAAGGAGCAAAGAAAAGACGAAGTCAGGACTGCACTTCACATCAGAGCAACACAATCTTACCTTTTAAATAAAAAACATTTTAAATACAAATAAAGCTATTAAAATAAAATATTCAGGCATGAATTTAAGATAAGAAGGGATTGTTCATTTTTTCCCCAAAAATGACAAACCTGTTCTAAATTAGGTACTCTTAATGGCCCATAGTAAAAGGAAATAATTAAACATGAAAGGAAGAAATACACCTTTGTTTTAGACTTTTTCTTCTTATGTTTAAAAAGTCTGTATTATTCTCTGCTGTAACCGCCAAAGTTAGGTGACACTTGGAAAAACCTAGCATAGGCACTTTTAATGGACACAATCTGAAATCATATTGCTCCTATGTTGACAGCAAAGAAATTCTGCATTATCACTGTTCTCTTCATCTTTCCTACTATCCTTCCCTTGGGCCCTTCTCTAGTGATCCCAGGAACACTGAAATAAATCAGTGTGTGCTGTACAGCCAGTTTGCTCTACTAACTCATGAACAGGAAAAAGTATGATCATACCATGTTTTTCTGAGAGGAAAGCCTGGAATACAGTTCAGCTCCAGGATGCATTCTCAGCTTAAACTGGACAAACTTTTTTTTTAACATTTTGACAGAAGATGTGCAAAACAAAAATGTTAAAAATTTAAAAAATGTTAAAAATTAAAGTATTTTCTCATACCAGGTACTTCCAAGTTTTACTTTGTACATAACTTGTGCAGTCCTTAATAAACACACAAATGCTCAAATGTTTCTGCGCATTTAGTTTCAGACTCAGGGGAGTCTATTGCCTTGGTTTGGTGCTAGGGAGTATTTCTGAGAAGTTTCCCCAGTTTATACAAGCTCTGTGCACCTGGGTTTTCCTCCCCTGATTCTACGTCTCTGAAGTGGTGTTACAGAATCACAGAATCGTTCAGGTTGGAAGAGACCTCCAAGATCACCTAGTCCAACCTCTGACCTAACTCTAACAACGCCCACACTAAACCATATCTCTAAGCTCAACATCTAAACGTCTTTTAAAGACCTCCAGGGATGGTGACTCAACCACTTCCCTGGGCAGCCCATTCCAATGCCTAACTACCCTTTCGGTAAAGAAGTTTTTCCTAATATTCAACCTAAACCTCCCCTGACGCAACTTTAGCCCGTTCCAGGAAAGAACTTGCTTGGGAATCTCTGTTTCATGGGAACAAGGTGAAAGAATAGAGGAAGGAAGGAGGACAGACCAGGAATGACTAACAGATAATGACTAACAGTGAAGACCAGGGACCCCAGGTCTTTGGAGGGGTGAAAACAGGATTCTCCTGCAGCAAGCAAAAGTAAATCTTAGGTCAGAAAAAATACATAAGCATAGTCTGCCTAGCTATTGAGAAGGAAGAAGTCATTCACAGAATCACAGAATCACAGAATCGTTCAGGTTGGAAGAGACCTCCAAGATCACCTAGTCCANCCAGGTGCAGGACCCGGCACTTGGCCTTGTTAAACTTCATACAGTTGGCCTCAGCCCATCGGTCCAGCCTATCCAGATCCTCCTGCAGAGCCTTCCTACCCTCGAGCAGATCGACACACGCACCTAACTTGGTGTCGTCTGCAAACTTACTGAGGGTGCACTCGATCCCCTCGTCCAGATCATCTATAAAGATATTAAAGAGGACCGGCCCCAGTACTGAGCCCTGGGGGACGCCACTAGTGACCGGCCTCCAACTGGACTTGACTCCATTCACCACGACTCTTTGGGCCCGGCCACCCAGCCAGTTTCTAACCCAACGAAGGGTACGCCAGTCCAAGCCACGAGCAGCCAGTTTCTTGAGGAGAATGCTGTGGGAAACGGTGTCAAAAGCCTTACTGAAATCGAGGTAGACCACATCCACAGCCTTTCCCTCGTCGTGTGTTTTCCCTCGTCGTGTGTTGCTTCCACAGGAAGTCCCCTCCACCATGAACGTTCCCCAGAGATCGGCTGAGCTGCTGTTCATCTGGATAATCAAGCTCAGCACTCTGTAGCTTGACTCCATATTCTCAAATCTTTATCACTGCATAAGTGATGAAGCACCTCACTTTAAAGTAACTCAGCATCCTACATCTCAGTTGCTCTTTACTCATGGTGTCAATCCATTGTTCCCACACCTCTTATCACCACTCAGCATCCTGTGACCCAGTTCTCCCATTCCCCACTTACTGCTGCCCCTTGCAGTTCCTGCCCTAGTGCTGCATGGGAGAAATTGGGAATCACAAATTTTTATGTTTGGAAAATTTATTTATGTTTGCAAAATCTGTTTCCGAATTTTTCTATGTTTGGAGAGTGATGACAATGTCTAAGATTTCAGCTTTGGAAAGAAAGTGGAAAGCTGGAAGAAGAAAGCTAGAAGCAAGAAAAAGCTGGAAGAAGGCTCAGCTGAGGCTCCCCCAAACAGCTCTGTTAAGAAGTCTTGCCATGGCTTACACTGCCTTTTTATTCAGCAGCAACTTTTAAGCTGGGACTCTAATGCTTCCTCCCTGACTGAGAAACAGTGCAGCTGCAGAGCAGCAAAGCCCATGCCTGGCCATGTACCTTATTATCATAGAATCATAGAATCATTTAGGTTGGAAAAGACCTCCAAGATCATCATGTCCAACTGTTAACCTAGCACTGCCAAGTCTACCACTAAAACATGAACATGTCCCTTAGCACCACATCCGTACGTCTTTTGAATACCTGCAGAGATGGTGACTCGACCACTTCCCTGGGCAGCCTGTTCCAATGCTTTACAACCCTTTCAGTGAAGAAATTTTTCCTAATTTCCAATCTAAACCTCCCCTGGCGCAACTTTAGCCCATTTCCTCTCGTCCTATCACCTGGCATGTGGGAGAAGAAACCCATCCCCACCTCGCTACAGCCTCCTTTCAGGTACCTGTAGAGAGCGATAAGGTCGCCTCTGAGCCTCTTCTCCAGGCTAAACAACCCCAGCTCCATCAGCCGCTCCTTGTAGGACTTGTTCTCGAGACCCCTCACCAGCTTCGTTGCCCTTCTCTGGACATGCTCCAGCACCTCCATGTCCTTCCTGTAGTGAGGGGCCCAAAACT
>VXAA01003825.1:813949-839812 GCA_013399115.1 Anseranas semipalmata | reverse complement strand
GGTTGTTGTGCCCCAAGTTCAGGACCCAGCACTTGGCCTTGTTGAACTTCATACAGTTGGCCTCAGCCCATCAGTTCAGCCTACCCAGATCCCTCTGCAGAGCCTTCCTACCCTCGAGCAGATCATAGAATCATAGAATGGTTTGGGTTGGAAGGGACTTTGGAAGAAATCAATACTCCTGCCTAATTTGGCGTCCTCTGTTGATTGGATCCTGACTACATCTTCATAGACTTGACTTCCTGGCTTGAGCTTGGACCTACTGAATCACTGTGGACTTGCCTCAGTATGCGTACTCTTGCCAGCCCTGGTTACCCTCACCCACCTTGCTCTGCTCTGTTCCACCGTCACAGTGGGACGTGTCAACAAGGCTACAGCCTCTGCACCCCTTATTATCATACTTGGCTCCCAGTTCCCCATCCCTTCTGGAGCAACTTGCTCTTGCTGCTCCCTCACTCTGTTGAGTTAGGGATTTAACCAGCTTTCTGCAGAGCTTTCCTTCAATTGTTGACACTGACTGTGTCTGCATTCACTACAGGTGACCCCCCCTCCAAGGCACGCAATTCATGGCTGTGGATAACATTAGCTGGCAGAGCACCTTATAACTAGAAGCTACAAATCTTTGTGTTCCAACAAGCCTTTCAATGGACACAGGTGAATACAGTAAGAATTCTTTCAGCCTGATGTTTTTCATTGGAATATAATTAGTGGGACAGACAGATAAAGGTATGTATAGTCCTAGTATGTATAGTATGTATACATATTGAGACTACTTTCTAGTAATTAACCCAACTTCAGTGGACCTAAATAAAACCATAAAACTTGAAAACTGTGTAAACAGCATCTGAAAACAGCATCTGATTTTACAAAAACCAACATATTACTCCTGTTCCGTTTTCTTGTATAATTATACAGGCTATACTACTGGAAAACTCCACTGCATGGAATGACATGTAAATTGAAAGTAGAAATGGTGATGATTTTACATACCTGAGGCACCCATTTGGATGAAACGAAACTGGTCACTTCTATTGCAGAAAGGCCTGTTTTGGAAAGCTGGTTGATTAACTCAATTTTGATATCAGTTGGGACTATCACCTATGAACACGGAGACATACCATAGTAAAGTATTTCATGCAGCAAGAAATTTTTGTAAGTGAAATGTTCCTAGTACATAATCAATACATGTATTTTAAAATAATGAACTATACAGGTACATTATACCATAACTATACTGTTTATTGAGAGTTGAAAACTATCATACAGGGAAAGCACTAGGCAGTATGTAAGATCCTACTCCATTTCTTTGTCCACTACAAAAGAATGAGGAAACATTTCCATGTAACTGTTTATAGATCTATCCTCACTAATTGTTAGTAACTAAACATCAGCCTAGCAAAGAAGTGACAAAGGAAACTGTAACACAGAATAGTCCAATCAGAAAAAAATGGGGGTAAAAAAAAGCTGCACAGCTGAGGCAGAGTAATTCTCGTAATTCTCCTATTCTGTTAATACTATTAACTCTACTAACACCTTTGACATGAGTAACAACATGTATAAGCTTAACCTCCTGTTTGCAGAAAGAGATGATTGTTTTGACATATGTACTGTATTTTATTTAGTCTCTTTCAATCTTCTTTCATGCTTCCCTATCCCCCTTCAGGCAAATAATATCAAAGGAATGACTTTTTTTTTTCTTTCCATGTAATTTCAGCAGGAAATACGACAAAATCTACTGCACTATTCCTACTATAGAAGCATACGTAGCACAAACACATATTACAAAAATAGCTAGCTAGTGTTTTGTGGTGTTTACTAATTATGTCATGACAGAATGTGATTAGTTGACAAAACAAATTCCAGAGAAAAAAATCACAGAACCACAGAATCAGAGAATCACTTAGGCTGGAAAAGACCTCCAAGATCATCCAGTCCAACCTATAACCTCACACTACCAAGTCCTCCACTAAACCGTATCACTAAGCTCTACATCTACACATCTTTTGAATAACTCCAGGGATGGTGACTCAACCACTTCCCTGGGCAGCCTGAATGGTGGCTGAGTAACAGGAAGACTAGATAACCAAGAAGTAATATGATTTAACATCTGGCTAAACAGTAATATACTCTTATTCTAACATGCAAGACAGTTATTAATATATATAAATAAATAACTATGCTTACCATACAAAATGGAAGAAATGGTGACTAGCAGGATTTGTGTATTTTACACAATGAAAATGACACTGATATCCATGTCAAAACACACAAAAAAAGAGAAAAATTACCTTTTCATTTTGTAATCCATCCCTTGGCCCAACTTCTACAATCTTTATGTACTCAGGCAGTCCAGATGCTTGGGATTCCTGAAACACAAATCAATACTGAAACAGAAAACAATGAAGGTCTCTAAAATAAAAGGCACAGTTTGTACTTGTCCTCTTACATGGTTCTTATATTGTTCAGGGTACAAAGTCATACTGTCAACAGTAAGTTTGCTCACTGCTTTTAAAAATCTGCGAGAATATGTTCCACACCTTGAATTAGGTAATATAAAGCAGAAGTTATCTGCACGTATGTTCCACTGCTCCTCTGAGGCTACAAATGTTTATTATAAAAATGTACATAAAACCATAAATGAACACTGTGTTTTACAGAGCGAGAAATATTCCCATTTCAAAAAGCTTTCAAAGAAACGATCCCATCCTCCAAACTTCTACCTGAATGTTCTCAATTTAACTGAACAGTTACTTCTGTGTAAACGTTTGCAAGACTAGGCTATAAATCTCAAAAGAACAGAGCAGAGAAGAGAAGAAATGTTGAAGAGATTATTAATGAAAGATGAAAGTAATTCCTCTGCTGGAAGATGAAGGTTTTAAAGAAGGATTTAAAGGAGAACAAGGAAGGCCTTGGTAGACGAGAAGAATCTTCCAGGTTTAAGAGCAGATCTGAAAAGGCAGGAGGCTGATGGCAAAAGGAGAGAAAGAAGGCAGCAGTAAGGTCAAAGGGCTAAGGAGAGCACGGGGAGTTGGAAGGGGAGGAACAAAAAACAAGAGCAGAAAAGCAGGTGAAGGGAAATGAAACTTCCTTTTTTATTATTTAGCTGCTCTGTTATTGAATCAAGTTGACAGGTGTGGCAGTTAATGTAATCTGGGCCTTTAAGTCCTGAAACAGTTCAGAGCAGTTGCTTAGATTGACCCACAAAAACTGTGTGTCTTTAAAAACAAATCCAATGGCCAACTTTGGGCACAGAGCTGGCTCCTGGATGAGCAGACGGGATGAAGAACACAGGCAGCCCCAACAGGAGCTCTGGAGATGCCCTGTTTTCTACTTGCACTGAATACAAAATCCAACCCAGTGTCTACATTCCAGTGTTAAAGCCCTTGATGGGATTAGTGCTAGCTACTTGCAGGACTGCTGCTCCCTCTGCAACCATGACCTCCCCTGGCAGCTGAATTCCACTGGGGCCATGAAACTGTCAGCTCCAGGGGACAACTCCTGCATGCAGCACTCGGAGCTTGCACAGAGACCAGGCATTGCCTGCAGAAGTCGCTTCTGCCACGTATAAATATAACCACTAATCTCACAACATTCAAAATGTGTTTTTTATCCCTTCCTTATTAGTATCACCAGTGTAGTTTCAACCAAATGGCTGCTAATTTCTCCTCACAGCAATGGAAAATGAGCCATCTGCACCATACTTCTACAGCACCCTGTTTTTTTTCCCCACGTTCTCAGTGCCCATGGATTAAAGGAAGCTCTCTACAGTAACAGACGAAATACTGGCCAAAATACAATAAACATATTTCAGAGCATTTACTGTATATTTATCTGAGCACAGTAAAAAGAATGGGAAACAGCTGTATAGTATCTATTTGATCACGTGGAACATCTGGTAAGTTAAAACTTTGTCAGGCTGTGCTAAGCCCACACTCGCTGACAGTATAAACCTACTTAAATGTGAAGGTAAAACCTTCACATCTGCTGCATATTGTTTCTTTTTTTTTATTTTTCCAAGTTATTTTCACATATATGGCACAGCTTCAGCACTATGGGCATAAATCTGGGTTATTTCATGACTATCAGATCCTTCTTGTTAAAAGACAAATGCCACAGCCTTGCTATGAATAAAGCTGTGCTGGGAAAAAAAAAAAAAAAAAGGAGCTAAAATAGATTATGTGAAACAAAGCTTAATTTAGAGCATGAAAAATATCCATAAAACTTTGGTGGCAAAAGTGTTCAATTCCTAGGCCAAATCCTGTAAATCCTATTCAGTTCCTACTGTGGTAAAACTTGTGTCGAAATGGAAGAGCTGTACCTGTCCTTACAGAGCAGTGCATACAGCTGTACCATGTGTCATAGCCTTTCACATGGCCATTTAAGGGGACGTCTGCAGTCCTTGGATTTCACAGAGGACAGGGTGCATGTACACTGCGGACAGGCATTCAAGTATTGATTTCTATTTTCCATCTGTGATATTACATGCATATAATCTCTTCCAGCCATAGTCTCTCATCCCCTAATTTCCTTTGTAGCCTTCCTGCTCATTAGTCAGTCCCAACTTAAATTCACTGCTGTTGACCACGACACTGACAACAGTGTACAGGATGATTCTCCTAAGGGCCAGCCACATAATGAAAATTCAAGGCAGCACTCCAGACAAATCCTTACACTCTTCAAGCTGATGGCTTAGAGTAGACATCTTGGCTCTTAGACCAGAAAAGCCTTCTTTTGCATTAAATTTCATCCGATTAACCTATTGTAATCTCTTGCTCCTGTCTACAAGGTCAATCATTTCCTCCTGTGTGGCATCCAGTGTAGTACTGACAATGTCTCCTGCCTTTCTGTCACCAGTAGGTCTTACCACCTTGATATTTCACAATTAAAACACTTGGACTAACATGATCACCTTATTTTAACACAAAGATGTATTATTTCATTAATTTGTGTTGGTGTTACTGAAGAAACCTGTTAAACAAAAAGACCTGAGGATCTCCACCAGCAATGTCCCTTCAGTCTAATAAATCTGCTTTCAACATTATCTCTTATTTCCTCATCAGCCAGCTTCTTACTCATCTCACAATTCCTGTTCTCATCATCCTTCTCCCCAGCTTAACGAATAATTTCTCTTGTGCTGCATTGCTGAAGCTGAGATAACAAGCAAGTAAAAGGGATGCAAATACTTAGATTCGGTCGCCTGTGTATTACTTATGCATTTTACAGTACATAATCATTGGATAAAACTCAGAAATAGATCAGGGACTGTATGACCAAATGTTCCATCTTCTGCTAAGCGACTAGCATTTTTTACATTCTGTGGCCCAGGCTGAATCAGAGGAGGAAAGGAGTACCTCTTCACCTTCGTCTCACCTGTCCTGTGAATACCCAGTAACCTAGACCTTGAAACATTCTTCCAAGAAGCTGGAGATACAAACTTGGCAATGGTATCAGAAAGAAAAAGAGACTCCCTGCTTTCTTGCTAAGTCTTCTGATCGCAGCGTCACACTTGCAAAATATTTGGATGTCACTTAAAACAGAGCTGAAGAAGTGAAGAAGCCACCAGCCACTTTCTGTGCCAGGCTCAACGCCATCTGCATTCACTAGGCAAACATCAAATCCACAGAACAGACTGAAGTCTTTAAGAGCTTACGCAGAGTTTAAACACTTTGGGTTTACTATCTGGATGGCATTAGACCTTAACCAGGACTTCAGCTTCCTGAATTGAGGCACTGAGTCCCCCTAACTCTAACTGGAGGATTTTAGATGTGCACCATCCCCAGGGGTAAAAGGAAGGATTTTCAGAACCAACGAGGAGACAGATTTAGACAACTTTGGTAACTTCAAGTAAGATGTGAAATAGTTTTTATATTTGAAGAGAATCCAAAAAAGGTGAACCCTACAGAAATACACAAGTATTTATGTTAAACACTAAACATGTTAAGCAAATCAGTTTTGTTTCAGAAAAACAATACTTAATTGTATTATATGAAGTATTTTCATGTAATGAAGTATAAAAAGTAGTTACAGCTGATACTTAGAGGTGACTGTTTATTGAATTATAAACTGGCTCTGTTAAAAAGTAATGACTACCAAAGTACAATGTTTGAAATATCAAGAAGGAAATAGTTGACATAAAAGACTAAGAGCCTGGAAAATTTGTTTTTTCCATGTATCAAGCCTTGCCAAGGGAGAACAAAAAGCATATAAAACCACAAAAAAACTGCCTCCCTCAAAACAGAATGCAGCCAAAGAGTCTTTTAAAAAAAAAAATTAGGAAAAGGAAAGCCATACTATTCAGCTTGAGACAGTGTATGCCAAATTTCTGTATGGAAACATTTTCTCTGAGTTATAAATAGCCGAAAATTCAAGTTTATTATAGAAAGTCCTAGTAACCCTTAATTAGAGCGGTATAACCTTCTTAACATAACCATAAATGTAATCAAATTAAATAAACACACTTTTTTAAGCTCTGTCACTGCTTCAGAACTTCTAGTAAAGACGCTGAGGTTCATTCCGCCTTCTGACTTTCATTCCACACAGCCCATGTACATGGGGATTAATAGTACTGGCAAACATCACCCAGAGCTGATCAAAACTAACTAAAAGGACCAAAAAATAAGGGGGAATAATCTGGAGGTCTGCGTCTTTTCTATCTTTCTAACAAAGCAAAGATAAAGCTCTGCTTTTCTTTTCCACAAGGTGGTGTTCTGCCACAGAGGACAACTGAGCAAAGGTAGGTCCATCTTGTAAAAAAAAGAATTGCTCAGGAGAGTGGATTTAAACACGAATCAGCAGGGAAGTGTCATCATAACTCCGTATATACATGTGCAGTGACATGGACAAATGCCCCAAAACTGGGAAAAGGCTCTGAGATAAAAAATACAATTGCTGGAAGAAGAACAAAGAAAACAATGGTCAATCTTCTTAACACATAGACATCTCTAAACTTTACAAGACACTGAGGAAATAAACAGGAAGAAATTAAAATCTTACTACAAATCAAATAATGATTGAAGTGGTATTGCAGAGTCTTGTTTATATAGTTCACACTACAGGAAGACAGATATAAAAGATATTAATTCCCAAGTTAACTAGGGGAAAAGGGGAGGAGATTCACCTGTGAAATATAAAGAATATATACAGATACTCAGAAAACAGTGGGACACACCTGGTGAATATCCCTCAGCAAAGATAAACAGAGCATCCATCCTAGAACCATATGCCGCTGACATGACCACTGGAAGACCAGTAACCTGAAGGAGGCTATGACTAGCAAAAAAAAATCATGAGCCCTTGAGAAGCTTTCAGTAAAGTAAATTGTTCTTTTGATATTGTGGTATACTCACAACTTGAATGACAGAACAGAAATACCAGTCAAAACAGTTGTAAATAGTTTAGACAACTAGACTAGACTTAAAAATTCCATTTGCATACTGGAGAAATAAATACAGAATCACAGAATAGCTGAGGTTGGAAGGGACCTCTGCATGTCATCTGGTCCAACCCCCCTGCTCAAATACAATGCATTTCAATAAAAGCAATACGTAACACTTAGGATTATCATTATCATATCTAATACTGACTAATTAAAAGAATTGCTGTATGTTTGTCCTTTACAAATTCTACCATGTTTATTTCTCCAGTTTGACAATTTTGACCAAAAAAAAGTGATACTTGGAAAACACAGAAGACAGACAGTACCTGACTAAACAGTTCTACAGAAAAGTACTGGGATATTAAACTGGATAGCAAACTGAGTATAAGTTAATAACAACATGCTTTCAAGAAAAAAAAAAAAAAGAAAATTAAACCTAATCTTAGGGATGAATGAGAAAAAAACAGCAGCATGCCAGTTAATGAAAAGAAATACTGTGTCTGGTTTTGGACTACCTTCTTCAGTAAAGAATTCAATCAACTGAAGAGCAGCAAAATACAAAATCCAAATAATTCATTATAGAATTTCATTCTGTAAAGCTGAGTTTTATGCAGAGTTAACATATCTGGAACAAATCAAAGAACTGTTGAGGACTGAAGGGTTCTCTACAGATCCTCTAGTCCAACTCAACAACACCCTAGTAAGAGCAGGGTCAACTGAAGCAGGTTGCCCAAGACTATGTCCAGTCAGGCCTTGAGTATCTCCAAGGACAGAGACTGCACTACCTCCCTGGGCAACATGTGCCAGTGTTTGACCACCCTCACAGTACGAAACATTTTTCTGATCCTTAAAGGGAATTTATTACACTTCAGTTTGTGCCCATTGCCTCTTGTCCTGTCACAGAGAAGAGCCTGACCTCACCCTATCAGGCAGTTACACACATTGATAAGAACCCCCAAGCCTTCTTTTCTCCAAGCTAAACAATCTCAGCTCTTTCAACCTCTCCTCATATGACAGATGCTCCTATCCATTAATCATCTTCATGGCCCTTTGCTGGACCCAACCCAGTATGTCCATGTCTCTCACACTGGGGAGTAAACCTACAGCTATTACGTTAGTCCACCTCTTCAAATTTTATTTGAATGTGCTTGTAACTTTTAGTAGGGGGCTTGTGAGAGCTCATGAAAGAGTAGTCATTTAGATACATCAGGAAAATATCTGAACTGACTCGGAATTCACTATTGCAAAGTAATAGCTCTAACATTTCTACTGTCATTTCCATTAATTATGAAATTCTAATACAATCTGCTAGTACTCTTACGAAATCGTTGCAAGGCTGTTTACAACTAAATACAAGTCATTCATACAAAAACAGAAGAAACGTGATTTTAAACGCAGGGGAATTCAGCCAAACTATAAATGCTTACGCTGCCAGAGCGGCCAATTCTTTGATTTAATCCTGTGCATAAAGAGGACTGTACTGGTTAACAGAAAGGTAATCAAATGCAAATAATACTAACTAACAAATAATAAGAAAAATCTGTTACTTTTGTTTAGATAATTAATCTTTCATAAAAAGAATTCTATCAAGTGAGCAGAATTTTCATGAACTGACAGTTCAAAAGGTAACAAATGACATTAACAGGGAAAGCTCTAGAGTTTACAAAAAATGTTGCACTGCTAAGAATCATATTCTTACAGAAAACTAGAAAGTTCAAGTCACAATAATTACACTATTCATGGACATATGGTCATGAATTAAAAAAGCAATACATTATTACACAATTACACAATTATACAATACATTATTACTATTCCTTTTGGAGATGGAGATGGAGATGGAGATGGAGATGGAGATGGAGATGGAGATGGAGATGGAGATGGAGATGGAGATGGAGATGGAGATGGAGATGGAGATGGNAGAGGAGAGGAGAGGAGAGGAAGCTAACACAAGTCAAAGTTTAAAAGCAGTATTCATCTCAAGCTTAAGAAACCTCAGCTTGTTCCCGTTGTCTACGTATATGCACCTAGAGTCAGTCCTGAGGAGTTCTGGGCTCCATGTGCAGTTCAGAAAGGGCACTGGCCACATTTCACCCACTTACTATAGGTCCCATTCCAAACCTGTCAAGATGTCTATACACTGCAGTGCATCTGAAATGGCAACCGAACTAAGCTTCTGAATTGTTGCCTCCATGTAGATGTCTAAAGGCATGCTAGATGTCTAAATTCCCACTGCAGTTGAAGGAGCTTTATTTAATACAGTTGATGGAGATAAAGAATGGTTCAGTTCATCCTGAAGTTGACTTCTATTGGCTGACAATCTCAATTGCCAGGCTTGTATAACCACTTATTAGAAACTGCATGCCATTCTAGAAGGAAATGCACATTTTCCTACAGATATGCCTGTCCCATATAGATGTCCCATAGACTCTAGGTGCTTCAAATGGCACTAGGCACCTGTTTAAGCAGCTGAGTCCTGTCCTAGATCTCCACTGGTTACCACAGGAACTTCAGCTGCTGTATACACCCATATATGTCTTAATTCACTTGTCTTAATTTTAGGCAGACATCTGTCTCAAATGAACTATCTAATAAGTTATCAAGAGAATGTGGAGGAACTTCTTTTGAGTTCCTACAAGAGCTCAGTAGGCATTGTATTCTCTTCCTCATTCTAAATTAGGTTTTCACCCTTCTCTGCTGACATGGTTCCCAACCTAACCTGCTGCTGCATTTCATCTCCGTCTCTTAGCTCTTCCTCACAGAAAATTTGGAATATAGACAAATACACAGAAGACAGGAAGTAACATTACTCCTTGTAGCAGATCATTTCAATCCAAAATATTATCGGCAACTGAGATGTACATAAACACCTGAAGAGAAGACGCAAAGAAGATTCAGCCAAGATCTTTCCAGTGGTGCCTAATGACAAGGATGAGAAGCAATGTGCTCAAACTGAACTGTCCCATCTGAACATCACAAAACACTTTTTTACTGTGAGGGTGATCAAGCACTGGCACAGTTGCCCAGAGAGGCTGTGGAGTCTCCCACCTTGGAGACATTCAAAAGCTGCCTTGACACAGTCCTCAACAACCTGCTCTGGGTAGCCCTGCTTGAGCAGGGGGGTTGGACCAGATGACCACCAGAGGTTCCTTCCAACATCAACCACTCTGTGATTCTGTGAGACCTTACACACGACCAATTTTCCAGGTATATGAAAAGCAACATGCAGCATAGATATTTAAGTATCATCAGCCCAAACAAGAAGATTCTAATTCCTGTTTCTGAGCATCTCTTTGGAGCAACTGGAATGGTTTCTATTCTTCTGCCCAAGCTACACATTAGAAGCAACTCAGATCAACTGAAATCTTGCCTCTTGTTTCTAACTAACTCTTCTGTAAACATACCATTCACATTGATCCAGACCTTGACCTATGGACTAACCTTCCAGCTTGACCTTGGGCTTCTCTTATCACTATTGACCTGCACAGTGGTCACAGGGCTGTGTGGCTGACCCTGGTTACCATCACTGGACCTAACCCTGACCCTGACTCACTGACTTGCACTCCCCGCTCAAACTTGGACTTCTCTCATCACCACAAACTTGCCTGATGATCTGGACTCTTGGTTGAACATAGTTACCACCTCAGGGCCTGCCCTGCTCACCTCACTCAGCTACTGTGGGGCTGGGCCCTGCCCGGTGACACCACTGCCCTGCCAGCCCAAAGGCCACCCTTGGATCCCCTCCCTTAGCGAGCTGCTGGACCTCGCTGCTCCCCAACAATCAAACTGACAGAATCTTCTTATTCCAGAAGTCACTACAATATCTGAACCTTGGTCCCTGCCATCCAGCTCAGATACGTACTCCTTGAGCATTTCTTTACCCCAAGTGATCATATATGCTGGGATCAGAATGCAGCATGTTTCTCCCTCTCTTTGCTCCTTTCTATCAATTGCACCCAAGCAGAAAGGTTAGTAGGTGTTAACGGCCATCACTGCAGGTAGAAGCTTTGTTAATGGAGGCCAGTCATGTCATACGCTCCAGATTGGGGCAGCAGCAGTTGTAAACTATTTCTTAAAAATTAGTGTTTGTACCTTATCTCCCTCTGAGCCTGCTGCATCATCACCTTACCCACTGGAGACTACAGCTCTCAGATGCTATGAGAGTCATCGCAAAGGACAATGTCCTGTTCAAGCAACAAACAAGGCTCTATTTACAAGCAGAGGCCTCTGACATGAAAAATACACCAAACTTCCAACTACACAAATGCAACCCCACTCATAAAAGAGAAAACTGAAGCACAATACGCAGTTGTATTAAACAACTTTCTGCTAGGAGAATCACGAGAGTACTAATAAGCGTGCAAGCCAATTTCCCAGCACGGTATCTCCTAGATCTTAGCAAAATGTAACAAGAGATCTCATATATTAGCAGATCAAATAAATACGCAACTCCTTTCTGTATGAAAGGACATTTCTTTCAGGCCAAACACAAAAAAGCACATTTTCCAAAAGAGCTCCAGAGTTAATAAATCAATATTATCTCTGCAGGAGTCAAACAGAGGGAATAAGAGAAGGAATTCCTCACCTCTCAGACTATTTTCCTTTATACTAGACCAGAAGAGGCCAACTCTCACATACTTTGTGTGAAACACCTGCTGAATATTGTTTTCTATGATTTGGAACTACCCTTTCGCTTGCAGTGGATGTGCTTTGCCACTCAGAGATGCAAACAAAACCCGCAGCTGCCTCCATCAAATACTATGCCTCATATAACCAATTCAAGTGAACTCGGCTTGAACTATGAATACACAAATGGAAACCCTGACTCCTTCCTCCTCATTTGATTGAAAGTGTTGTCGTACATTTGAATACTGTTTGGCAGTGTCTACTTACACATTCATTGTAAAAGCATAAGTTCTAATAATTTATTAATGCATTTTTAACACATGAAAGGTGGAAAGTTCTTTTCTGTCATACACTTCATACTACAGCAAAGATTAAACTGACGTTCTTTCTTAGACTATTTCTCATTTTCCCCTTTTGTGAGGAAGTGCCAAGTTCAGAAGTAATAAACAGGCTTAAAGACTCCTCATTGTTCTTCTATCATATTATGCATTTGGAATGCATTCTGAAACTATTTCTGTTAGTTAAACAAATTGCATGGGCTACCATACTGATCTTGCAACAATATCCCGTATTTCGTTATGACCATCTCAGTTTCTTCATAAACTGGATTTTCTTCTCAATCTCTCCATTATTTGAAGCAAACATAGAATGCAACTGTATTTCTTCCAAATTTGAAGAGCTACACCAGGCAAGTGTTTTTGCCAGTAGCAGTACATAAAATAATGAATTGCTAGAATTCTTTGGCTTCAGTTCTGATGAAGTCCTTGCTTTATAATTTTTCATGTATTGCTTCCAACCCCCAAAACTGTGCAAAGCCAGGTACAGTGAAATGACAGAATACAATTTAACTGGTGGTTATGTCTCAGGTACATAGTAATGGCTGTGCTGGACAGAAAACTAATAAAAGCTGTTATTTCCTAACTTACATAATGATAAAGAGCAAAACCTATTAAGACCACCTATTCAAAATGTAAACATTTATGAAGAAATATACTCAAAGATCATTATTACCTAAAATGCAGTTACCAGTATTATTTCAAATATAAGAAATAAATATTTAGTGGAAATATAGGTAAATAAACATTCTAGGTTTATTATCAATTTATATATTTTATTGTTTTAGAATGTTACTTTTCTTCATATATTTTGATTTCTGAAGGAATTTAAATAAAACCACTGAAAGTATACTGGAAAATACGTATAAAAACGATTATGATGTGAAGATAGCTACAGACCCCTAGAAGTCTTTCCCTTTAGCAAGAGAAGGTAAGAAATGCGAACACTTCAACTGCATAAAGTTACTTGTTTTAAATTATGATAAACAAAATCATGACAGTCCTTGCCACATTATCGCTATACTGCCAAGGATAAGCACTGATACATATTTCAGCAGAGAGGCACGCAAATATTTCTGGTGGTCATGGCTTAAAATTTGCTGAATGCAAGCTCCAGTGGATCAGAAAATTCCACACGCGGATGCAGGCTACTGAAACTGCTGCTCTGACAGCCCTGCAAATATGAAATCTCAAGAACTGAGGACTCAGTGTCCAGCATAAGCAGCAGCTAGTTCTAAGAGCAACTGCAAACCACATCCCATTCCCTGCCATGATGTTGGATGCTCTGAAAAAAGTAGTAGTATTACAGGAAAGATACTCAGAAGGATAAAACCAAGCCCGAAGACTGTTCAAAGTCTTTGAAAACAAAGAAATCCCTTCTCTAATACTCATGCATGTATATTACATAAAATTCTTCATAACATGACAGAACAAAAAAATTTTACTGACTCTGTCAAGTAACAAGTATCCTGGATGAGTTTGAATTCTCTGAATTAAAAAAACAAAAAACACTATTGCTATTTTCTACAAATGGCATGTGTTATCACAGAGGTTTGAATACAAGTGTCAATCTCAGCTAACAGTTCATGCAACCCAAAAGCAGAGGCACAGACAACCACAGTTAGACTTGTGTTACAATGGAATCATTAATAATAAACAGTACTATAGGCCTCTGTTGTTAGTAAAATCCCAACACTGCTGGTCACTTCAGCAAAAATTGAAAGTGTATTTTCAGGACATGGCGTATACATTACCTTTTTCTATTTCCTTAAATGCTTCCCTTGGCTAACAAGCAGCATTAACCAAGTTGATCTCCAGCCAACTGACTCATCCATATCCCTATCTTGGTCAAAGTCTGGAAAAGCAATTATACTCTGCCATCTGGGTTGGATGAAAAGGATACAGAGAACTGAGATCAACAGCATACTGATGACACTGGAGCCAAAACCTCCCACACTTTCCTTTACTATTATTTATGGTAATAGTATTATGGTGTGTATGGTGTTCTACAGGCAAGACTGAAGACAGGATTCTAGTAGGCAGAAAGAGTGGTTTTTCCACACACACTGAAAAAGCAGAGGCATGATCATCCTTACAAGACCAACATGTGAAAGTAATTTGCCCTTTATAATGCTTTGGGATATCAATGGGGAAAAAACGAATACACTGACAAGCCAGCCCATCCACCCTATCAGATATGCTCTTTAAATACCTCATTGTCAATAAAAGTGAGTTATACATGGATCCTTAAGAACTCAAGTAAAAGGTTGGAAGCAAATCAACTATCCTCAATTATTATTGACATCAAAATCACCTTCCGTGTCCAAAGCCAATGCCTAAAAGATCAAGGAAATTTTTAATTCAAGTACGGCTGGCCCACCGCTACTTTTTCCATAGCTCTCTCCCCAAAAGACACTGATAAAAATGACAGTAGTTTAATGGTTATTTATTTAGCCACGGTTGGTAACTTGTACTTCAGGAGACTTTGAAATTTATAAAGCTCTTTAGAAAAATAACATCTGTTATGTGTTATCTGTAAAGTGTTACCATAATAATTTCCCAATAGAAGAAAGGAAATTATAGTATCTTGAATGCTACACCATTTTTAATGTTATAAAAATGTTCTATTTTCACAACAGAATCAGTAAAATGGGAGCATATTTAAAGAATATCAATTTCTGCCCATTTAACTAATAACAATTGAAGCTATTGAAAATTTTCCTTATTGAAAATTCAGAAAAAGACAGATGTGCTGCCTTACTTTTAAATAAACATTTTAATTTTTTATCAATTTTATGAGCTTATTACAAAGTACACATATTATAATGTTATGTCATAGTAAAGATATGCATATTTGAGGCTTCCTCTGAACTTGTTAAATTTCCAATTTATTACATTAAGTAATAATGTAGTAAGATTTTAACATGTTCTAATCATGGAAACCCGAAAACAGTGGAGTGGAAAAGGCAGAAGAAAATGGACTGGTATGGGAGTAACTATGACAAAGAGAAAAACAGAATGGGATCATACAACTTCAGACTATTTTGGAAGAATAAAGGTTGTCATGACAAAATGAATCATAGGATTTCCTAATGTCTTACTGCTTCCACTTCTTGACTTTGCAAATTTAGTAAGACTTTTTTCAGCCTTGATATTCTAGAAAATAAGTTGTACAACAGATGAGAAAGAAGTATGCGTTGCTGTAAAACTGATAATAAGACCAGTAGCTCAGTGTTAACCAAGTGTGAAATATGTAAAAAATATCTTAAAGTATCATCATTAGCTGTACTTTCTTTTTACTATGACACATAATCTTGACCAAAGGATTGTTCTAAACTCTGATGATAGATAATAATAATAATTAGGGTCTAAATGGCAATATAGCAATATCACTCACTAAGCCCAATATGTCCTCACATCTCCTTAGTGGCACAATTGAATTGGAATTTAAGACATGTAAACAAGAAGCTATCTACACACTGATGTCTACAGGTGTGCTACATATCTTAGCAAAGTCAATCATATCTTAGCAAAGTCAATTTACATCTTCACATATACTATCTTAAGGTTCCCGAAACCTTTTCTGGCAGATGGAGTACAAGAAAGGTATTATAGGGCATCTGAAATGGCATCAACGAAGCATGGCCAACTGAGTCAACCCATTTCTCAGCGCTGTTAGTAATAGCTAAAAGCATATGACTCAATTCAGCTGAGTAGTAAGGGCACAATTCAGTTGGCTAATAGCAAGCACCATTTGAGATGCATCCCACTTGACTTCCAGCTACCACTACAGAGGGCACAGGTCAACCATAAATCCTGTTTGGTATCTGCCAAACCTCTGAGCTATCTTGGTTACCCTAAAGCATCTCGAACAGTACTAGACAACTATGCTTAGGCAACTGAATAACAAAAAATGATAGGGAGACAAGACAATTCTCAATCACCAGTAGATTCCTCTCCATATAGCCAACAGCCATCTGGCTTAGCAGCTAAACTCCATCTTCTTCATACCATTCAGGCAAAAGTGAGAGACAGCAGGGCCAAGCAGCTTGCCTATCCTCTCTCTTCTCTTTCCCAATAAATTCTTCATGTAAGCTGTTTTGCTTTATATGAAGCCAACATATAGTTCAACTCAAATTATGTTTCCAAGCTTTTAAAAATTCAGCTGTGATCAGCTATGGATTCAGTTAAATCTTTTTCTTAATCCCAGTGTTCCACATGATATACCTTCATCACTTAGCTTGCTCCCCCATTTCTCACATACTAACACCTATATTTAATCTCCTCTTAACTACTTGCATTAAAAGTAAACCCTAAAGCCACGTACAGTTCCTTTCCAGATGCTGCTGTTGAATTATTTCCCTATGGGTTTCACCTAACATTCCACCAATGTCCTCTGGCGCTTCAGTCCACATCTCATGGATTCAGAGCCTTTAAACTTTTTTTTTTCCCAAGAAACTCATAAACTAACACCTTTATTCCCATACAAAACAGCTAACATCTGTGGAAGAAAAAAAAAAAACAGCCAGAGAAGAAATGTCTACCCAGCACAGCTTTTTACCAATATACCATTTAGCAGTTTTTGCATGTAATAAATCTACTTTTTTATCTTAAGAGCTGTTGAGAAGCACTCTTTCAAGTATATTTAATCCAAATAATAAATTCAAATGGAATATAACAGTTGGAGTAAGTTCCATTCATTTACACCAAACCATAAAATAAATCTCTGTTTAACAAGGGAATTGTCAAGTAACAGTATTAGCTATAGCAACATTCTGACAGAAAGTATAATTTTCTTATCACCTGCAGCTTCTTCTTCACCTTCTAATTTTGTCCCAAATAATGGTCAAAATCTTCACTGTCAATTATTATGTTCAACACAGTGAAAGTCTGAAAAGTTGATTACTTCCAACTCTAACACCCTATGATTAAAAAGCAACTCTTAAAACCATCCCTGAAAGTATTTTCCTGAAATATAAACATGCATTTAGCAGTTTTCTGGTGCCTTTAGTGTGAGAGAGAGATTAAAAGATCAGAAAAGTCAGAAAAAATAAAGTCCATATCTGACTCATAATCTCATATTTAATAAACTCTTTATTCATTACAAGTTACGTCCCTATCAACACATTAGAAAATTGAAAAAACATTTATCTCAACTCCACTACTTAGTTTTAAAGTTTGCACACTGTTTTGACATTTCTGCCCCATGAGGTCTATACAAGTGTAAACCACTAATACAGCAGCAATAAAGTATTTCCCCTTTGCTGAAAAGCTAAAATGCTGAATTAGCTTTACTGGTATTTAGCACAGTTTGAAAGCCTGATTTTGATCATGGAGCTAAAGGCTTCATATTACATGCTCTTATCTCAGAAATTCCAAATCAGCCAATAAAGCAACTTTTCTCAGAGTTTCAATATCCTGCTGAGTTCTTCCATGTGATAGAATATAGATGGCTTAGATAGCCAAAGGGAACCTTTCCCTATAAATTTTTGTCTGACAGCTTTTCTTTCTCATTCTTAAAATTAATATCTTTCTGTTCCAGTATTTTCTGAGGATCAGTTAATTGATGAGCCTTACTTTTCACAAACAACTGAGTGCATGGTCCTCAACGACACTGTGAGTGTGTCAAGGCCCACATATGCATTATGATGTGTACTGGCACACACTGTGGTACACATTCCCCAGCAAGTTCGCAATACCACACACCATCTTTAATACAGATTTTCTTTCTCATACTTCATGTATCTTTTTAAATATACATGTGGGGGAAAAGAAGAATGTTAAAGAAAATAGTTCATCTTTGTTAAATGAATGAGAGAGCTAAACAATAGAAGAGAATTCAACACAGCCTGAGGTATTAAATAACTACTTTTCTGAAGTCCCCCACAGTTTCTTTTAACATAACTCCTTCCACATTTGATACATCAAAGGATATCAATATCCTTCAATTCCTAAAATTTCAGAGAATCATCACCTTGGTTAAATACCTCAAATATTTATGCTGTGAAAGAGCAGAGGGTGACAAGAACTCATTTCAGCTTTATCTCTGGACTGTACCTCCACTGCACCAGTTTCTCACTGCATGATATCCACATGGAAACTGAAATTCAAAGACACTATTTCATAAACAAGTGAATCTTTCATCCCAGATGCTGCAAGAACTGGAGCTACCTTCCTCCTAAAAGCATTAAAACTGACAGCAAATAAATATAACTTCATGCTAGGTACCCAGCATTCCACCTTTAAGCCAAGTCTAAGGGAGAAAAAACAATCTGTTGATCCAAACCACCAAAGAGACTACTGTTAGTACTGTTTATTAGTCACCTCATCAAACATTTCAAAGATTCAAAATTTGATTACTTAGGAACAGCGAATATTTTGCTTTATGAAATTTCTATGTACGACCAACTGGTAGGTCTTACAGTAGTCTGACAAGGCAGCTTGTGAGATTTCCTTACCCAAACTAGAGCAACTATGAAACAAGAAGCTCTGCAACTTGTAAATTAAAGCGTTATTAAGATTAAAGCCTCAGCTAATGATAATATTCCCATTTAGTTCAGTAGGAATTAAATTTGAATCTAGTTGAGTTTAGGCAAGTCACTTAGATTCATCCCCAGCCAAGGCAACTAGAAAATGAATTAAGAAGAATGATCTCAAGTGGTATGAATTTTAGAATGATGACTTGACACATGGGGTGTCTGAAATTAATCTCTCTCCTTGAGCTGGCAAGTGAGGAAATGAACATCACTGTGCCCATATGTAGTCTTTGAAGGAGGTGGAGGTGGGACAAGTCAAAAACAGGATCGCACCAAAAAACAGATGTTGGGTCTGAGTAGAAATTTCCTGTGTATTTTTTTAATTCCCAAATTTGCAGAGCAAGATCTGTAAAATCCTTTACAACATTTCCAGCTGTATTATGAAGTTCTAAACCCACATAATAATCCCAATACAGCATAAATCTGTATCAACTAAAAAGTTTCTGTTATCTTTTCACTATTCACAGTCCAATGGCACAAAGAAAATAAAAGTCAGTGACTCCATTTGGGTCAAACCTACGCTTTATTATCAGCCTTTTAACTTCTAACATCCTGTTTGGCACCTTTAGCAAACTGACTACTTAGCCTTTTCAGACTTTCCACTCTTCAACACTTTATGCACCAATATTCTTGAGCTGTTATACCACAGCATGAAGAATATCTGGCTGAAAAAAATCGAGATGAGTCTACCGACTTGATCTTCTAAAGGGGAAATCCCTCTTGACTTCAAAGAAAATTTTGGAAAGAGTTCAGCACTGAACTCCCTCTACTCCTGTTAAATTCAGTGGGAGTGTGTTTTGTGTTTTATTTACTACTTTCAGTGACAGCATGTGTCAAATGTCTTTTATCATCTCTAAAGTCATCAAGAAATGATACAGCATGCTGATACGTACTTAATAGTTGATAATTTAACTCTAAATTGTTCCTTTTTTTTAGTAATCCTTTCCACTTTATTCTTCTATTTATATTTATTGTTTGAATAACATTGTATGCTTTGTATCTTATCAACATAAAGGAAGTAAACAATGCTTGGGAATCTGCAACAAAACAAAAAAGTCTCATTCTTGGCATGTTACTCTTCAAGAAAAAGATCTATCTACTGAGTTCAGTACTGGCAAGGCCTCTACATGTAGAGGAATACACAGGGCTAGAAATTAGGAATTTCAAAGTCTCTTAGTGATCAGTTATTTAAAGTACTTGAAAGACAATGTTAATCCTGAATACCTTGGAAATTCTGTATGAAAACACAGAATGAGGTAAGAACGGGGGGTAAAGCACAAAGACAGAGAAAAAAAGGACGCAAGATCTTTGCCCCTTGCAATTTATATATCTTCTCTACACTAAATGCTTTAACTATCTTTAACAAACGTCATCCTTCTAAAAAATCAGGAAACAAGAATACTGCAATATAAAGGCCAGGACCTCTAGTTTCTTTTTTTCTCTCTTAAAAATACACTTAGTATGCAATTTTCAGCATATTGAAACAAATTGAATGTAAACTATGATGCATTTATTGTATATTGTAATTGTCATAATACATTTGCAATATCAATGACAGGAAAGAGAGAGAGTTCTTTAAATAAGTTAAATAAAAAAATAAAATAACCTAAGTGACTATTTAAGAAGAGCCTGCAAATGTGAATTTGTTCCTGGAATATGCAATTACATGGAGATAAAAAGAACATAAGATGTAGTATGTTTCAAATCAGTCACTTGGAGGTGTAGCTGAAAGATTCAAATAAAACAGACATGCCTTCACCTCCCAGGTAGCATAATACCAGACACCTCATTTTTTATGCTATAATTTCAATCAAGAATCAGCTGTTGAACACAAAAAGTGGTATAGACAAATATACATAAGCTTGTCAAATGGCCTGTGGTTTTCATCACGTTATTCTTGAGTTACTTTAAAAATAAATTTGAGAGGTTTCTAGCGTATGGTTAAAAACATGGTAGTATATTGCAAAATCTAAACTACCACATTAAAACTGCAGAAGTAAGACAATTCTAGGTATCTCTTGATCCAAGAGTGTCAGGCAGTGAGGAGATGAGGGAATGCACCATCCCTGGAAGTGTTCAAGGCCAGGTTGGATGGGGCTTTGGACAAACTGATCTAGTGGAAGCTGTCCCTGCCCATGGCAGCAAGGGTTGGAACCAGGTGGTCTTTAAGGTTCCTTCCAACCCAAACCATTCTGTGATTCTATGATTCTATGATCTTAGGCTGCGTGTTTTAGGTCTATGCCATATAATCCTTGTGACCTAGGCACTGAAACCAAAGATAGCTGTCTAAATTAGAGGACCTGAGCTTTTGTTTGTTATTACACATATTTATACATGTTTGGTCCAAAGAGTTTGTGTTCCTCTGTAGTTATAAAACCAACAATAATGTACACTGTGCTTTCCAATGATAACATACTGACTTGTTAGTAATTCTGCATATTGCATCCTGAATCTGTGACAGAAATCCCACAACATCATACACATCAGCATTATTTTGATAGATTTACTCCTCCTAGAGTAACAGCCACTTCCAGCAGAGCAAGACACCAGAGTTTTATTTTTTACTCATTTTTGCTTTGTGTTTAGCAGATACAGGCAGCTCTCACCCAAGCAGATAAATCCTAATATCTTCCTAATATACCACACCTTTCCGTACACCTAGCCAGTGGCACATTAAAACACAACTGTCCAATAGAAAGATGCTTATCACTTAGTAATGTTTAGCCATTACCCTCTTGCAGAGTAGAGTAGGATGCACTGATATAAAGTGGCAGAAGATGAATATTCACAGTAAAGTTGACATTCTGACCATAGCTAATCCTATTTTTTTCCAAAGTACTGTAAGCCATGTGATGTAATCAAAAACTGGATTTGGAATTGCCTCTATTTAAAAAATCATTTATATGTTTATTCCTATAGTCCTTGTTATATAAGCTTTAAACTCTCTTAGGAATCTACTCACTTTTGCTACTATGGATGCCACATCATAAAGCCCTATTTCTAAATCTAAATTATATAGGTCATTCACCCTGCTGTTTTGATTAGAAAGCTATTACACTATGTCATCACTTGATTCTTAGCTTTCAAATTTCTACTCTGTATTTAATATGCAGACAGAATACATGTGCTTGTGTGTGTGTGGCAGCATGTTCCTCTTCTTTAAGCAACTCCTCCCTCTTCTTCTCTCCTGGCCTGCCCATCCCCTAGGTCTTAACAATAGATATCAAACAAACCAAAGTCATTTAACATTTCAGCTCCATTTTCCTGACCATTCCATTGGTGCCAGACCTAAACTGTTCCAGCTGGAATTCAAGTTCTTTAACATGACTAACCAAAACTGAACAAGCCAAACAACAAACAGTCTTCTGCTGAACAACAAACTGAACAACAAACAGTCTTCTGCAATGGCACTAATACTTCCCTGTTTAATTGGAAATATCTTATCTGATATATCCTAGGATGTAATTTGATTTTTTTAACAGCTGTACTACATTGGCAGCCCACAGTCCTCCCATGATGTGTTAGTATTCCAAGGTTCTCCTCTTCTTCAGTCACCTCTAACTGATAGTCTCACCGTTTATAGTTAAAAGCAGAATTCTGGGTTATTAGTCTCAAAGTACTGATCATTTTGTAGTCCTGAATTTCAAGCCAGTCTTTTACACCACTTCTTCAGCCATCCAGTTCTTCCCTGCTGTGCCCTTGTGCTGTGTCCCTAGCATATTTGTAATGTATTAAAATTCCATTTTAACCTATGTGAAAATAAAACATTACGTCTGTAGGATGAGACCAACACTGGTTGCTCTCAAAGCATTTCTCCTTCCTGCCAGAAGACTAACCCAGAGGACAACCATCAGCAGCAGATGAACAGCCACCAGACTTCCTCCAAGCTGCTCAGCCCAAGCTTTTTATACAAAAGAGAACAGAAAGTACATTACAAATTCCATTCAAGTGCCACAAGTCACCGCCAGTAGCAATCTTGATCACTGTGGAAATTTCCCTAATACAGCAACAAAATCCACTGCCATCTCCTTTCGAAGTAGATCTTTGACCATTCTTGCAGTTCTGATATATAACCACGTGTTTAACAAACTCTCATGTAGCAGAGTATTCCTGAAGTCTGTGTATACATGAACTAAGGCATGTGCATTGCTTAAAAGCTTTCCCAACAGTGTTAACGGCTATCACTCCTATTAGTAAAACTAACCTATTAACAAAAAGTTTACACAGGGGTAACACTAAGAGTATGAATCAAAACGAGGATTCTCTTGTATAAAATGTATGGTAGCAGTTCTTTCTGAAGCAAACAAGACTAAGAAATGAAGAACATGGAACAAGATGAAGATACTGCAACAGGAATGTGATGTCCTATTGACTAAGTCAAATGTGTGATAGCTCATCTGCGGAATACAGAACATTTTAAATATGAGTGAAATAGATGATAGTAAGTTCTACTAACAGATACTGGTAAATTCTACTTACTTTACATTAGTCCAACTACCTTTTTCTTTTCACTTCTCCTTTTCAATAACTTTGCTCCCCAAGAAACCCTATGTTTTAAAGTCAAATATAGTTGTAAAAATACTACAAAATTACTGTCTGAATGAAACAGAAAAACTAAGGGAAAACAAAGACACATCCCACTACTCACGCTAGGACTTATTACTTTGCCTCAGATACAGCTCCAGGTGGTTTAAACTGGACCTTTCCAAATTAGTCAGAAGAGTATATAACCACATTTATATATATTTGTTTTTTGCTTTGTATTTAAAGAAACCCCTGAAAAACTCCTGAAAAAATTCTGCAAGAAAATCAACTCCGTATTTTCATCTGACATGAAAGCACTAGCTTATTTCTGGGAAACTGTTCTTACATCTTCCCCTTTTCCTATTTCACTTCTTGGTGTACCCAGATGATTGTGATTACAAATCTGTCTTGCATACACCGGTCAAAACAAAAAAATAATCACTTTTTACAGACATCAATTGAGCTACTATGGTTTCTGTATCACATAAAGAAGAACACATTTTTTCTTGAACAGCATTGCTACAGAATGCACTCAACCATAAGGAAAACTTTTACACGTTGTTTCAGCATCCGTGTGAGAAAAACAGAAATTTGAACAGATTCAAGTAAGGTGAACAAAATTATTAAAATCATCTAATAAAAATCACAGGGAGGTGATAGAGAAGCAAATGTTTGAACATTAACAGTGACCAACTCGTTTGGTGGGCTCCATAGACTGTGCAGCCTACAGTCACATCAATGTGCTCAGGGAGGATAAGGAGCTAATTCTCATGTTTGCTACCGTTCACCTGAGGAAGACATTTTTCTGTATCTTTGGAGTAAGAAAAATGGTGATGATAATGAAAGAAAACACAGTCTCTAAAGAGCATTGCAAAAATGCAACAGAAGTTACAGACATCCACTAAAATAAAGAAATCAACCTTTTTTCTTGATCTATGATCTTCTGTGAAGTTACTACTGCTTGTCTTTTGCTTCAAATCCCTTCTTTTTCCACAATAGTCCTGAACCTTTCACATGTTTTGTTTGATAGGGGGCAAAGACTGATGCAATGAAGTGGCAAATCAGGATATTTTGAACAATTTTGTTTAAATGTTCTCATCTTTTGAAAGAAAATGATGCACCAAAATGTAGCAAGGGCACATGAAGAGGATTATTGTGTTTTGTTCATGACTAATACATAAAAAAGATATTTCATTCTGTTTTGTTGTTAGAATAAGAAAACATTTTTCCACTTATACAGAAACAGCTAGAAGAATTATGTCTAAAGTTTTCCCCCAAATTCACTGCTGGATAGACACTATGTTCATGGTATTGTAAAGCTGGAAGTTGTATGGAGCTTGCCTATACAAAGTTCTGTGCTCACAACACTATTTTTTATGGCTTGGCAAACTTTCTAGCTACATCTCCCATAATCATTGCTTTGGGTATTCCATATAAGCAGCTTCTGAGATGTCAAGCCCAGACCATCTGTAGCAAAATTACAGTGCAGTGTTGCTAGCTTTCATGTCACTCAGAACACTGTATGTTGCATGATCTCCCCACCTCTGAAGTTACATTGCTACTTAGTATCTTCATTTCACTTCCAGATGGCAGAGAAAAATGGAAGATGTGCCCTTGGTGTATCTGAAGGGTGTGGAAAACAGAAGAAATGCAGTGAACAACAAATGCATTTTTAATACATGATTTTTAAAGCAATTTTGTTCTAGGTTTGGCTCATGTTTTTTTTAATGTTTGGAGCACTTATTGATTACTGGAGTTAGACTTGGAATGAATGGTAGCTCAGACACAATATGCTTTATCAGTAGGTGGGTTGCTATAGAAAAGACAATGTCATGCTCAAAATTTCCTACTTCGAGTACTTCATATTAACATTTTCTTTCAATGTCTTTCCAGATTTATCCAGTCTCTGCCTGAACACCACAAGTAGCTTCCCCTTTCCTTCACCTCTTTTCTTCCAAAACAATGATGAGCACAGTCATGTCCTATGGCTTTCGTTTGGCCACCTGCCCACGTGTCTCCCCACGTAATGTCCTTTTTTAACCCCCAGTACCTCCAGCCACTTCCACACCTGCTCGGAGCTGACATGCAGGAGGGCGAGCACCTACATCCGTTCTCCCCTCCACAACAAACCCATCACTACTACGAGCGCAGCAGGCCACAAGAGGGTAAAATTGTTCCAGGGGCGCTTGTGGCTCTGCCCGCGCACCCTTCTGGCAGCAGTGACTTCGCACCCCACAGCAGCACCAGCCGAGGGGCCCACCTGTGTGGACGGTGTAAAATCTGCCGTGTTCTGCGACACCGACCAACAAGGGCCCCACACGGCGCGGGGACAGGGAACTCCCGCCCCACGACACACGCGTCCCCGCTCTCCGCTGCTTCGCCCGGCGGGGAGGGCCGGGCGCGGGCAGGGGGCGGCAGGGCCACGGGGCGGCTGCGTGCGGGGCGAGGCGGAGGCGAGGGGCGGCGGCGG
>VXAA01003825.1:736541-809167 GCA_013399115.1 Anseranas semipalmata | reverse complement strand
GGGGTTTTAAAGATCTGCACCTTTTCTATTTTCTCATAGGGAGCAATTCTTCTAACTTATTTTAAACATTTGTTTTAGGACCAAATTAGCCACATTCTACTGTATGTATATGTATCTACTGGCTATCAAGAGCCACAGGTAACTACTCAGATGTAGATAGCTGCATTAGCTACATTTACTTAAACAAGTCCCAGTCCAGCTAACATTGCTAAGTCCATTACGTTGTCAATTCATTCAACTCAATACCTGATTTCTACTTTGTGCAGTCAGGGAAAGTCTCAAACCAGCATACTTTGCAAACATGTCGCTGGCTTCAGAGAAAGGGTCACCAGGGAAGATAGAAGTGGACTGAAATTACAGCAGGATGATGTGTACAAAATTATATCATCTATGTCAGGTTTTGTGATCTTCGTAAAAGATGGATAGAGTCATTATTTATGTGTAGTAAATTTTATTTAAGTGATCAAATCTGGTGGTTTATTTGGAAATAACATGCGCAAGTGTATCCTAGTTTTTGTCATCCTCCTGTCAGGGAAAGGTGCACATGAAATGCAAACAGGAATGCAATCTGCAAATAGAAATATATAATCTCATTGTATACTGCAAAAGATATGGTGCCAAACTTGATCTGTTAAAGGCTGAGTGGTAATAGCTTTGAGGCAGGTAGATAAAAGAGATAAGTAGACAGTGTGTCCCTCCTGCAGGCTATCAGAGCTGGATGCAGTTTCAGCAGTAAGGGGAGGGAAGAAGAGATGGAGTAGGACTGGAGCATTTCTGGGAAGCCCAGATAGTCCAAGGAACTGGGTACTTAGGCAATGAAACACAAGAGAAATAGAGATTGATGAGTTGCTAACTTGGTTGTTGGTGATTTTATTACAAACCCTAGGATCTATTATACTAATATCTAATACGCAACTTCTCTATTTTCAAACAGGGAGGTTGGACCCAATGATCTCTGGAGGTCCCTTCCAACCCCTACAATTCTGTAAATCTGTAAATCTGTAAAACCGTAATCACTGATTCCAAGAAGATTAATGTATCATCCTCTCAAAAACTTGAGATGTTCTAAATGACAATTCCTTAAAAACACAATAGAGGATGACAGCTAAGTGGATCAATAAAATGGCTTTTCTGAAATCTAATGTCCAAAGCATAGTTTTATTTCCACATTTCATTAAAAAATATATTCCAGAATCAGAGTAGGGAGAGTTATTTTATGAACCTTTATTTTTTCCCAGTTTTACTCAGAACTCTAAGAATGTATAAGAACTCAAGCTCTAGGCATTAAATGTTAGAGATAGACTTTCTTATAACACAGAATAAAGGTTTATACTGAGCCTCAGTAACATTTTTTGTTTAGAGTGCTTAAAGACATGAACTTCCATTAAAAATATAGCAGCTACATCTACTGAATACATTTGTACATGTGTATAACAGGATATGTTTTGATATTATTTAATATTTTGTTTTTTTAACTTTATGTTAATTATGAATCTGCTAGGGTTCCAAAGTGTTTGTATTTTCCAAGCATTCTTTGAAGATTTTTATTGCATTCTTAGTAATATGTGCTCAGTTCTATTAACTCCATTTTAACTTACTTTCTCTCCAATTAAAATAACAATGGTGGAAAAGACAGAAATAAAGCATCTTGTGTAGAATTTTTCTGTTCCTTAGAGCAAAAGTTTGCATGGTAAAGAGCATGCTTGCCAAGGTAGTCTCCTCGTGTTTAATATGACAGTTTGGTATTTTTCAATTTACTTCATATCATTTTGCCTAAACAATGTATAATTAAAAATGCATATCCACAATAACCAAATGCAGTTGTTAAACTATCAACATAGCAAAAACTTTTGGACAAAATATGACTAAATAATGAAAAATAAATTGAAATAGTGTGTAATGGGGAAGAAAAACAAATATCACATGCACCATAATACAAAGTAATCTGAGATCATCATGTAAATGTGTGCATCATTTATTTCTTCCATTTCTGTTTGTATTTAACTTCAGAGTCAGATTGCAGTTTTCAGCTGTGTCCTGTGATCTAAAATCCTCCTTGGTAGCATGCATAAGTTAGGACAAAGGATTGTATTTTTTGGCTTCAATAGCAGAGACTGAATCAAGAAAATGAATACTGCAACTCTAGAGGAAAGGATCACATAGGAAATACTGGAATGATATTTACGTTCAGAGATTCCCCTTTCAGCGTAATGGTAGCAACAACACGTTAAAATAAAATACTTGGAAAAACTGTTGGTATTTTTATGTCTACTTTTTCACTTCATCACTAACATAAGATGTGATCACATAAAAACTAATGTGCACTATTTGATATTATTGTTGCAATAATAAACTCTTTCCTGAGTCTAAAGCATCTGAAACAAAAGCATATCTGTAAAGTTCATTTGGGGAAAAAAAAAAAAAAAAGAAAACGATACTTTTAAATGAAAATATTGATGCCATATTGTGAAAGAGAACAATATTCTTTTTCATAACAAGAATGTCATTCGCAGTATCAGCTATTCCATGCTACCCTTAATGATTTCTTTCCCCCAGTTAAAACACAATTTGCTTCCAAAGCAGATATTTGTATACCAATGACAAGAAGGGATTTGTTTCACATAAAAGGTCTGGGGGGCTTAAGGTCTGCGTGTCAGCTGTCTTGCAGCAACACAAGAACTAGTTTTCTTAGAAAATCAGCAAGTTTCTAATCTTTCTGATTGCAAAGAATGGCTTTAAAATGTGACAGTGTGCTCCTGGTACAACAGTGTACTGATTTTGGCTGGGATGGCATTAATTTTCTTCATAGTAACATGTATGGTGCTATGTTTTGGGTTTTTGACCAAAACAGTGTTGATAACACACCTGTGCTTTATCTATTGCTGAGCAGCATATGGTGTCATGCTCAGTGATAAAGGCTGGGTGAAAGGAGGAGATGATGGCATCATTTCTGGCGTGACGGCATTTGTCTTCCCATATAACTGTCACGCACGATGAGCCCTGCTTTCCTGGAAATGTCTGAACACCTGCCTGCTGACGGGAAGTAGTGAATGAATTCCTTATTTTGCTTTGTTTGTGTGTGGAGCTTTTGCTTTACCTAGTAAACTGTCTTTATCTCAACCCACAAGTTTTCTCCATTTTACCCTTGCGATTCTCTCTCCAGTCCCACTGAGGTGGAATGAGCAAGCGGCTGCATGGTGCTCAGATGCCTACCAGGGTTAACAGATACAGCAGTCTATCTACAGAGAATTAAAATAGGTATGGACAGTATTAGTCAAACTTCCTACTTTAGGAATTTAAATTAGGCATTGTGGCATTTATAAGCTGTTAGAGAGATTTAGACTGCCTATTAGCTGCATATTTCTGCAGAGTCAGTAGAGAGAGCTAGGTGTCCACAACACTCTCAGGGAGTTATTTGGAGCAGCTTAGTTTTCAACTTGCTTCTCCACTGCGATGAAGGAAGCTTAGGTGTCTCTTCTAGACACTGCAGTATGTCCACATAGTGAACAGGTAGCCAGCAAGGTTTGGCCAGTAGGAAAAATCAAGCACAGAATAGCTATGGAGTTCCTGGCTCAGGGTTTGAGAAGCCTTGAGAGTATTGAACCCACACTTCCCATTTCCTAGGAGAGAACCCTAAATGCCAAACCAAATGTTGACACTGGATCACTCTACAACCAGGAATTTGAGTAATAAGGAATTAAAAACAATGCATAGAGTATTTCTTTAAGTTCTACAGTGATACATTAGTGTTACAGTTCTGACTTTTCTTTGACCTTTAAGTATTGCTGGTCCTAGTACAGAGAGATGCTTAAAGATCTATAGCTCCCCTTGATAACAACTGGTAAATAGACTTTTGCACTTAAAGCTATTCTTTATTGTTTTTATAAAAAGCTTTTTTCCTATCCTGCATATACAGAACTTCATTAGAATTTTTGAGGTGTTTCATACCATGCTAAGGAACATGATTTGAACCAATGCCTCAATTTGTAATTCAGAGCTCAAGGAGAGAGCTATCAAAGATGTGCAGTACCATGGTGTTAATGGAGATGCTTTGAGTTCTTACACTCTTCTTTCAGTGGGGCTTTTGAGGAACAAGGAAGAAGGTAACCATGGAGCACCAGCAGACCTAACATGGACAACAGAGGCAGCACTGTAGCCACAGAGGCAGTAGCACTGTTCCAGTGCATGACAGCCAGGAAAGGAAGGTTTACTTGCTTTTGCAATTGGTCCCAGAGAGACTTTGGCTCTGCCAGCCTCATTAGCATCCATTTCCTACTTTTTGCCATAGTGTTGTCACCACACGTGTTCTCAAGACAATGAACTTGTGTTCCCATTGTAAACGCAATGGTGTTTACCCATGATAAATCTGTGCCCGAAGTAGCAACCACTGTATTTAAGTTGCCAAAGCTTTTCCATTACAAAAGTATGTCCAACTCTTTCTAAAAGCAGAGACATCTCCATGTCTTATAGTAAGACTTTGGAGTTTAGCAGTAGGACAGCCTGGAGTCAGGAACATGCCCTCTGTTGTACTGGTGAATATCAATTTAATTTCTAAATTGCTGAGAAGTATAATTTTTTTGCTGTTTTGCTTCTTTGTGTTTGCTAGGGGCTAACAGCTAAGCAGTTTAATATTCTGTTTGAGCAGATTTTGCTGTTGTATGTTGCTCTGGCATGGGAAACTGCTGAACCTACATCTGGAGCCCACACAACACAATTCCTGCCATTGTTCCACAACAAACAAACTCTCAAAGAGTGAAACTTAGTAAGACAGACACTGGAAAAACTGTTCTGGAATGAACATAAAACTTCATTCTTTAGGACTTCAGACAATCTTATTAGGACTTAGGATGAGACTTCCTTAATAGAGAAATAGTCCAACATCTGCCTACTGTAAGGGTTTTTTGCACCTTTGTCTAAAACATCTGGTGCTGGCTACCATCACGGACAGGATGCGGTGCTTCATAGATTAAATGTCTGATTCTTATGCTTTTTATAGTAAGGATAGAAAGGTCACAGAATGCTAATTCACAGAATACTAGCTCTGAAGGTATTCTGTTGTACCTATGGACTATTTTCTTTTATTACAACAATGATGTCCGGCAAGAGATCATTCTGCTAACACATAAGATGTTAATTATCAACATACAAAAATATAACAATACTTGCATACTTGTCTTGAGCTTAGCTGTATCCAGGCATAACATAAAACATGGTCTCTATTCCCAATTTATCAAAGTGCCAAAAGAGAGAGAAAATATGGGAAGGGAAAGGTAATCAGAAAATAATCAGCTTTAAAAGCGTTTCATTGACAAAAATGATACAGAATAGCCTGTTTCTTTTAGATACAAACACCAAGGAACAATCAAAGAGTAAAGAATCTCATTGTTTTGTGTTTATCTGTGTCAGATTTTATGAATGAGCGCATTAGCTATGAAGGGGCAGATGCATTGCTGAAAACCTTTTAAGAAAACCAAGAAATAATCTGTTTTCTGTAGTTAGATCTCTGAGCGAATCATTCCTATGGCATTTAAACAGTGATGTGCTGGGAAGAGAATAAGATGGGCCCGTCTTAAAGGGAAGGAGATCAAAGTCAAGCCCTAAGAGCAGAGAAGTAGCTGGAGCCCCCAAACTGTGAGGCAGAGTTTTAACCAGAAAGGACACAAATGATTTGTGCTTTTCATGAGTCAGAGCAAGAGTGAATGAAGTCAGCAATCAATGAGATGGACATCATCAAAATAAGTGGCCTATTATTTTACCTACTACATAAGCAATTCTAACGAAAATGGAAACTTAGAAAAGAAGATGTTTGAGAAGTATGAAAAACATTAATATGTCTTGCTTAAAAAGATTGTGTAGCCAGTCTGAGAGAAAAAGGGGAGGGGGATATAATTGAAAACATATTTCCTGAGGAATGATATCTGAAAACAGTGATTCAGCTTTTAAAAACAAACTGCAAATTATATTCCCATCCCATTAAGAAAGCAAACGATTCCTTTGATTCTTAACACATGTCATCATGAAAAATCAGAAAAGTATGACTTTTTAACCAAGGTTAAAATCAAGTATGTCACTTTTTTCCCTTATAGCATAAAAACGAGAATGAATTTCATGGCAGGCAGAACATTTCAAACTGATAGAAATATTTTTATTTCAGTACATACTTAGGGAATTCTTAACTAGTAGGGATTATTATCTTTGCATAAGATATCACAAAAGCTAGGAGCTTAGCAGAATTCTAAGAAGGACAAGTGATCACATGCATGAAAAGATAGCTAAAAACAAAAGGCTAAAAAATATAACAAGTATTTACCCAGTTGACATTTGGAAGGATTAGACAGTTTTCCGTAGAAGCAGATTTGATTTGTGGTCACTACCTGATTTTTCAATTGCAGATCCTGAGACAGGTTACTTATCAGCTAGACCTTAGACCTGATGTAGTTGTATCTTAATCTGTACAGATTAAGACATACGTAAAGAGGTATCTCAAATCCTCTGATGTAAACAAAGCACATCATGCGCACCAATATACAATGCTATGTTTTTTTTTATAAGAATATTAATCAGGTTGTAATTTTAAAGATTTGATTGCTCCCTTTTATAGTGCCATAACTAAGCCCTTCCATCTCTACCACCACAAAAGATAAGGCTGGATACAACAGCTGAAATGGCAGTAAGCATGGCAACTTGAACAAACACTTATTCAGCTGTGATTTCACAATAGGTAACATGTCACCTAGCAACAGCAATACAAGGGTATGAGGGATGATGTCAGAAAACAATAAAGTTGATGGATATGTGGCTATGATGAAATCAACTTTCTCCTAAAGGGCTGCCCAGCAGTAACTATATAAAGAATATCTAGGCAACAAGGGAAAACTGACTTCATACAAGATATGACCCAAGACTTTGATAGCAGTTCATCTTTTATGGGGCGCTGTGGGTTAAGTAAGAAGAACATCCTATTGCTAGTGTAGTTGTGCAGAAGGAAGATTGCTGGCTAGAAGCTGATCATTGGCCTGGCTCTCCTTAGCTATTACTGGGACACTGGTCTGTACAGAGATATACCATCAAAGTCTGTAGTCATGACTTTTGTCACCAAAATACAATTTCCATGCCAATGGAGTCTTCTTGGCCTCAGAAATAGAATTAGGATTTGCCTCACAGGAGAAAAAGCACTTTATTTTCATTATACAATGAGAAATACTGAAGTTCCATGTAATGACATTGTATTTGGACTTTGTGCAGGTGTTGCATGTAGGATCTGGAGGACAACAAGTGGCCAGATGTTCCTTTCTGCTTGTAACCTAGCCTACCCCGACATGTCCCCACTGATAGATCCATAATAGATGCAAGCTCACTTTTCTGTGGAGCACACTACACTGTCACCCATACTTCCACATTCATCACTATCTTAAATCTAGTCATAGCATTAAGAACAAGAACTTCTTATATGACACTTCTGTCATGAAAGGCTCACATATATCTTACGGTATCAGTGAACAGTGATCTCAACAGTGAACAATCAGTGAACCCCCCGTATCTACCCTGGGATTTCATACTGCTTCCTATTACTGCAGTGTCTGAATACTTTCTACATAGAATCAGTAACAACAGCAATGCCCTCACTGTGCAAAAAATAATAATAAACTCCCTTTGGACTGGAATTTATTTTTGAGATGCAAAATTTTAGTCATCAGTTTTTGTTTCCGTGGATATATTCTCAAATGCTAATACTATTAGCACTGCTGTGGTGGTGATGGTCTAAGGATATTCACAAGAAGTCTGTAGACAGAGGCTGTATCTTTATTGAGATTAATCAGTATATTTGGGGGAAAAAAAAGATCATTCTTTGGACACATTAATCCCTCATAAGTGCTTCAACATTTTTGCTACAGGGACAAGGAAGATGACTAGTTGAAAGATTCAATGTTTTTATGAGAGAAGGACAAATCACGGTTATAAATACTGTTCTACAGCAGTAAAGTTTCTTCAGAGAAGGATTTTGGTAGTGGAATGAAAAGTTTTTTGTTAGGAAAAGAAAAAGAAAAAGAAATCTGTTTTGTCTAGTCTTACCAGATTATCTGGTAAGACAAACACAAAATTTGGTTCCTCTGGAATATGATCCTGTAGATTTCCATGTGTTCCTGTTAATTTAATGCCTTGTATGTACTTTTACAGCTGGATTCATGAGCTGAAGCTGTTAAATTTAATTTCTAGCAAGCTAAATAGCTTATGGTCTAGTTTTATTATTCATATTTCGGAACCCTAAGCAATAAGACATTGCCTGTAGGGATGTGTTAAACCAACACATGACTAATCTGCCCCATGAGAGCATGAGTAAAGGAGGGGCCATGTATCCACAGCTGATCCCCAATGACTTTTTCTCATTATTCTTGCAGACAAAATAGTATCATTTTAAAATTAGTGCAATAATAGAGAATAAAGCTTGGTGACTAACCTGATGAACTGTTTAAAAAATTTAATAAAGCAAAACCAGACTAAAAGATAAAGTGGGCTGGAACGAGTCTTCTTGGTATCATTCTTCACATCTGACAGACTCACCCGCTGTGAAAGGAGATAAAGGATATTTCCCACTGAGATGTAAACTTTTTGGACCCTGATCTGCAAGTCACCAAATGTGGCAATCAGTCTGAGGTAGGCCTTGCTCACCAACAGGAATCTATTTTAAATTATTGCGGAATTTTGCAGACACATACTGTTTTAGATACCTATATTAATCTTAATGATAAGGTATATTTTCTCAAGTAAAGCACCAGTCTTTCTTTAAAGCAAGCATTCTCCCTTACATTTTAACTCCACTTATGTATTCCTCAGCAAAATACCTTTTATGCATATTTTTCTCATGAAAAATGACAGGCAAATTACAGTTACATTATTTGATGTATGATTTATGCTCCAAATTACAACTGCTTTCAATTTGATACACTTTTTTAAGGCAAAAGGCTCCTTAGGTATAAAACCTCCCTCACATCTCCTTTCAGAGACTTGCCACACAAGTTTGAAGGATTTCAGCAAATTTGGCAGCCTTCGCTCAAGAGAGGCTCCGGCCGGTGATAACCGTGGTGTGGCAGACCAGAAACAAAGTGCAACAGGGAGGCGATCTGGGGGTGTCTGCTTAGCACGTCTGCAATACATTTACTCTTACCAAGGTGCAGCCAGTTCTGCAATGTTGTAAACTGGCCTCTTACTGTGAGGCAAAAGCAACAAACCTGAAAACAGCAAACCACTATAGCATATGAACAGTATAAAATTGATACCAAGCCTGAAAAGTGTATGTTTAATGTTAGCTTAATAAAATGCAACTGTATGACTGTGCTGCTTCAGGACTCTCTTTTGTGAGGTGCTGAGCACTCCTAACTTAAGATACATAATATTTTTAAATGTGGGGCAAAAAGAAAGGCATTTCATTATCTCTTCAGGTCTGATTACTCAAAATAACAGTGCTTGAATGAACAAAATCCTTTGTGCCAGCTTTATATGAATGCTATTGAATCTTAAAAGCATAGAGTTAGCAGCCCTCAACACCTCAAATGTCTGAGCAGATTCAGTGTTATTGCCATTTCATTCTACAGAACAATGCTATGTTAACTAAAAATGCATTAGCTATATTGCTTAACATAAATTTAGAAACCTAAATAAATGTAGTAAAGGATACCTATTTATTCCAATTAGATTTCATGAGCATATGACTTGGAGGATGATGTTCAATGTATGGTAAATTGGAAGAAATAGTTCTTTTGATGTATGTGTGAAAACGTGCTAGATTAGTGTTTCCAATAATGTATTTTCTAAGGAGAAAATTTGCATAAACACATACACACACACGTTGATGTGTACCTTTTATTATTAATACTGAGACATGAGCTTGCACAGCATTCATGTATATTTCTATCAGCACTTAAATATTGACGTATCTACATCTCCAGTATCTAAATTATGCACAGGTTACTAGTTTACTGATGAATGGAGCACCAGACAACCAGTGAACCCTCCTTTATAAATATTTTCAACAAACAGTCTCTTTTATGGCTTCTTCACAATTAATTCATCTGGCAAGTGATTCAGGTTCGTAAACATGGATGCCAAATATTTTAAGCACTTTTGTAAATGAGACATTTGTATGGGGCTAATGGATATGAAATATAAGATATGATACATGGTTTGTATGGGATTGGCAGATGAATAGGACTGTGACCCATGCCCATCTAGAATGGCTGTCAGCTATAATTGCCTTGCAAGTAGCAATGGTTTAAGGTTAACATAAAGATTAGCAGTTTAAGGCCCTCTGAATTTTAAGCTCTGCCCCAAGCTCTGTCACAACAGCTTCTATTTTTATTCTCTAATGAGCAAAACATAAAAGGAAGAAAGGTAATCCATATATATCTCCCCATCTTACTTGCTCAGGTATATGTTTTGCATCATGCAGCAAGGTGAAACAGCTATTCTGTCTACTGTCTCATGTTGTCCAAGTGACAATGAAGAGTGTCGAAATTGATAAGGTCATAAAGATTTGATGTTCTCATTCTGGGGATCATCCCCAGTGCTTTGTTTACACGGCAAATAACAATATTGTCTTTTTGCAATGATATAATCTGACCCTGAAGCCTCCCATATTGCTACAGTGAGAAGTGGTTTTGTTGGTTCCCATCGATGTCAAAAAGAAACAAAATGAAGTCTTCCAAATATAAAAAGACAAACCACAAAAGTATTAAACCTACATTTTTCTATTTTTTCCTCTGTTATTTGTATTTTGGAAGGGTATTTTATTTTGGTTATTATTTTCACAACAAAGTAAAACTAAAATACTGAATCTATCCGTGACTTCAAAAGCCTGAATTGGAATTACAGCATATACAGCAGCAGGCAGTTCAGAAAACTGGCCTTTTTAAACATTTCAGAATGGTTGGAAATATCATCTGCCAAAAGCACATGGAACACCTCTTAAACAGATGCAGAACAGTATGCTACAAAGGACACTGAATTCAAGTGCCCTTTAAAACAGTTATCCAGCTTTAAATACAAGCTGAAGTGAAAGCCAAAAGACATTCATGAGACTGAAACACCACAGCTTGGACTTCCTCATACTGTGTGCTAAAGAAAAAGCTGGATTGTAAAAAGTCATGAGCTGAGCTTCCATTGACCTTTGCTCTGCCTTCTTAACTCTGAAGAGCACAGTGCTTCAGGACTGTAGATAACCATAATCATGCTTCAGGAAGAGATATTCCAGATTCAGGATACCTGCTAATGTGCTCATAAGTAACAGAGGGAAAAAAAAAATCAAAACCTCAAAGGTAGCATATTTCTACGGGATAATTAACCACAATAAAGTGGCTTAGGAATAACATTTCTTTCTGACAATAGAATTTTAAACTCTTATTTTTTCAAAGAGCACTAGTTGCTTTATTCAGTGGGTGTTCTGCTGTGTTGGTTTCACTGAAAAATTACAGGAGGCTCAAAGGTGGAAAATCATCCTTGTTTTGGCAGACCAGGCTCTTTACCGTGGGTTGAGAGCACTGTCTTGACAGCAGAATCTTGTTTTTCCAGAGCTCATTTTGGAAGGAAAGGCAATAGCATGCTCCATTTCTAACCCCTTCTATTTTTCTTTCCTTCTTTGCCCTTTTCCAGCCTCCAGTTGCAAGAAACTTGGGTACAGCTTACCCAAGCTCTACTCACTGTTGAATTATTTTAATTTCCGCTGGCTCACAACAGCAGAGGCAAACCATTATGGTGATCTCAAGTGAACTACCTAAGCACTGTTTTGAAGTGTCTTCTGTCATAACTGAAGATTTGCAGAAAAACAAGAAAAAAAAATTATCAGAGCCTACTTTTTTCTAGCTATAATGATGATACCAACTTACCACATAGTTTCATGCATGATGGAGCCACACATATGCATATATAAATGTTTCATGCACATGTGAAAGTGTCATGCAACTGAAACGTATCCAAATGTATCCAACTCATGTGATCACTGCAGATAAAAAGGCAACTGTCTAGTGACTTTTTTGAGAAAAATCAGAATCTACTGTGTTTTTTTTTTTTCTTTTAAACACCTGTCTTTGGCAGCTCAAGGAGTTAACAGCTGGGCCTAACAATCCATTTCCAGCTGCTGAGATCTGCACTATGCCCACACCACCGGTGAGTCTCCACAAAGCGCTAGTGAGAAAGATGTGCTAGCAGGAGGACACCTTTTCTGTTGAAGGAACACAGTCAGTAAGGGTAGCCAGGAGAGAACTTTCTTGCCTTCACCGGGTAATAAATACAAGTCAAAGAATAAGGGAACCAAATGCTTCTCAGGAGGAGAGAGTCACAAAAGGCTTCAGTCTCTCCCAGTGGAGTAAAAGGAAGGTAAAAGAGCTGGTTTGAGAGCTGGGAATATGTGACTAGTACTTCAGAAGAGATAGGAAGCAAGAATCCCACTGGAGTGAACGTGAACCACAAATATGATTGTTACACTTATTTTTCAAGGAAGCAGAAAAAAATCTTGTGAGACACTCTTCACAAACACACCAGAGAATAAGCTAAAGAGAAAATACAAGTACCAAGTTGTATACTGGAAAAGAGAGAGAGAGAGATGTTTTGTCTGTGTGGGACAAGCACCTTAGTAGTGCTTGGTCCTGTGAATTCCCATCCCGTCTGAGTAGCTCTGTTGAAATGAATGTCCCAGTGGCCTCATCCCAGATGCAGTGAAGCCACAGACTTCAGTGAGTTTTCAGTCACCACCTGAGTGTGTTTGTCGGGCTGGTGGTGGTGGTGGGTGAGACTGGGGCCAGTTCTTTATATTTATTTTGTAAGCAGGTAGGTCCTAAGGTTTCAAGATTTTGTATTGTGGAAAGGTTCATCCTCAAAAAGAATCCATTCATGATACTCATCTTCTATCAGAATATCAGGGAAACTGTGTTTGATTCCCTACAAAGTGAGCAGGGAGAGAAGTTGTCAACACACATCAGTCAAGAATTACATGTATATTTTCTAATTTTCTAAACACGGGAATTTACTTGAAAGTGTTCTGACCTTTTTCTAGGTCAGAATTTCTGACTAAAAAAAAAAATGTTTCTCTTACAAAACCAGAGTTTTGTGGGTATTTTTGTTTGCTTGTTTGTTTGTTTTTTTAATTGTTACCGAGAAGGCAGATCTTTAAAAAGATTCATATAATCCAGAGTGTTGCCTATATATTTCCTGTAGAAATACCACAAACAGAAGATGGGGATATTCCCCTCCTGCCCTCCCTCTGTCCTACACCTTCCCTAAATTATGCCACAATACTAGCGAAAGGCTTTCTTCAAGGTTAGAGAGGGAGGATCTGAAGCAACTATATGTGAAGGTAAACTCAGCACTCAAACGGACTGATAACAGTATCTGCTTTTAACATTCCTCAGCATCCTCTCTTCCTTGAACTGAGCCCCCCCAGTACTTATTATAGCAAAGTTCTTCTCTTCCTGTAAGCTAAATCTAAGTGTTTGATTGCTTCACCACACTGAAGGCAAAATACATACTTTGAAGAAAGCACAGTTCATATTTTAAGATATTTCATCACTTAAGGCCACAGCTGGTCAGTACCAAACAAGCAATCAAGAGACTAAGCACTGTCAACAAAGAGCAGTTCTTTACATCACACAATCAGACACATTTGCACTCAATTAACACTTTGCTTAAAAATAGACAAAGATAAGCGGTAAAGAGTGTGGTGCCCCGCAACCCCATCATTATGTATACAATAGCAATGCATAGCAGCAGTTATCATCATGCCTTACCATTCCATTTGCTATAGCAACAAAAACATCCACTATCAATTCCTTATCATGTTTTGGATGTATTTGGAGATATTATCGTAAAGCTGTCTCCATGATATGGTCAAAGGAATGATAATCTAGTATTTGTTTTAAAAGTGAAATTTATATGATCTTATTCTCTTTTACTTAAATTCCTCACTTAGGGCTGATTAAACATAATCCTCTGTCATGTACGGGTGGCAAAGATGACTTTAGGTCATTTTCAGTGTTCTTGAGGACCAGTAGAAACCAATTTGACTGTGGTAGAAGTTAGCTCTGTTTCAAAATTATACAACTCTGCTCATAGACCCAAAGAAGCAGGGATCACTGGAGTGCAGGAATGCTCTGGACTATCACCTATTCAGGGAAACCCCGTTCATTTTCATTTTCATGGCTAAAAGTCTGTTGGTACACAGCTTTCCAGTCCTTTTCCATCAATATTACATGGGCATTCATGCATGCAGGAGAATTTACATCTGCATAGATCAGCTTGTCCAACAGCTGTTTTGCAGCACCTGAGTAGTGCAAAGCAGAGAGAATTAGGCTGAGAAGAAAACTCATGTTATAGCAGGTCACAATTCAGTAAAGCTTTCAGCCTCACCTCAAACATTTCCATCTGCAAAGCTGTATCTGGAGAAGGCATACAGCATTTACAGAGCACTCAACAAAAGAGTAAACTCTTTGTCATTTTCCATAGCAGCTTTCTAGTGAAGGAAAACACTTGTAGAACAACAGCAATAGCTTTGTTTTTACAGAAGTATAGTTCACTAGAGATCTAGAGATGGTTCCCACATGGAGAAGAAATGCCTCAGGTTTCTTTTTTTTTTTCTTTTTGTATTTACTTGGCACTTGGGGACTATTTATTACTTCATATACTTGGATGTAATGGCAGTTAACACACAGTTATGATGGGGAAGTGATGCAGGATTCTAAAAGATACAAATTGCAGTGCATATTAAACTTTAATTTGCTGCCAGGCACGAGTTCTACAGCTTTCCTGGGCCTGCATGGCCCCTCCAGAATAGGCATAGTGGACATGAACTGTATTATCTCTTAGTTAAAACCAGTGCTGCAATCCAGCTCACTGGGGGAATGATATCAGTATGTCCCGTTCTCTCTACATTTTCCTGATGCTATGGAGATATGCATAAGTAATTGCTGTTTATGCTGCAGTCCAAGCATACAATACTTGGCTTCTATGGTCATCTTAGAAGAGGTGGTTTACAACATTTGCATTAGTTGCTATATGTTGTCTAAATCCTTATAGTTTTACTAATTGCAATGTAAATACAGGAAAATAACACAATTAAGTATAAGATTCAGAGTGTGATTAAGATACCTGAGCTCCAGTGACAGCCAGTGAAGGCTTAGCCAATACAGTCTGTGGAGCTGGAAGAGCCATTCCCAGATCCAGGCACAAAGTAAATTAAATCACTCTCTAGACTGTGCTGATTAGATAATGGCTATCACAGGAACTTAAACACCCTTACTGGGATTCAGCTGCCTATTTACAAAAACCCAGTGCCGCTTGGCATGCCTCAGTTCCCTAGCTGCCAGTCTAGAGGAGCGGAGGTCTCCTGCAGGCCCTGTGACATCTGTCAAACCTGCCACAGATGTCTTGGACACCCTAGAGCACCTCACATGGTCCTAGGTGCAACCCCCTGTGGTGTGTCTGCAGACACTGCAAGCATTTTTAGAATCTATGCAACGCCTAATGCTGGAACTGTCTTCAACAAAAAAGCAGTAGTAATCAAGTACTGCGGCAGTGACTATTCAGCACACAAATGCAGGTCTCTGGGAGATTTCACAGCAGCGTGTTAGATTTCCTATTCAATCATGGGGCAGAATGGGGAACCCATAAATGGAACTCCGAAAGCAGAGATCGAAAAAAGCAGCTAGAAGAAAATGCTCTAAGTAGTTGGTTGTCTTCTTCGTCACCCCATTTAAGGTTTTGTATACTTAATTACAGATTGAAGAGATACCTCCATCTGATAGCATTTCACAATCTGGAAACTGGGGTCAAGAAAGCCAAGACAACCAAATACCTTCTGTTTAGCCAGTAGTCCAGTGGTAGTGGTCCAGACCCTGCCTGAGCAGAGCCAAGCCCTTGTATTTCACTTCAGGAGCACCCTAACCATCACTGTAGTTTTCCCTGGGGTAATGCCAATAGGCAGGCCATGGAGTTGCTGACCTTCTTGATCACAATCTCTGACTAGAAAACATTTAATCATTCGCTGAAAAACTTTAATGTGCCAGAAGAAACTGATAGCGCAAATGCCCTGAAACCTCTGAAGTCTGGTGGTTTAGAAACACTTTAGACCTCTTCAGCCAAAGGACGGGCCCGAAATCATATTTCTCATAAGTGCTAGGGGTACTCTATTTTCTGAAATTCAAAATAAAATCTCTACTGTCTTTAAGCATTAAGAGTGAGTTGTCTGTGGATATGCTGAGAAATAAAATTTGAGACACATGAGTAGCTTTGAAATCATAATCTTAAATACATAGGAATTTTATATACCGCTAGTGCTAGGAATTAGCTGAGTAAGGAGTTAGAAAATCTGTGGTTTAGATTTAGGCTTCTAAAGGGGCATTTAGGTATATAAACTCTGCTTTAATCTCAGCTATCCTAGCTCTTAAATAGCTAATTTGGCACAAAGATCGTTGTTCAGTCATAGCAAAAAGTTGATTTAAAATGTTCAACATTTTAACAATCCTTTAACATGAAGTTAAAACTGAATTATCGCACACATTGTATATAAATCTGCTATGCATTAATATTTTATTTTTCTGTCTTGTACCTTAAATCATCATATTGCATAATGAAAAATATATATCAAACATAAAAGCAAGCATATTTTTCAGCAGTCTACTATAAGTTAAAGTAATTGTTATCTTTTGCTTCTAGAACTTAAGTAAATGCATGTATCTTTTATCACACCATAACGGGATGCATTTTTGTGTCTGCTGAATGCATTATTTAATACCAAAATATAAAACTACAAGGAAGTGTTAGTGGAGCTTGCTGGGATGAAGTCAACTCATTGCTGCAAAAATAAATATAGATCACAAATACAAAAGAATCTGGAAATTAACTATGATTATTTTTAGCTAATGGCATCCTTCTGCTGCTTGAGTGATGATACAATACTAAGCCTGATGCAGCAAGTGTAATCTCAGAAGAGGGCAATATATGGAAATATGCATCTGAATTTTTTCTTTTGTCTTTTCATATTACCTACTGGAAAATATTATTATGATTTCTTTTTCCTTTTGATTCCATTTTTCTTGCCGCTCGCTTTAAAATATTTATAATTTCTAAGAAGGATGATAGAAATCAGGACTGCACTGGCCTTATAAAACATGCAGTCTAACAGTTGCATTTGTGTTCATGAATACATTTACACTACTAAAGGGATCCTCAGTGTTCAGACAGTCAGTGCACGCATGTAGTAAATTATTTTAATTTTACATATTTACACTAAAAATATTCTGTGCTCAAGTGGAATGACAAGGATACACTCACAGACTGAGCTGTATTGTACTCAGATTCAAATGATGAGCATTATCTTTCAGAAAGAGAAAAAAAGGTCTGTTAGCGCTCTCAGGCAAGAATGGATTAATTTTTATCTTAATCCAGTTTATATAAAAGCATTTCCTCCTCTTTGATGTGGTATATACTAAGTGAAAACATCATACTCTACCCATCAAAATCATGCAAGTGGTCATTCTTTGTTTTGCACTGATGTTACAAAAGGAGATAGCCTGCATGGCTGGAAGGTATCCATGATATTAAACAGTTCATGGGGCTGTGAAGTGCTGAGAGCAATCATGCAGAGCAACAGGCCACAGGAATGCAAATCATCCACAAAGCCAAAAGTGGAGCTAGCAGGTGGCCTCTCCTATTCATCTGATGTCAACACACTGTTCACATCAAGCCCTTTTAACATCTGGGTAGGCCCACTATTGCTTTTAATTAAATATAATACAGCCATTCAATGTTCTCGCATACAAGAAAACCACACAGTAAAAAGCATATCTTCTGCATACTGAGGGTCACTATAGTTATATAAATAAATAGTACCGCTTAACTTAGATTGTAAGGTAGTTTAAATTTCATATACTTTCCATATACCATTCAGTGCTCAACAGTTAGAGCCTCTCTGACATTTCAGTGACTGACCATATTTCCATGGAAAATGTTCTTGTTCCTTCAGAGGATTTAGAAGGGGAAAAATGCCTTATAATTAACTTTTTCTACCTTTGAAACATTTCCACTGTAAAAGGTTTTGAACAGAAACATTTGTTCTCAAAATTAGTTTACAGAGAGAATTTAACTGTGTTAACGTATAAGCCATGGAAACTGTCATAATATCTAATTAAATTATTACTGACGTTCCAATCAGTAGCAAAAAAACATCTGTAACTGTAATTCTACTACAGAGAAAGCATAATTAAATCTATTCAGTAATGGGTAACAAGCTATTGCAGAAGTATACTGCAAGGCTTTAGAAAGCTGGAATGCCTCAAATATCTTTTTCAAGTATAATAAACCTTTACTTTAAGTGGGAACATGAATATATGCATTCTTCCGAAGACCTTTTATTAGTATTTAATTTCAATGCATTTATGATTACATTAGTTTTTTTGTTTGAAAGACTGGAAAAAATAACTGCCATCATTCAGAGCCCAGGACAGAAAAGCACATAAGTGTGTTTTTGGTCTATCTCTATGGAGAGCAAAAGGTAATGGCATGCTTCATTTTAATTTCGCAAGATACATAAAATAAAGCACACAGTGGAGTGTTTTCTCAAACAGAAACATTTTCCAGAGTTGGAGCCAGAAACATGTGACAACGCTGAGATGCATTGTAAAAATATTCGGAAAGTAAATGGCTCAGGAGGAAAGTAATGGGATGTGAAGCATTTAAACTAAGGTCACAAGGTCACCTGTTGGTAATGGTCTGGGAGTTTTAGTGTAAATGATGGCTGTGCAGTAGCTCTGCTTAAAGAGAGATAGATGTCCAGAGCCTAATGGGCAGATGTGATCAACCCATAGCTACATCGCAGTTGCCTTTTTTCTTCCTCCAGTCAGAAAAGACTGCATCCAACTGGCATCTCATTCTACGATACTCTTTCAAGTCCAAACTGAGGCACGCTAGCAGACCAATGTTTGGAAAATAGCCTTGCCTGAATGTGTCTACACTGTAATTATACACATAATGTGGCTATTTGCTCTCCCTCCTAGAAATCTGAAATTGTAACAAAAAAGTTTAAGAGACAACAAAACAAACAACACGTCAAACTTGCACCTCAGCCACTCATAAATGTATATGTCAAAGGTTGAATTATAAGCAGTAATATTTTATTCTTCCCTGAACAAGCCATCCATCCACAAATTCTGTTTCATTAATTCAGATGCTCAATAACATATATCACAAATTAAGAGTCTATTTTACATTCATTATTCTGATATAAAAACCCATATGTCTACTAACAGTCATAGCATATACAAGAAAATGGTACCTCAATAGCACTTCCAGAGTGAATGTCAGGTTTCAGCTGCATAACTTCTGCTGATTTGCAGGGGTTTATGTGCCTAAAAGCCCTATTAAACGCTTTCAAAATTTATGGCTATGTAACTTTTCCCAGTGTTAAGCTAGTCTAACCATAGGCAAAAATATGTGGTACAAATATGTGGCAGTCATTGTGCAGATAAGAAGTTTATTGGCCTGCTAGAAGAAAGGAAGTTTAGAGAGTGTTGGTCCTACTGAGGTCATTGGCAAAACTTCCACTGACTCCAACTGCAGCAGAGCTGGACCTGGGGGGAAGAGATTTTCTTTCTCTCCTATGTAAATTTTACCATTTATTTGGTTTGAGTTAGGGGTGGTTGCCCACATTGAAGAAAAGGAAAGAGAGAAACTGAATCCTTACTGCTGGCAAGCATCATAACTATTCTGAAAAGTTTCAGGGCTGTAGTCATCCCATCAAACAGAGATTTGTCTATTCAGCCCATGGCTGTTGAAGAAGAAATATATAAACATCACACAAATTAATCTATTCTGATTACCTGACAGCCATTATTAGGCAATCAGAGCCAACAGATTTACAAACTGCATAGTTAAGAAACAACTATAAGTGGTTAGGCAAATCAGACACCTAGCACTGAAGCATTTTGATATCTTATAAATGGAAAAAAGACATTATACCATTCAATTTCAGTAACTATATACAATCTCCACGGTTGTCCATGCTGAAAACATCTGTTTCTTATATTATTAAATGCTTCTTTTTGGACATAAGGGAATTTATGCATATACTTAACGAGACATTTTATCAGACACATCTTTTTAACACATTTTTTGTACCTGAACGTACTTTCCTTTGTTTACAATCTGTTTGGTAAAGAAGGCAGAAACACCATCTAAAGTGATCAAATGGAAGTAAGTGTACTTTAAGTACTGATTTCCAAAATATTAAAATCTCAGAATGACAGTAGAAGTTCCAAAAGTTCCAGACTTATTTTAGTTCTTAAATCAATTTGGCAACTGAAAACCTATTCAGCATTTTTCTATTATGTCTTGCAATTAGCTGTGGAGTTTTTGAAAATAAATCATTAGAATCATTTTCATAGACTTTAGGAATTCATTTTAAAACCTAACTAAAATACTTCTCCTACCAATCTATGTCTTAAATGTCCTACAGTCACAATAAAATAATTGGTATTTTGGAAGCCATGTCCTGAGTGCAGATATTCCACTTCTGTTTTGTAATAAGGTTCATCTCTGTTTTTGGAAAGATCGACCTCTCTTTGGTACTTCAGTCAAATGTGTAGCATTTCAGACTTATTTCATTGAAGACTCTATACCTTTCTTTTATTCATTTAATTGTGGATGTAATTACATTTTCAAGGTGTTATCTCTGGTAAGTACTTCATGACCTATTGTACATCTGTCAAATCTATTTTTGAAAACATGATACTCTTTGGGGGAATTCTGAGGCACTCGTACAGATTTCAGCTGGATTAAGTGCTGTAATGAAAATGCTGCCCAAGTGTATTTTATACTACAGTAAGTACTTATTTCAGAATTCAATTATACCTACAGGAATATATTCTGTGTCTGATTATCTGGGAATGCCAAAGATACACAGTGTTCTGGCAGAATGACTTCAGCTCTGCTAACTATGTTAATGCTTTTGAACAGGAGATTGGGTGAAAATGTTACATGCAAGCTGAATTTCCTCCTCTGGTCTACCAAACAAGGGTATTTACTTCATGGAAGTGAGAACAAAAAGGCTGCTCATTTTGCTCCCTTTCACATGTGCTCTTCTTAGCTTTTCCACTACAGCTACATCATTGGAAAAGTAGCTGTTAGACTTGTTTTTAAATTATGGCTTAAGGCAAAAAGGAAAAAGAGCACTGTGGTCTGGGCTAGTGCAATACTTAGTAAAAGCTAGGCCAAGATCCTCCTGCAGTACAAACAATAAACAAGAAAAAGAAAAAAAAATGTTAGGCAGAAGAATGGGTTACCTTAATATTTCATTTTGACTTTATTTTTGGAAATAGCAATCTTAAATTCTTACTCTGTGTTTGATTAACACTGATTAAGAAAAAATAAATAACATTTATTTGTTTTTCTTGTTATTTTCGTCATTCACTCTTATGTAGAAATCAGTGACAGTCTCTTCGACTTTCAGTTCCAGTGAGTTCTTTTGATGACGTCTTGATGTGCTTTCAATAGCTGGTTTCAATTTTACTGGTTCATTGGCCTACTTGAAGACATCTCATTCAAACTAATTCAATTTTACCAGCAATTCAAACTGAAGTTTGTTATTTTGTTTAGATGTTGGTTGTATGAGCCATTTATTGCTATATATCTTTTTTACTATCTCTTAAATGTTGAATGATTCTTAAAATATGGTTCTGTGAAATAGTTTTTATCAAAAAAACTTTATTTTTATTATCAAATATGTTATTGTTATTCACATAAAAAAACATAAAATATATAAAATTACTGGAACTGGTGATGTAATTACTGTTAAATATGATTACCATTTTATTTAGAATTTTGCACCTTTTAATCCTTTAGTAGCTTTAGTATGCATTACTTACTGACCCTTCCTTCTGTCTTATTAAAAGCAAGCTAACACATTCCTTTTCCCAAATCTTCTATCTTTCTGACCTCTTGATACAGTGAAACTTTTTAAACTTTAAAAAGTTTTACAATGTGTTATATGACAGTTCCCACATAGAATGTTCCATGCCTTATCTTAACAAAGAGTTTAGAAAACTCTCTTACATAGCTGATATCCAAAAAGAGCTTACAGACATGCTCAGAAAAATATATCTCCAATGGATTTCTTTAGGCTGTGATTTTCAGTAACACAGGGTGAGAATTTTAGAGGGATGGTACATATTGATTAGATCAATGTTGTTAGAAATAGTAGATAATGTTTTCAGGAACAAGGGACTTTCTGCTGATGTGAAACGCAGGCAGCAAACTTCAGTCTAAGTGCAGACTGATTATAACTTTTCTGAATTACTTAAATGTCTCAGACAATATGAATAAAGGAGGATGTCAGTAACAGGATAAGTGATTTCTTAGTCCTTAAAGGGCAGAGACAAATTTTTCGTGAAGCATGTTCTCCAAGAAATTGTAGTTCAGGGGCATACATAAACCTATTCATTTTTTTCACATTTTCAGCTGTCATACTTACAGTAGTAACACCAATTTACAAGGCAATTATTAAAATTGAGATCGCACAGGTTTAAACATTCTATTCCATATATTACAGTCAACAAGTACTCTCCATTGATTCCTCCAACACCTCATTGTCAATAGCAAGCCAATGGTTATGTCAGACAGGTAGTTAAAGAAACCTTTCTAATATAGTCAGGATACCAAAATATCAAGCATAAAAAAAAAAAAAAAAAAAAAAGCAGTATAGCCATGGCTAAGTGCAAGCAGAGATGAGTTGTTCTCCAGTTGTTCCTCTGCACACAGCAGTTTGTGCAGTTCAAGCACCAACATAGCTTAATGTGTACTTAGTGTGACTCAAACTCCCCAGTTCAGGTACATTCTGAGAAGAGCACATTGATGTAGCATAACTACATCTGACTTGCAGGTGCCAGTGTTACGGAACAAAATTCATAACACTGAGTCAAGAATCTGCATTGCCTATATTTCCCAATAAACTGAGAAAGTTAGCTGCCTTAGGAGGGTATGGATAACATCAGCCTACTCAAGTACGAGGGATGCAGCCAAAGGAATGTTCAGACTTCTGACCCCTCCACATACTTCAGCTGCTCTGTCAGATAGATTTGATGCTGGAACTACTGTCAGTACCTAAAACATCACATTTGTGCTTGGATTGGCCTGTTCTTCAGGTAAGAAGTGACAATAGTACTATCTTCATTCACATTGTATTCTACTGCCTTTGGTGTGTGGCCAAGAAATGAAAGACAAGGTCCCACCTTAACCTCAGCTGACTTGAATCCTTATCTTTCTTCTTCCAGAAGATGAAAGCATTTATTGACTGTCCCACTGAAGGTGCACTGCTGGGCTTTCAAGAACACAAATTGTGGAATCAAAAGGACCTGTGGCTGTCAGAACTCCCTGCACATAAGATCAAGAACATGTTCACATTTTTGCATCCATATGCATTACGCTCAGTAGACAGAATATAGAGACATAATCTTGATAGCAAAAACTGAAGTGAATAGTTTATTATTAAATTATGCTGATGGATTTGATTAGAGAAATGTTACTTAAATCAATGTTCTGATGCTAATTAGTTCTCCCGTCTGACTATGCAGTGAACTTGACAAATACAACCACTATAATTTTCACTTCATGAAGAGCTGTGTTGTAACACAGATTACAGGAATCACTAAGTATACTCCAGTTAATTCTATTGACATGACTAAAAACAGAAAATATGAGATCATGTCAGACAAAGTTCCAGTCATTTTCAGATTATTAATACATTTTGGTTTGTGACTGTCTATGCTAATTCTATAGAAAACAGTTTTGTTTAATTAAAGTTCTGTAAAGATTCAAATAAAACTGAATAACTACATCAATTTGTAATACGTTAAGATAAAAATATCAGCACAGTTCAGAAATGAATCTGGCAATAAAGTATTTGTCTTTTGACTAAAGAATTTAGCATTTGGCTTCATGATCTTCTCAACACTTCTCCCATCCAGGCTCCTACGAAGTCCTCAAAATATGCGGAATGATATATTGTGTCCTGTTTAATCACTGAGCTAGTGAATAGATGTAAGTTTTTAGGTGGGAAAAAGTGCTCTGAACTATATTTTTGTGGTCTATGCTTCCTTACTCATGTCTAAGGAAACACAGATGAGCCCAACAATATATATTGTCTTAGTGAAAGACTATTATAACCAAGCTGATATTCTTCTCATTTATATAAGCATGTTTGCCTCTTTTATTCCTGTTTTGGAATCTTCTTAACTAACGTAACCCATCTGTGACAGCTGCTGTTGATAAAACTCTCTGAAAGCTGCTCTGCTTGAAAACAACACGCACTGTATTTTTTCTTTTACAACTTTAAAAATTATTAGAAACTATTATTATAAACAATAGTCTGCTATTACTTTGTATTATGCAATTTTCTTCTTGTATGCAATTGCATTTCTTTATAATTATGATTGGAGGACTTCTGATTTTTTTTTATTATTATTAAAAGTCAGGATACTTATATAAAGAAAATGACAAAGTAGAAAAATACCTAAGTGATTAGGTTCATGACTAGCAATTCTAGAAAGAAGGAAGGATCAAACTGAGGATTTTTTTAGCAGTTGATTGGAAAAAAATATTAGGCTTATACCAGAGAAGTAGAAAACATACCAGTTCAAGAATATTTTTTAAAGCGGACACAGTAATAAATGATTATAATTAGGAAACAGAATAATGTAGGTTGTGATTAAGACTTGTAAAAAAAAAATCTGGTTGCATTTTATACAGATAAATCTGATAAGTATACTGATATACTGATATATCTGGAATTTTTTATATTAATGTTTTATAGAATTACATTTTTATATAAACACTAACAGGATGAAATGCCTTTTATTCTGGAATTTCCTAAATTCTGAATATCTGAATATGCAATTGGATTACAATTCTTTTATATGTGAAGAAGGTCTGGGGGTTTTCATTTAAAGGAAATGGAAAAAGCAAAAGAGAAAGCAAAAATGAAAGAAAAAGAGAAAGAAAAGAAAACAGAAAAGAAAGAAAAAGAAAAAGAAAAAGAAAAAGAAAAAGAAAAAGAAAAAGAAAAAGAAAAAGAAAAAGAAAAAGAAAAAGAAAAAGAAAAGAAAACAGGAAAGAAAACAGGAAAGAAAACAGAACAGAAACTCTATGTAACTGCCCTTTGATCTCCTAATACACGAGACAAAAATTCTTCCACTTGAACAAATGAAGTAACTCGATAACACACTTAGAGTGGTCTTCTTCTTTGTTCATTATCACTAGAAAGGGTAGGTCACGTTTTTAGCATCTGCTGATAGCAGTGTGATAGCAGGATGGAGTGTTGGGTTCTGACTGGAGAAGAGTAAGTAACCTTTGGTAAGTAAGATTTTTTTCTGCCGGCTGAGTTGGAGCCCGCCTGGTCCTTCTAAGGCGCCTTGTTTTTTTGCCTCTTCACCAATCTGACTGAATATATGGTTACTGAACATCTGAGTTTCATCATAAATACCCTTATTTTTTTTTAATTCTGCACAGAATCTTTGCCCTGAAGGAATTTGAGTACTCTGGCCATTGAATGATGGGCTATTGAAGAATGATGAGAAATATCAAAGAAATGGCTTCAGCTAATTCCCCTGCACGAACTAGTGCTTTTCCCTTCGATGCCACAACACTGCCAGGTGGATCGCACACAGCAGGGACCATCCCTAATCAGCAGTACAGTTCATAAACTGAACTGGTCCATTGCTCAGGCAGTAAAGAACAGTCCAATCAAATGCTTAAGCCCAGTTTGCCTTCCTCCACTGTACACAGTCCTTCACTCTCCGAGTTGCCTTTGTGCCATAAAACACCCTCACATGCTTTTATGCCACACAACTACTCTCAGGTACATGCTATGAAAATACAACTTTAATTGACTGCAAGGTAGCCCTCAAATTGTTCCAGATGTGCACACACACGTACACACAAACTAATAATTATTCCTCAGAGATAAGGGGACAATTTTGGGCACCCACAGCTGTCCATGGCCAACACTTGCAGGGCCAAGTGTTACATAGTACGGGTGCAGTCGATTCACCTGGTCTTCAAGCTAGAGGATGGTCCCTGGCCCTGCACCAGTAAGACCAATTTAGATCATTGAAAGGTGGCCACCAAAGTAATGTCTTATCTGTAGTTACTGGGTGTATCTGGTGAATGCGCGATGCCTCGTAAGGCATGTCCTCGTAAGGCTTGTAGGATAGGTGTCAGGCTTGGACGTGAGCTTTCACAGCACTGCAGTCTGGAGCCTGGTCAATCAAGAGACATTAGTGAGCAGCCTACAACCAGTTCATAGTCTTTTATGTGGTTGCAGCAACAGCAAATGAAGCTGAGATTACAGGGCAGGTTACAATTTCTGAGGTGGTGACTTAACTTTCATCCGGATTTGGACACAGTTTCACTGAAAGCATATCCCCCTACACTAGAGGCCACCAATATGGCAGCTGAGCTAGCAGGCATCCCTGCCACTGTGAAGGCATGAGCAATTTTCGAAGAAAAATTCAGCAAAGAGCTATCATTGTGGGAAAAGAAATGCACTTCTTGTAAAGCTATGTATTGGTGTCTCTAACTTTCAGGGCACCACTGAAGAGGTTTGCCTGAAAACTTCAAATAAAGAAGCACATGCTCCATACAATTACTTGTGTCTGAGGTGGACCAGTCTTGGACCATTTCAGATAGATGGTTGCATTTCAGCAATTGCAAATGAGATTTTATAGACAGAAGTGGCAGACAACTTTAAATAAGCAGAACTGCCAGCCCCGCCTGTAATAAAAAGTTGCACATACACATATACACACAGACATGCACTTCCTCAAAAACCTCATCTGTGCTCACGTCTGCTTCTGGACAGAACAGCAGAGCTGGCCTGACAGAGACGGGAGGAGTACAGAACAAGCGTGGACTGTCTGGAGGCAGTCAGAAATGAGGCTCCAACCACTGCAGATGTTGCTTATAGGTCACAGGCATGCAGCACATGCGAGTGGTAAACTCAAGAGTTATGAGTCATTAGAGCAACTTACAGGTCATATGTATGCAGACGTGACCAGAGGGCAACAGCACAGGCTGGAAGCCAGATCTGCTGCTGATGGTATGGCGGGTGGCACTCTTCCTTTCTAGTCAGCACTAAATCAGCTCCACTCCCTGACTGAATGAATAGCTGTCAAACAGGAAAAGATCCTCCCTAAGATATAAGTCAAGAGGTGCACAGAGTGTTTCATTGCACCCCTTGACATCATTCCCATTAGGCTAGCTGCCATGAAGAGTGGACAGAAACATGGACTGGACTTGTTAGGAGGATGGGTGGCCTATTAGATGCCTAGAGTAGTGTGTGATTATTGATGTACCCTCTCAAAACAGAGGAAAACCACCAAAGCTGTGTGTTGAGAGAGTTTAGGGGAGCTCCCATAGACAGGCAGCTTCAAGGAATGCTTTATAATAAACACAGGGCCCTAAGAAACAAACCAAATAATAATAAATTATTAAAATTAAAAACATATTATTAAAAGAAGGGCTTTATGATAGTGTTTTGGACCATTTTTCTGGTTTCTTGGCTGACACTTTCCTCCCTGCTGTTCCAGACTTTCCCACAAGCATTGTCACAGCTACAAGCTTCAACAGCCCTTCATCTGCTCTTGAGGGCCTTACAACTTTTTTTCCCCCACTAGAAACTGCACATAGAGCTCTTTAGTAGTGCCAGTTTTGTTTTCTTTTAATTAAAAAAAAAAAAAGTAAGTTAAATGAGCAAGCTCCTTTCTTGAAATGAATGAGGAGTGACAACAGAACACTAGCAGAAAGGACAAAATATACTCTTTTGTTTCTATTTTGCAGACTTTTTTTCTGACTTCCACTTACATTGCTTATTGTTTTTCTCTTTTTATACCAGTGGGCTCACCTACCCTACCATGCTGATTTTCAATACCATCACCAATAGCCATGTAATGGAGGTCCACTATGAAAAAAAGAGAGAGAGAAAAAAAATGACTTCTGGCTTAGAAAACAATGGTTCTCTGCTTTGGGTAGTGGGGAATTAAGGAGTGGATAAGCACTTGTTTGGGCTGTCTGAGAATTGTGTAGGTTCTATATGCCAGAATGAATAATCTATTTACTAGCACTTACATTTGACTAGACCACTGTTGCTCTCCAAATGTTATTAAGCTAAGCAGTAAATATGGTGGCGATACTACTTTAAACTGGTTCTTATAAGTCATGAATAGTGCAGGAGACTGTTCTAGTACTTTGGAACATTGATAAATGGGTAAAAAAGAAAAAGGCTGTCTTGTTATAAAAAATAAGTTCTTCTGCAATTAGTACTACATTTTAATAGCAATGAGCAGAGCTGGAAAGTATTTGCACATATTGTGCCCTAATTATAAAACAAGATGTCTCTTTTTGCTTTCATTCTTTATCTTCTAGGGTGATGATACATTTAACTTTTTCTTTCTTTGTAAAAAAAACAAAAAAAACAAAAAACTATAAAGAAGCATTGTCCACCAGTCTCCCAAAACCATTTAAAACATCAGCAAACATCTACACAATATTTAGGACATTGTTCTCATGAGGGTAATAGCCTTTTTCAGGTCTTATCTTTCCAGAAAAGAATGAAGATATTACATTCACAGAAAGCATGTCCAAACATTAGATTTAGCCTTGCATGTCTAAATGTATTAACACTGTAATATAATGAAAAGTGCTAGAAGAATGTCTTGACAACATTTTACATTGATAAGAAGGTCTTTTTTTTTCCCTGAAAAGTTCAGTTTCAGTCATCCTAAATCTACACATAAATTCTGCTGAATTCATACAATAGTTTAATTTGTTTTTTTTTCTTCAGGTTAAGTTTTACACAAAACTTCTGGTTCTTTTCATCCTGTACCTCGTGAGTTAAAGTACTAATCCAGACAGTAGCTAATTAATTCTCTGGGTTGAAGAATTTTAAGCCTCATCTTTAAGGAGAGGCTTAAAAGTTACAAAACCTTCTGGGAGCAAGTGGGCAAAGTCAGCTTCTTCTGTTGAAGCTGTTCTGTTTTATGTAAATATATTCCCACTAGATCAGGAACCAAAACACAAGCATACACCACTTGGGTGAGTAACTTACCTACACCAGAATCACTGCTTATTTCTGTATCAATTAACACTCTCTTAGAGCAATAGTGTTTCACGGTATTTATATTACATCAGGAACACAAATTGATCCTGTCCTGTGCATTACTGGGTCTGGCCCTTACCCTCCTGCCTTCCGCATACCAGTCCCAAGACTGGTATTGATACAGTCTTGCAGACCTACAGCTTGCTAACTTGGGCTTTGTAGCTTATTTTCATTGAGCTCACATCTTATCTTCTGATTTGGAATCCATTGATCCATGGTTTACAACATTTGTCTGAAGGAAGACAACCACATTTGAATCTCACTGATTCAGAGCTCACATGTTGGAAGATAGTTAGGATAGTGTTGGATTGTCAACCCTAGCTTGTTTTGAGGTATGTCTCTCCTGTTACTGATAGGAACCTGGAAACATGTTCTTCACCACTTAATCACTGGAAAGTTTTCTTCTTGGTAATTTGTACCTTCCATACTATGATTTCAGCCTGTTATTTCTTGACCTTTCCTCACTGACCAAGAAATCAGATCTTTTCTTCTTCTTTGCTCATTTCATATCATTCCACTAGTTACACTTCTTTAAGTCTAACACAATTAATTAATTCTTTCTGGATAAACCGTGTCTTCAAGGTCTCAGATTACTTCCTCTGCTTCCCTTTTTTATTTGAACTACATTTTTTCCTGTAGTGCAAGGCCTGAAACTGGATGTAGTAAGACTGGATTGGAATAGGATTATTTTTCATACCCCAAAGTCTGTCAGTCCCAAGCTAGACAAGTTCTTTCTTGACAGCAGAAACTTCTGAATACTTCTTGCCCTGCAGTGACTTAGTCTGGCTTATGGAGGCCTTAGAGCCTTCTCCCCACTCCTGCCACATCTCCCTGCAAACCATGAGGGGATCAATGATTAATTGAACCCAGGTGCTTTGACTTTTTCCTACATCTGATAATTCATTCTGTCACAACAACCGTGGAATTAAAACAAAATAAAACAGTCATTAAGAAACCAGGCTGAGGTATGGAGTGGTCACTAAGAAGCAAGCAGTCCTCAGGTCAGTGACTAACCCAGCCAGCTTTTTATAGACCTCCCCCCACCCAAACCAGGGCATCAAATTTCTTTATTAACTCAACATAATGTATCCAGGAAATCACCACCCAAAAATGTAGCATGTGGGTAGTGGGCTGTACAAATAATTGCATTTTCTGTATGACCACAGAACCAAAATATACAATACAATTCTTTTTTCCTCTCCCACTAATCAAAATTGCATTAATTAATTATTTCTTTAAAATATTAGGGGTTTAAACAGGAATTCATGGGGAGAGAGTGACAGAGAGAGCCATGACATTGTATTCTACAGGAAAAGGCTGAAAACACTCCAAGAAAAAAAAAGCAGGCAGAGGGCTTGAGCAGGACATCTCCTAAGCAAACATTCAAACTATTGTATTGTGTCCTAACTATGGGTGCACTGACAGTGGCAAAACAGGGTTATGAAGTGCATCTTAGAATTGCTGTGAACAAAACCCTAGGCTGTAAAGCATTCAGAAATTTCTCATTTCCAAAATTTTTCTTAATTTTTCACTTGGTGAGAACAGTTAAACAAAATTCAAGTCAAATTTGCAACTGTTTTGGAATGACTTCAAATTGCATTTTAGAAAAAGATAGGAAGGGGCAAAGATAATTTTTAGTGGAAGAAAAAAATCATCCAACTTCAGTAGTTAGTGTAAGCAGAGCACACATCTGAGTCTCTATTCAAAGCAAAACACTGAAAAAAGCCTGTAAATTCATCGTGACAGTATAATAAAAATTCAGACAATATAAATCACTTAAAACCACTATAAATAGTAACTTTTATTTAAACTCACATGCAGATGAATTTTTCTGAGTATAGAGGGCAGGAGATTAAAGATGTTCTGCCAGAAAAACAGGATTAAAAGATAGAGTTCAAATGTATATTTAGGGCTGGGAAAGATGAGGGATGGTAGTGATTATTTTAGAGCTCCACCAAGCACCTTTGTCCAATTAGCCAAATGCTTTCTTTTTCAGAACAGCTTGGAGGAGTCCAGAGCTGCTGGCTGGCCTATGGAGCAGACATAAGTAACGCTGCTGAAGATTTTTAATCCTTATTGTCTTAAATTTGGTCCTCTTTAGAGTGAGAGACCAGTACTACCACTTACTCCAAAAAGCAGAGTGCAGGTACAAAAGCTGCATATGAACAAAGTCACTTTGACTCATAAGAATTATGAAAATGTTTCCTTTCATTTCACAGTTTTTCCTTCTCCCACCTAAACACTGAGCTTGATATTCCTCATTCAGACAAAAGTTTGGGTCATCTCTCTTAGGGGTCCATTTCCCTGACTGCCTCGACAATCTCACCCTGGCTGTCTATTTTTGTTACATTCCCTATAACTTTGTATATAAGAGTTTAAATAAAAATAAGTAAATAAAAATATATAAAAATATTTTTGTTATTCTGCAGAGATCTACAGAATAATTATTTTAGCAAAGTACTTTTATAAAGCTGAGCGTCTTCAAATCACAAAGCCAAAAATTAGAGGTCGTAAGAATGCTCGATCTGAAGGTCGCTGCTAACATCAATTGGTTATGACAGGAAAGCCTTAAATCATTACTAAGACTGAAAAACAATGATGATAACAATACTTGGGTAAATTTTCCTTCTCCTTCTCAACATATATGAGACAAATTATCAGATTAAAATGTGTGTAGGCCATTCCCTGACTTTCCCATTGACAGAAGACCGTGGTTATTTGTACATCCAAGAACGCTCAGATGATTCCAGAATCTTGTTGCTTTTTTTGATTACATCAACTTGAGAGTACAAAGCCCACTGCAGGGGATGCCTCTTTAGCACTAGAATAATTAACATAATGATAGCTGGACTGCTAGAGCAGTTAGTGTCAACATAATGAGTCAGCCCAGTATTTGCCTTAACAAACAAAAGGTTTGGGTCAATATGAAATATGTAGGTTGGTCCTTTTATTTAACCTATTTTCACTTAAGTAAATTTTTAAATTAAAGTCTTTTCAAATGCAGGAATGAGCTTTAGCATTAAAAGTGCCAAAACAAAAAGCTTTTCCACTTTTGGCTGAAACTGTGCTCTGAATTCATTGACATTTGCTGGTTGTTTCAGTCCTCATGAAACTCCTGTTTTGGATGATTTTACGATGTCAAAATGTTTTACCAGATGGACTTAAACACAGTAGTCAAATCACCACTCAGTCATCTTTTTGATAACCTAAACAGATTGAGGGTTTTTAGACATTTTCTCCAGTTCTTAAGACATGTTGCCAGCATCTCCAGTTTCTCAAGATCCTATGCAAAATGCAAACACCAGAGATCTCTATGATTTCTCTTAGTATCCTTCTCTCCTTCTCATGGATGTATTTGGAAGAAAAAAAAAAAAAAAAACGTTTCCCAGTGTGTCAGGAGAACAGAATCAGAAAAAATATAGGAGAAATACAAAGGGAAAAAAAAGATACTATGATCACAGTGGAACTACTCTTCCTTTCAGGCTAAAGATGAGTATAGTTGGCTATGTTAATTCTTAAACCCTGGACAATGAAGCAGCTTTTTTTGTAGAAGCTAAACTTGTAGAAGTTTAACCATTTTTCAGTATTAATTTCAGAAAGGTGGTGCCTCAGTCACAGAGAGGAGCTGATGCTGAGTAAGGAGGAAGCAGAGTTTCTCCAAGATCATGATGGTGCACATTCTGGGTCTCACTGATGAAGGAAGGGAAAGATACAGAAACGTGAAGCTGCTCGTTTTGTCTATTTGAACAAGCATATCTACTCCAGTCTCTGTTTCCCTGTGGATTTGATCAACACAAAGCATGTGCTGCCTAGAGGACTCAATGTGCACTCAGCGGGATTACTTAATGGAAATGAAGGAGGTGGTCAGGAAATCACCGTGGGATGAAGCTAGTGACAGAGGAAGGGGGAAGGGTTTAGTTTTCAGGCACACACTCTTTTGACAAGCTTGCCATCAATCCCATCTCCTGTGGCTCCCTCAGAGAGCAGCTGTGTCACAGGCAGGAAGGAAAAAGCAGAGACTACCACGAGAAGCACTCCAGCATCAACGTCTTAATTGTTCCATCCCTCTAACTTCACTACATCGATCTTGCAAAATCTTCTGCTTACCCTGGCCAGCTTTGACCAAGATTCCCACCACAGTTTTCTCTTAATCTTGGTATTTTTTTTTGTTTGTTTGTTTGTTTTTGACTGCCTTCCCTTATTTCTACATCCCTTTCTGCTTCTCTTCTGCTATAAAGTCCCAGAACACCCCACGAAGCACACTGGACAAATCAGTCTGCCTGGGATGCTGGGATGTTCTGGCAGATTAAAAAAGGCCAGTAGAGAAGGAGAAATCAAAAATACAAACAAAAACACATATACAAATACAAATACAAATACAAATACAAATACAAATACAAATATACACACGAGTACAAATGCAAAGACACCGTTTCTATACGTTCTCTCTTTTGGAGTTGTATTAGGAATTGCATATACGTTAAGAATGGGTCCTTTTTCTTAGACCTTGATTCTACTACTGTGTCAAGTGCCATTGTCAAAGCCAGTTAAATCGCACAAATTCATGGCACTCTGTTCACTCTAGCAGACCATCTACATCAGAAACTTGTACTGGCGCACTTCCATTCCAGCAGCAGAAAAACATCTCAGGCAGGATTAAAAGGAGCATCAAAAAGAGCAGTGGTCACTAGAGTGGAAACCTAGCCCTGTTAAAGTCCATTAACTACAGTGGGGCCAGGATTTCACCCCAGATTCTTTTTTTTCCTGCTTTAAGTGTGTGATTTGGCAGGGGAAAAGTTCAATTGAAGGCACACAGTTAGACTATACATACAACAAAGAGAAGGGAGGGGAAAAAAAGCAGCACAATGGATTACTTTAAAGTTAGACCTCAGCTCCTTTAGCTTTACAGAATGAAGGAAAGCACATAGGTTTCAACAGGATGAAAGAAGACTTTATTTTGTAAAGAGATCTCAGGATGAAACAAAGGACTGTAATTGTATCTCCTATCTGCAAATCTGAGGTGGTGAAGGAAGAGAAAGTGGGTGGATGGTTAACAAGAATAGCTTGAAACCATGCTTTGTTAACAGAGTAAAATTAGCTTGCTGAGAACCATTATTTTCCACATAACTTTTAACGAGAGCATTATTTTACATATCTCCATGGTAGAGAGCCCATTTACAAATTTGCAGCAAGTAACCACTGAACTTGAACTAATTTTTCTCTCTGTTTTCTGTTTCATCCACTTAATTAGCAGCAGTACATTTGAGTTGGGTTGCTTACATCTATAGCTGAAGGTCTGTCAGCATTTCCATTCTGCACACCTAGGGCGCTTTCACACTGATCTAATGCTGCTTCGTGAAATACCCTCTAACCTGATCACGCCTGAGAAAGGTTTATAGGTAAAAGTATAGGCTGTTTTTCAAAAAGTCTTTCAGGTAGCTCTGTTTGAAAGGGCTTGAAATAACCAACAAAAAATAAAATGGAAGAGTACTCAATTTGCACACCCCTTTTGTTTGTTCATTTTTGAAGCTCCGAACAGCCACGCGTGGGTCTGAGCAGAGGTCCACCCAGCTCAGCACCTGCCCGCAGCAGGAGCCCCAGCAGATGCTGCAAGGAAAGTGGTACCCATGCCCTCCCCTGCCATGCCACCCAGCCACTGCCATAGCATAATCCCATGTGTTTGTCATAGAAATGGGTTGAGATCTGTCATTTGTGCCTGATTTTTTTTACAGTTACATTCTAGCAGATGTATACTGTACTTGGCATCATAAAACCTGCTTCGAAGTACAGTTATATTATTAAATGTCAATTCGTTCTGTGATTTCTACAAACCATCTGTTGTGGGGCACGCAGGAATGTACTTTTACTCTTGTGTGTTTGTGTTTGCATGGTGCTTAACACCAAGGAACTGGCATGGCCTGTCAGTGCTGCCATCCAAAAACACCCTCAGAACTCACCAGCCTGTTTTAAAAACCTGGCAACTCTTCTCTTTTTCTTTTCTAGCTTTTCCTGTGAACTTGCAAATGCAGGATACAGGCTGTCCCCGTCATTCGTTTCAAAACTTGATCAGTTTTTGGCTGGAAGTGCCCTCTACAACTCCACACTGAAATTCAGAAATAGAGATTTTCCACTCATTTTTTAGAGCTTTTCTACCTTGCAGAGCGAATTTCATTATGACTTATGTCATGGCAGGTGTGCTTCTCCCCTCACCTCCTTAATGCAGGAAGCATATGGGGCATTACCCACAATAATAACCCCAGTGAATGTCTCTACCAGCAAAGATGACAGGAAAGCCAACTGGCCAGTCTGGAGTTCCCTTTCATAAAGGAAATTCCGTGGGAGTTACGGGGCTTGTATAATAATAGCCTTATTCTAGAATATTTTCCTATATGAACTTCATGTTCAGGTTATGGGCTTGGGCAAAAGGTTTTTAAAAGTCATAAGAAGGAACTAATGTTTCTGAATAACAATTGAAGAGCATGTAGATCCAGATTTAATTGCAAATCGTTGTGTTTTGGGGATTATAGATTCAGACTCCTGATGTTATCAGACTATATTTTTCACGGGTTTCTTTTTTTTTTTAAGTGTTTAAGTTCATTCAAATTTATTTAGCAGATCCATCTTTGGAGGAGGAAATCCCTACATTATTAAATTCAAGGAGTCAAAGACAGGAAGTTAGAAAAATATGTATTACTTGGAAAAATCTGTTGATTAATACTGAAGGGCTCTCTAACCAATTTAAAATTAAGATTAATCTCAATCCATATAATATATGGAAAATCATTTAAAAATTGCAACCTGAGAAACTGCATTTCAGTCTTGAAGTTCTTCTGCTACACAAAAGTGAATGCATATTTGCATTCTGAATTTTATACGTATTTAACTCTTATCCTCAAAATAAATTCTTTTTAGAGTGTTCATTAAGTCTACAGTAATACTTCTTTAACGACACACAAAATACAACACAAAACCAATCAAATAAACATTTAGCTACAGAATAGATACATTTGAGGGGTTTTATAGTCCCGCTTCTATTCTTGGAACATTTCCAAATGATTTTTTTCATCTAATTTCCCTTTTGTCTATTTAGCACATCAATATTTTTTTTGTTTTCCTCTGTTATGGTTTCAGCCCAAACTGAGCTGCCCAGTTCAGATGGTGTGGTGGTATTTGTAGTGTGCTCTCAGACTGGGATGTGGCAGCCAGTCTCCCCTGGCAGCGGGAAATGCAGAATTTCCATCACTCAACAAAAGTGCTGTTCTAAAGCAAGTTTCTTGCTTGGTCAGATAATGCCACTACGTTGTGCAGCTTCACAGATGAAGCTTGGCCCAAATGCATAGATTTTGCAAGATATGATTTCTTTAAACTTGTGTGGTAAACCCAGTCTATCTACTCTCTTTCTTGCAAAGATAGAAGTATTTGCCAAGCAATCACTGAGCTAGCATATGAAAACCAGGATGTGAAAACAACAATTTGTGTTCTCTTTACTCAAGTGAAAGTACAAAAAAATAAAGAAGCATAAAAAGTAAATGATTGAATTGAAAATAAGCATTGATGTCTACTCAAAGGTGATATCTCCTAACACAGCTGAGGTTTTTTCAGTCAGAGACTGGGAGCTGGGGTAGACACATCGCATCAGAAAAGGAGACAGGATGGCTGGCTGCCAATATCAGGCTATTGTGTGACAGGGAAGGCTGTGCCACCAGACAGCCCTCTGCAACAGCACTTAAGTTACAACTAATAAACTTGTGCAGAAGCTTACTTACGTAAGGCTGCCTAAAAATCTTGATAGTGCTAGATCCTGTGTTTTCAATTACGTGTAAGTTTTCCCCCATTATAAATGCTCACAGTTTCTAAGAAAGATTTAAGTGCTATACTGGAGGAGAGCTCAAAATACTTTTTCTTTTTTTAAGTCTTTGGAAAAGTAACTCAAACCTCTGTGACCCAATGTGGTCATTTGAAGACAGAATCCTTTAAAAACGAGAGCTTAAAGATCCTATGTATATGGAAAAGTTTTTTTGTTTGTTTGTTTGTTTGTTTTAAAAATGTTCCTATATAAGAAGTCTTTAACCTGAGAGCTCCAAAATCAGTGAGTCTGGTAACACTAACAAGGCCAAAACTCTCAGTCCTGCTCCAGTCCCACCACCTCCACTGGCAGTTAATGCGAAGGTACTCAATGAGCGCCCAAGGGCAGTTCTCTGCCCCAGCCCAGATGTGCTCCAAAGCAGCAGGACCTGGGGGGTTCCACCCTGCTTCCAGGGGGCCTCGGCGCGGCCCTGTCATTGCCTGGTGCTGGGGGCAATCACGTCATGATACTGCCGGGTCAGCCCCAAGCTTCTGCAGGGGCGGTGGGGTGCAGTCCCCCAAGGGACACGCTCTGCTCGAGGACACGGCCAAGCAGGGCATCTGGTCTCTACAGTAGAGCTTGTTTCTTTCGCCTTTTCCCATTCTGAAAAGTTCCCAACAACAGGGGTATGAGCCCGGGACAGGAGAGGACTCGCAGTGCTGTATTTTAGCATATAGTTATAGCCACAAAGACTGTAGCATACCTTGGAGCTAAATCTTGAACTTTTCTTTCATATCTTTTCTTTTTGTCAGATTCCTTCATTGTAATAGTTCAGCAATGCACATCAAATATCTACAGGCCAGAAGCAATAGAAATTTGCTCAGTCTAATCTTAACACCAAAAAGCTATGGATGCTACAAATTAATAACATTTTAGTGAGCAGTTTTAGTTTAGCAGAGCTCAGAAAGCAACATCAACAGTGCACAGTGACAACAAGGACTCTTTTTGACAGATTCTGCTCTCACAGAGCCCAATACCTGCATATGAATTATTCTCACTGCACTGCATTTTAAATTAAGAGATTATTATCCCTTTGACATTCCTGTCTCTAATTAATGCAAGGTGAAGCAGGGTACAAGTTCATCAAATAAATTCCACCATTTCTAACATTCAGCAGCCTTATTCCAGGCACACAGAACAAACAAAATCAGGTTATCATCAAGATCAAAGGTTCTCTGACAGTGAGAGGTAGAACACTGATTGTTTCACTGAAGCTGGAAACTATAATGATTTCTTAGTTAAGCACTGTTGCATAGAAACTAATGTTAGGACTCAGAAATGGTGGGATATATACAAGAAAATACCAACTCACTTTTGGTAGAAATTGCTGAAGTTTTTGGTAAAGTCGAAAATATACCCCAAATTATAAGCAGCTGTCAAACTGTCACACTGTCAGTTATCTAACATGGTCCCATCACTATTTCTCAGCCACCTATGAATACTGGTGAAATAAATAGGTAATATGTCAGAAGATTCTCCTGTAAACCACCTATTAAAACTTGGCTTATTTCCTGCAGAGTGAAGTTTTATGTCTCTTAGCATGCTCATCTGTCTATTTAGGCTTTACAGGTCTAATTCTTGGGAGTTAGAAATAAAATGGTAGATGTCCAGCCTTCCTCACAGCCTGTCTCAATGAGCTCTTGCAGCAATGAGTTCCATCAGCTAACCACGATCAGTATGAAGAAACATTTCCACACGTCACTTTTACATCTGCTGCCAGGAAATCGCTCTGTTTTTCCTTCTTTCTATCAGCCAGTTGATCATGCTGCTGAACAAGGTGATCCACCCAGCAGCTGCGACTTCCTGTGATTCACTTGGTGAGGAATGTGGTATTGTATGGAATTTTGCACCGAGGCAGGAGCAGCCCCGTGGCTTTAGAAGGTGGATCTACACCACGCATGGTGACTTCCCTTACAGTCAGACTCTGCAGTAACCTGTAGAACTAGTTTGGGGTTTGCAAGCGGATGAGCTAAGTGCCACTTAGGTATTTTTAAAGTGTCACAGGTATTTTTAAAGTAATTGTCTGTATTCCTTTGATGAACTTTGCCTGAAGGCTAATGACTGTAAACATTCCTACATAATAGGAATCTTCATTAACAGATCTTCAGCAATTGTCTTTACAAAGAAAAAGATGTATGAGAGCTGCATGGCTTGGAAGAAACACAAGGGGATTTTTTTGTTTGTTTGTTTTGTTTTTTTAATTGAATGAACTGAATGTGATGATGCAGTGGCTGCTATTTTTTTTTCCTGTTTAATAGCACTATGTGCTTAATATGTTTTTCGGTTTAATAGCACTAAGTGCTTAACAATATCGCTCCCCAGCGATATTACGAAACACCTATGTTTCTGTGAACTAGGAATTCATTAGGTTTGCAAGAAAATGCTAGAAAAAAAAATGTTTTAAAAAGTCTGTTGGATTCTAATATTGGTCTTTTTTACTTTCTTTTTTTTTTTTTTTTTTTTTCAACAATTGGATTGTTCCCTAAGGAGTTTATTCACATTCTACAGATTTGCTGAAAGTTATTGTGAAATCTGGCTTTGTCAGTAGCATGGACCATTTCAGTTGGTTTCCCCAGCTCTGGCCAACTAATGTTATTAGTCTTTATTATGTGACTAGCTGTGGATTTTTATGAGCTTCTACCACAAGATATATAACATAGGTAAAATCATAGAGAACAGATTCATCCTTGAAAACATGACACACATGACAAATGTCCATCTTGTACTTGAGAGGTTAACTGTGTGCAATATAACTTTATTCAACATGCTTTTGTATATAAAGTGTCCACTGTGTGATCTTTCGAAAGCTAAAGATTAGATAATTTTTTCCAAAATATCTTCTGAAAGTTTTGTCCTTTAGTCATTATGGAACATTTGAAAAAGATAAGTGTGGAGTTTCTTATTTTTTCCCTAGGAATAAATCTCTGTGGAACACAAATTGATACAAAACAATTTTGCTTCAGCCTTGTTCAGGGGAAATTTTAAAAATAGTGTTAACAGAGTAATAACTGTAAAATGGAGCAAATGCATTAAAAATAAATGTAATAGAACATTCTGAAAATGGAAAAGGAAATGAAAAAGAGACCAGGAAAGAGTTGAGCTCCATTTTAAACTTTCCGCACAGTTACAGTTACAGACAATACAAGACGTATTAGAGTTGTTTGTTTGTTGTTGTTGTTGTTATTTTTTCAATGAATCATTGATAGTTATGTGGACAAACATTTTTTTGTATCTACTAATCAGCTAGAGTACAGATAACTCTTTCCCAAGGTTTATTACCTTTATAGTAGTTTTGATACGGTATCACAATTGTTGTCAGCAAAGCCAGAAAGTACATGCACCTGTTTCTCTCCTGGTGATGGTACAGCAGTTGCTCTACCTGATATGACCTAGCTTTGCTCAATAGAAACTATCTCTGCATGCCCACAAACCCATGCTATTGATTTCATGATGCTCCTTTCTTAGCAATTTGACACTAAGGACTGCTGGCACCCAAATCTTTCAACGTGGAATCTCTTTATCACCAAGGTAAATAAGGAAGCTATGGTTTCAGTAGCTGAAGTTCCTATCAGGTCAGCTTTTAATTATCTCGGTCCTGCAATGACTGGTAATCTTGTCGCTTTAAGCTTTACTGTACCTGTTGTTCTTTGCTTAGTACACCCAAAAAAGCAGGTGTGGAGCCTCCTTTTCCAAACCTTTCTTCCTGCTGCTTTCTTCACCTTGTGGTCTAATTGGACCACACCACTCCACCACCCCACTGGTTTAGCAATACAGAAATGCTACATTTATCTAAATTCTTGAAGGATGCTAATATATATTCTATTAAGGCTTTATGTGTTAAACCAAGAGTAACCCCTAGCTTGGTTAGCCTGTCTTTCATTGGTTGAAGCTGATTTTCCCTCAATGAATTCAAAGTTCATTTGCTATTTTAAGGGAATCCAGTAAAATTTAGTTCTGTGGGAGGGCAGTACAGTGGGGAAACAGTGAGGTTTGGCTTGCAGTGGAATTAGCTGGAGAATTTCTGGGTTTTGGCTGCACTTACTGTAATAGCAGATTAGTCTATGGTGAGAGATTTACTGGGGCCTGCACAAAATTAGAAAACCAAATCTGCTTATGGTGGAAACTTCTCTACCATGTAAAAGCCTGCTTAGATATTCTCTGTGCAATCTACCACTAGCTGCTTTCCGCGGATGTCTGATGCCTGGATCACAGCAAAGCCATCCGAGGAGAACATATCTTTTGATCCCTTGGATGTGCTTTCTTGTACATTTGAAAAGTCAGACAAGGGAAAAAGTCTAGAAGTTCATTCTCTGCATCATTTCTCCATAGCCTAGCAATTACTCAGGAGATAAATGCCTGAATTTTAATAGATATGGCAAAACAAGTTGCCATGAATATTTGTGAATGAGCTACAGTTATGAAATAGTTTTGCTACCTTTTTTGGCTAAACCTACACTAAACAGGTAATTGTTTGTCATAGGAATCTGCAATGAGCATTTCATGTTTATTCAAAGCTCATTTATATTGATTTCACATCGGTATAGCTCATTTTAGATCATGGCACTTTTCCTGATTTAAACCGGTACAAATCAAAGCTGAATCTGACTTAGTAAAGAGAACTAAGGTCCTATTGATACTGGAATTCATAGTTTTTGAACAGAAAAGCTTTTATGCATATGTCAGTGTTATTGAAAAGTGTGTCATGTCACAATACTTAGTGCATAAATCTTAGTTCAGTCTTGGTTTGCTCTAAGAGATCTTAATGTTTTCTCCCACATCATTTCTTCAGCTTTTTCCTCTTTGCTCACACAATTTGTATATTTGTGTTTTAGACTGAATTACTTTTAACAGAGAAAAACTATTTGCATGTATAAATCGATTTTAGGAACCAAAAACATGAGAAAGCTATTTCATGGATTTCTGGCCTTGTATCAGGAAACTGTGGAGAAGTAAACATTACATCTCATCTACTGACCATGAGGTCATGGTACACTCAGTTATGAAAAGTCATTTATAAACTACTACCTCTGTGGTTTTGGAGAGGGGGGTTGTTTTTAGTTTGTACCTTGAAAACCCTAAACCCTAAGGATTCACTCTTATGGGAAAAAATCTATGAGTTAAGTTAGCCTGGGACTGGATGCTGTTGTTAAAAGCAGGGGTTTCATTATTAAAAAAAAAAAAAAAAAAAAAGGAAAAGAAAAGAAAAGCACCCATGCTGGGACAGGAGGAACAAGTTATTTGCACTGTAGCAAGAAATCCTCAGATCAAGCAGCCTCTTTTCAAAGTGTGATTGTGGAATGTAGCAGCTGCTCAAGATTCTGCTAACTTGTAGGAGATTCATGACCAGTAGATTAATTTGCTTTTCACCAATTATAATTTATCTTACATCATGACTGTTTACATTTTCTCTGTCATCTACATGCATTAGCACCAGGTTAATGTGCAAACCATGTATTAAATTATGTCCTGTATAAATCTTTCCTGCTAAATAGCACAGTCCTTGTCCTTACTTCCTGAGAATAACCTTTGATCTTCACATCAACAACGAAAATAATTACCATCTCTGCCCAACCCAGGACAAGTCATTTCACTCCTAAATAGCTGCACAGCTGGAGACAGATGTGTGCTTCTCCCTGGATAGACCCTGCAGGGTCTTCCACTAGGCTTTATATCATACTTGTCATTCGTTTATCAGTGTCCAAATGTTGTACACTGGAAATGTGTGTAAAACATTCTCAGAATTTCAAACAATAACAAATCAGAATAGGGGAGGGGGGAGAAAAGGCTTCAGGAAAAAATAGAAGTCTTCCAGCTGTGCAAACTTAAGTAGCTCTATTAGCAGAAAATGAATTCTAAAAGTTACCTTGTTACCATCTCCAGCAAAAGTTGATTCAGGGAATGCATTATTGATTTTCAAATCCAATGCCAGACTAATGAAAAAATGTTTAAAATCTTCCTTTAGCATGTACAAAGACATCCAGACCATGGTATTCTATTCAGGGGAATAATGCATTTTTTTTCAGAAAACTGATACTTTCTGACTGTGTGCTGTGGAACACAGAGTACTTCTAATATCTTGCCTTTTTTATTCAGCTAAAGAAAATTTTTCTCTCAAGCATATGTCTCAGTGTTTGATTCTCTTTTCCCCTCAATTTTACCATCATGTCTCTTTTAAGCCAAAAGTATTTTCTATCATTATTTTTTCTTAATCATAGGAAAGATTGTATCATTTCTGCTACATTATAAAAAAAATATTAAAGAATGATATGATTAAGGGAAATGACGTATTTCTAATATTTTTTTATGATACAATAAACAGAAAGAATTTAAAGGAGAACAAAAATAGAAAAGATAGATTGAAAAATATTTTTAACATTACCTCATGAAATTCAATATCACAAGCTTATCTCGATCAATTATATGGCTACTGATAAACAGGTTATTACAGTTAAGCTTAATTTAAAAAGTTTTGTATCCTAGGAGGAATATAAAAACATTCAAAGCCAATTTAATGATCCAACTCTTATTAAAGAAAATTTTAAAGAACCCTCTGAGATCAAACTTCATATGAGTTTGATCCAATATGGCAAGTGCAACTCAAAAGGAAAAAGGAAGATGATGTTAAGCGGTCTGAATAATTAATCTTAAATACATTTCATTTTTTTAATTCAGAAATCAGTAGGATTCAACGAGAAAGTATCAATCACCTCTAAATAAGAGAAGAATTGTCTAATTAGGTTTATTTTTTCCTCTCCTTTACAACCATTTACTTTGTTATCAGTTATCCCTGGTCTCTGCAGGAAGCGGGGACAGCCCTGTGTGGCTGCTCCTTTGTTCACCACCAAGCCCTTTCCACCTGAGAGCAGCACCTCTCCCAGCTCTCTTCATTCAGAACATCAGGGTGAAATCAAGTGGGAGAACAGTCTTGAGGGCAAAAAATGAAACCGCCTGTTGTCAAATGGCCATGTTCACTTGGTTACTCTTGCTATACCCTGCTATTTGAGAATTCTGGACAGACCCATCTTCTCTGGCTGAAGCAAAGATCTCATCCTTGCTGAATGCTCTTTTTGGTCCTGTGGCTGTATTTATCTCCTAGTGTCCGTGAAAACTACAACTATAACGAACAAAATGAGCCCTGGCTCACCCTGTGCCTCAAAGGACGAACGGTACAGCACAGTGCACATCTGTAGAGCTAAGTTCCTTTCCAGTCCCCCTGTGCAGGACAGTCTCATCCATACCGCCTCCAGTCCATGCCAGCCCTGAATTGAGCTGAGGTATGAGAGAGTGCCAACTAACATGAGCCAAAGTTATGCCCAGAGTGAACACTAGCAATTATTAACCAGCAGTTCAAAGATGGACGGCAGGATGGACATGGAAACAGGACTGACCTGTGCCCTGTCCTTATTTAATTTAAGGGTAGACATTGTTAGAGTAACTAAAATTGCCATCCTGACTCATGAGGTATGCTTCAAATGTACAGAGGAAAAAAATGGTCAAAGTTTTTGTGGGCATTTGCATGATCTGCTGTGCGTGGTCTTACTGGTTTTTTAGTTATACACAATTCTTTAGCACTGGAATCACAAAAATATTACTTCAGTCACATGAAAAACAAGATTTTAACTGGCAATTGTAGAACAGAACAAAAGCTAACAATGCAAGACAAGGAGAAAAAGCTACTGTACTTTTAAGCTATTTGCTGAAATTCAGTTGTATAAGCAATTCCATTCTTTTCTGCAGTGAGATTGCCCAAAATAGTGAGCTGTGTCTGATGAAAATTAGATCAGCTACTATGTGAAGATCTCATATTACATTCACTAGAGAAATGCAGTAAGCTTTCTTGGTCTACATCTCTTTAACATTTCTGTGAATGGGAGGCTTCACAGTGACCACAGGGTTCAGAGTCCAGATAACATATCCTGAAGCAACTGGGGAGTATCACATTCTATATAAAACATTTTTCAGCTAATACAGCAAGCAGTGATACTTTCAAAAGCTTCTAAGTGACTTAAAAGCGTAAGTCCCCTTTTCAGCCGGGACCCTGGTCTGTATCAGGTACAGTCATCAAAAAGCTGAGCACCATGACCCCAGTGCTTTACATACCTCACCATCCCCGAGAGTGCCCTGCAGGAGTTAAGTCTCTGTCTCTGGGGTCCAGAAGCTGAATGGAGAACCGACTAAGCTAATGAGCACATGGTGCTAAAGCAATTTTGGAAGATTTGCCAAAGCCTGTAGTGCAGGCTGTAGTGCCCCATGTAGCTGGAATTCATGCCATGAATTCCTTTGCGAGATAATATTTTTGCAGTCTTAGGTATAAAACTCAATATTGGTGGTAAAAGGTAATCGTGTCAGCATTCCCTTTTACCTAAAAGGCTGGGTGTTAGAGACCTAGATGCGGTAATTTGGGGTTCAGAGCAGCGTGAGGGGATTAGAGCCCACATCTCCCACATGAGTTCTTCAATCATTAAGGTAATGACCCTCATAATCATAAGTATGTTTTCCCTCCTGCAATGAGATTTAAGTACACTACCTAAAGAAGAACAATTCTGTCAGGCAATATTAAGGCACTTTATTCTAAAATATCCATCAGAATTGAAAGCTACCCTGCAGATACCCAGATAAGGCATATATGACTGAGAATGACAGATTGCATGCCACATACCTGGGAGGGTGGAGAAGACAAGGAGGACCTGCAGGAACAGTCCATGGGTGGAAAATGACAGTAGCTCCTTGGGCTCCCATGGGATGGAGTGGGCTGGGCTGGATGCTCAGCTAGGTCCCAGGAAGATCTGGCAGTGTTTGCTTCAGATCTTGAGTCACCCGCTACCACAGAGACAATTCTGGATGTGCAGCAGCTCACATGATATGGTCAGGTGATTTGGCCTCCAAATGGGAGATGAACTTAAATTGGTCATGAAAAAGTAGGGACAGATTAAAAAATAAAAGTGCAAATCTCCCAAAGTTAAATTAACCAGAAACAGAACCTTCACAACCACTGTGTTACTGAAGGGCGGGGAAGCCATCTTCACTCCTGTGGTATTTTTCTGTGGCTTAATACAGCATGCTCTGAAGCTGAGTTTGCACATCAGCCTGAGCCAGCCAACAGTCCTGACCACTCTTGCTCCCACCCTTTCTACTACCCTGACTTCAGCATTTGACAAGCATTGCGCTGAACCTGGTCAATGTGCTGGGAAAACAGCAGCCTTTTTTCACATTAATTTTCTGTTGGATTTGCCTGCTGAAATGACTCAGCTGGAGATGGCCAAACAAATGCTGAAGGGAGAGGTCAGGACTCTAGCAAAGGGTGGGGCTCCAGCACCCAGCAGCTAAATCAGGTTATGCTTGCACAGCAGCCCAGTGAACCTGCCAAAGAAATAGGTAGGGATTGCCTGGGCTTTGTTGTAAGCATAAGGAGTCTAGCTACTAATCAAATGTAGGCAGTCCTAGAACTCTCAAAGGGAGACATTCAAGCATTTTTAGAGAATTTCACTGGAAGAAAATTGACTTTAGACAATTTGACAATTCAATGATGCTCAAGTTGGCATTTTTTTGAATTTGCATTTGGATGAAAAAGTTTATTCTACCACTAAACTAGTCGTTTTTATAAACGACTTGGATGTTGGACTAGAAGGACTTTTGAGCAAATTTGCCAATGACACCAAACTGGGAGGAGTTGTAGACTCAGCTGAGGGTGGAAAGGCCTTGCAGAGAGATCTGGACAGATTGGAGAGCTGGGCAATCACCAACCGCATGAAGTTTAATAAGAGCAAGTGCCGCGTCCTGCACCTGGGATGGGGCAACCCTGGCTATACGTACAGACTGGGCAATGAGACGCTGGAGAGCAGCCCCGCAGAGAGGGATCTGGGGGTTGTGGTTGACAGCAAGTTGAATATGAGCCAGCAGTGTGCCCTGGCAGCCAGGAGGGCCAACCGTATCCTGGGGTGCATCAAGCACGGCATTGCTAGCCGGTCGAGGGAAGTGATTGTCCCGCTCTGCTCTGCGCTNGCGAGGGGGAGTGGAGGGCCAGGTGACGACCTATTCTCCTTAATCACCAGCGATAGAACCCGCGGCAATGGTGTCAAGCTGAGGCAGGGGAGGTTTAGGTTGGACATTAGGAAGAGGTTCTTCACTGAGAGGGTGGTTGCACACTGGAACAGGCTCCCCAGTGAAGTAGTCACTGCACCAAGCCTGTCTGAATTTAAGAGGCGTTTGGACTGTGCACTTAGTCACATGGTCTAAAATTTTGGGTAGACCTGTGCAGTGCTAGGAGTTGTACTCAATGATCCTTATGGGTCCCTTCCAACTTGGGATATTCTATGATTCTATGATTCTATGATTCTAAAGTAGCATTTGGATTCCTAGATCAGTTTGAGACTTTTAACTCCTGGTATCAAAGCTACTTTTGAAAATATGATGGAAGTCCCTAATTTGTGTAGGTGTCTTTGACAATTTTAACCATTGTGATCTCAAACCATTCAAGGATAATTGTAAGTGCTGTAATAACTTCTGCATTTTACAAGTCTGCACTAGGCTTTTCAAACAAACATTACATACGATAATTTACAAATACTAAGTTAATACCTTTATAGTCCAACCCTGTCAAAGGCAAACCAGAGTTGGACATGGCAAGAATCTGCATTTAAATAACACTTGATTAATTGAAGTAGTGCTTAACAACAAGATATGAAGGAAGTTGCTGATGACTTAAGGAGATTCTCTAATTTTTTTCCATTTTCCAGTCCAGACTCCTGACTCCAGTGGCAGTATGTACTAAGTAAGCATAAGGTACTAAGTACCATATGAAGTAGTACTCAGCCTGAGCTTTCTTGTAAGATTGATTATCATTACGACTGTCACAGTTTCTCTCAAAACAGTCTCTTCTAATATCTATTATTAGTTATGCAGTTGAAAGTGATGTTTCTGTGAATAATCAATTTTGATTTATTTTCATTATAGTGCTTACTTTATTACCTTACTTTCATACAAACTTGTTTCCTGCCACTTAAGAAAGAATTTATTTAAAAAAAAATCTGAAACGTCTTGTTATCCATAGGGGACTTTAATCCAAATCTTGAGTAGATTTATCTCACTTCCTGAGATCCTCCTTGGGAAAAGGCCCCAGGAAGTATCCAGCAATCCCAGCGCAGTCCGCCATGCTCATACCTTTACCTATTCTTCAGAATTTCATGAAGAAGTTTAAAATGCAAGTATAGCAGTCACAGCACAAATGTGGTAGCTGAAAGGACAATAGAAGATCATCTCTTCGTGCATTTTCATACCTTGTAATTTATTATTAATCGTATATTTCTGTGGGTGTCTGAGCCCTAAGAATTGACAAATACTCTAAATATCAGGTAAAAACAAACGTAAGAGGAGGGATTTTACCTGCTCAAAATATATTTCAATGGCAGTAAAACAGAAAAATTCATAGGAGCCATAGAGGGAAAAGAGTATATACTGGGATTCTAATCAGATTTCCATCAACTAGTAAAATTTTAACAAGTGTTTTTTATCAAACAACAAGAGTAAGTTTAGAAATTATAGAAATTCAATGTTCTCAGTTGCCTGTAGAACCCATGGGACTAAAATCTGGGGTTTTTGCATCTTTCCATTATTTGTCACTGAGATGTATGCTGGCTGTAGGATGAATTCCAGATCCAGGTTTCCTTTCTGTGTGCACAGTGCTGTCACAGAGTGCTGTGACACAGGAAAGCTTCATTTTTCGTTGCTGCAGATGTGTCAAGTCTCCAGGTGATATCAATCAAATATAATAAAGCTACTCCAAAAAGCACCTGTTGCAGATCTAGCCCAAGGACTGAAGCTTTGAGCCTTATGCATGACATCTCAAAGCAAAGTCATATGTGATGGTAACAAAATACTGCCCAAGCAGTATTGTTTTCACGCAAAAGACTCTACCGTCTTTTGACAGTGTGAAATGGGACTGATCCATGTGGACCAAACACCTGTGCTCAACAATCACAAAGTAAGAGCAAAACTTGTGTGAAGGAGGATGTGAGAGGAGTAAGCCATGCTCTACTTTCTGTGCAGTCCTTCAGGGAGCAGTCTTGTCCTCTGGAACACACTACGCTGCACACATTATCTGGAAGAAGCCACAAATCAGCCAAGCACAGGTTCATACTCCAGAGAGACCTAGCTTTTTGCAACTGACTTTTACCTGTCATCCAGGGAACTCAGAAAGTCAAATGCAAAATGTAGAGCTTGGGATTTGCACATTGTGTTCTGGCCTTTCCAGTGGTATTCTGCATCCATAAACCAATTCATTGCTCTCAACAGCACATTGTTTGTTTGAAACAGATTGAATGAAAAAAAGGCTAAAATTCCATTCCAAGGCCAATCTGTATTACAAGAGGAGACATTTTCTTTATTTATACATGCAGATAAAACACTTAAGCCATAAACATCACATTGAAAGACACACATATATGCAAATAGTCAGAGAACATGTGCTAACAAATAGATAACTAAAACCATTTTGCAGCAATAACATGTGAAGAGGAAAATGAAAAGTGGCAGAAGTGATGCTGGGAAGAGTAAAATTAGTAAAGGAAGAATTATAATGGTTCAGAATTTGTCATATATCTCATGTCTTGAAGTAATAAAAATACAGAAATAGGTTTTCATAAAGATTCTGTGGTATTTAATGAAATGCTGATCTAAAAGAACAGATGGTGCTGCAGAGAAATGGCAATCTGCATTACCACTCTGCATAAAGTAAGAGATGATGTTGCATTTCCTCCACTTCACACTCTCTTGAACTTTGCACTGCCCCAAAAACACCTGTTATGCCTTACCTTTTCTTTTTACACAGCTTAGCTAGAACAGCAATTTGAAGGAAATGGGAGACAGATTTGTGGATTGGGTCATGGAGGACAGCGATTAGAAAAGGTACAGAGATTGGCATCTTAACAGGTAGCATGAAGAGAGATGTGGTAAGGAACAAGAAACTGATTAGGCAAATAATTGTTCAAACAGGTCTTAATACGGAAGCTGGTGATTTGTGATCATCCGATCAATAGGGAACTGATGTGTACTACTGCAGTGGATGAAGGAGCCGACTGGAGACCTTGATGATGGGGGCAGTGTTTGCACTTGGAAGTGCTTAGGTATCAAGGGGGTATGCATGATAGATTCCTGACTGTAGTTACATTAAATATGCATTACAGTTCACCAGTGTAAACAGGGTTAGAGGCTGAAAAGTTAAGAAGGAAAATAGGAAATAAAAAATGTTTCTCGGGGCATCTGTGTTCTTCTTTAAGGGCTGTTAGTCCCTTGGGATGTTCAGAGTCTACCACTTGTGCAGGAGATGAAACAAATATGTGTAGCCAGAAATCAAAACAAGATCTAAACCCATCTGTGGATATCACCTCACCAGTATTTTAACTGAATGCATAGTCTTCTTGCTCCAAGCTATTTTAAGATAGTTCTCCACTTTCTCATGACCTTTGAGATGAGGTCAACAGTTCCACCTTTTATTTTCTTTTATCTGAAAATAAATGTAGGGAAGGGAGCAGTAAGTATTCTGATCCAGCAAGTTCACCATGATTTTGGAGATATGGTCCCAAAGTGAAAAATTGTAGATGACACTGAGTGTGCTAAAACTGGAGCATAAAACCTGAATCCTTTGGTTTCTAGTGACACTCAGTAAATGTCCTAAAGGAGCTATACAGTAAAGAATATTACTATAACCACCTGTACTTCTCTCTGGCTTATTCACATATAGATCAATGTCATCAGGGAAATAAAGATCAACACAACTGCAGTGTATATTTAAGCACTGATTTCAGTTCTCTACTGCCCTCTACAAACAGGGCAGCTTTACCTTACTTTAGTGTGTACACCTCTGTAAAGATTTCTGCAGTGCAATGAATCATCCCACTACATCAGTAATTAGAGAAACCTCCTCTCAGTTCCAGTGAGCCATCAGCTCTGCACATTATCTTTCTCAGACTCTTTCACAATATGTAGAAAATTCAGAGAACAAGAACATCAGTGTTTCAGAGACTGGAGAAAGTAACTTGAAAGGAATTGATTTAAAAAAGAAAAAGAAAAAGAAAAAGAAAAAGAAAAAGAAAAAGAAAGAAAGAAAGAAAGAAAGAAAGAAAGAAAGAAAGAAAGAAAGAAAGAAAGAAAGAAAGAAAGAAAGAAAGAAAGAAAGAAAGAAAGAAGGATAGCCTGACCGAATAACCTTCTTTGGTAGCCATTAAAGAAGTTCTTTAGGTTGGAACAAACTATTACATTTAAGTCAAGTAAGCACATTAGAATAAAAATTGGAAAAGAAGAGCCCAGATGAATAACAGGTAGAATTTTCTAATAAGGTACTATATCACATGGCATGTATATGCAAATAGCATATATACTTACATGACTACTGATATATCCAAGTCCCTCATTATTACTAAAGTTATCCTCTTAATTCTCCTGTGATATAGATAAATGCTGCTACAATTTCATTACAAATGAGAACAGAACAAGGTGCCTAAGTCCCACTAAGGCAAACCTATCTTTGAAAATTTTCACCTATCACGGAAAGAAGCATATAGTAGACGAGAATTAGGAAACAAACCAACAAAATTTAATGCCCAAAGTAGCACTATTTCTGTTCTGCTCTACAAATTTCAATCTCAGAATGTTTCACAAAAACTAATTCATTCAATTTGTCTTTTATAAATGTATCACCAAGACATGCAAATATGGAATTTTTGTTTTCCATAGTGAATCAGTGACAGAAACAACGAAACAATCCAGAAATTCTGAGCCCTTCTCTTTCTCTCATACAAATGAAGCACAAGGCTCTGGGCTTATGACCTTGAAACTGTATCTTAAGTTTTAGTAATAACTTATACGATATGAACTAGACGTGATTTCAAATATCAATCCTCAGCCTTTCCAAAATTAATCGACTAAGTAGTTTTGATACCAGTCACTACTGTTTTTTTTTTCCTTTACCTTCGAGACAAAAATGGGGAGAAGGGATCCCTAAGAACTAGAATACAGCCAAGAGTTAAAGTAGGTATGATATGGAAACTGTACAAATGAAGGGACTCCTTCAGGAAAATAACTCCAAGCATTTTTATTGATTTGAAGATTTACATCTTTGTTTTTAACAAGGCAAAGGTTAAATAAGGCCACTTTGAATTATATTAAAACTTTACTAACTGCACTGTATTATACTGTAATAGACCTTTGAAATAAAGAAAATATCTACCATACAATCTTGACCTTGGAAGAGGTTGAGAAGGCAAGTGCTGTCAGGGGCTTTTATTCATACAGATCTTAGCCAGCATCAAAAATATCAGCAGAACATTTTCTATTTTCATTTAATTCTCTCTGCATTTTCATTGGATTTGTGTGTACATTTCAATATCAGGCTGCCAAAGTGAAGGAATTCTCAGCTCTGTGCAGATGTGTGTCGGGCTCAGTGTCTAATGCAGTTAACCACTTCACTGCATCTTTGAAGCAATGCATGAAGCAGGGGAGCTGTCAGCTTTTTGCAAGAGTAGTACCCTCAGAGATGCAATGAAGCAAGGATAAAAGTACTCCTGACAGGACGATAGTCAGAAGATGGTGCTATTATAACAGAACTTCTAAGACTGCTGGGGTTCTACATGAAACTAAAGCATACAAGACAGGCTCAAGAGAAAGGAAAACCTAAGCAAAAAATTACAACTTGATTTGAAAGCAAGTTGATACTCAGCATCTCTCCAAACACATCTTACAGAAATGTACTTACTGAATTAAAGACCCTTTGATTTTATGCCTTGGCTTGCTTGCACTGTTCACACTGAAGAGGAAACACACAGAAAAACATACACTTTAAATTGCCATTCACAAACTTTTGCAAAATTGTTTGGATCTTATCAGCTCTCTTCAGAGACCCACAGATGATCATCAACATTTTCATGTATTTCTACACCATATAGTGTACTTCCATGTCAAGATATAGGTTCTGACTGAAATGCTGCTGGTATTGCAAACAACCTGGAAACATGCAGTAACACAACTGCACTGCCTCTGGAACAGGGTTAGCTCAAGTGCTTACCTAAAACTGCTGGACTGTGTCACATAAAAATAACCTTAGAAACACTTCCTTTTCTCTTTCTAAGGGAAAAAAAATGGAAGTTGCCCAACTTTTCATTAACAGAATACCAAATTTTCTGCAGTGTGAAAAGGCTGAAGCATGACTGTGAAAGAGAGAAGGCTGATATTGGTGGGAAAAAGAGCAAACAAGAATGTAATTACCAAAACATCTGTCTGCATGTAAATGAGTGTGGTAATTACACAGATAGATAGAAAATGGGTCATTAGAAATGCATGAAAATAGAGTAGTCCGCAGGAAAGTTAATTGCGGTAATTGATACGATGAGTGAGAGGGATTCTGCAGGCTTTGGGCAATCATGAAAACTAGATTATAGAGAAAAAGATGGAACCATTAAGAGAAAAACACTACAGGTGTGGTTTACAATCTGATGGAGTTCTGTTTCTTGGTAGAAAGTCATAGTGTCATGTTTAATATCTAGAATACAAAGAACATACATTTATATAATGAAAATATATCTGGGGACATGTGTCCTCCTCATGACCCAGGTATGTCAATGGAAGAGGTTATCATTCATGGCTGCACTTCTGGAGGTACTGATCCTCCAGAAGGAAGATACTAGTAACCTTCTAGTGAAGCAGTCTGTTAGAAGAAGAAGAAGAAGAAGAGGAAGAAGAAGAGGAAGAAGAAGAAGAAGAAGAAGAAGAAGAAGAAGAAGAAGAAGAAGAAGAAGAAGAAGAAGAAGAAGAAGAAGAAGAAGAAGAAGAAGAAGAAGAAGAAGAAGCAAAGATCCCATTTGTGAGCTAAAACAGCTTGACTAGCTTGACAATACTTGAAAAGCTCAAGAAGACTGCTCTCCTTGAAGACAGATAGGCTTCATCTGCTGTAGCTCTTAGAGTCAGAGTAGAGCAGAGGCCAGGGCAGAAGCCTTCTGCACTGCCATTGTTGCACTCAGAAGAGGATAACAGTGCTGACCTCAGTTATAGCCTCATTTTAGAAGATAGAGCTACAATGAAGTCTTTCAGGGAACCTACACACCTGCAAACAGCTGCAAACATATGCAAAGCTGCTCTTCCTGCCTTGTAACTAAGGATTGTAAGGAGAGGGATATCATAGCTGTGTATTATATTTAGTTACCTAATTTTTAAAAAATATAAGTACATGCATGTCATCTGATTCTTGCCTTGACAATTATTAATTGGCTTGTTTCTCAGGTTTTTCAACAGCAGAGGTCAGTTAAGGGGAAAGATTCAGAGGAGTGAGAGGAAAACATGGTAAGAAACATTTAGCAATGCTAGTTATTCTAGAGTAAATCCGGAGGAACACTATTGCTTCTACTGCAGTTTGTATTCACATCATGGGAAAAGCTAAAAGAATGGTAAAAGACTTAGAGACAGTTGGTGGAAATGGGGTGTAACATGATTGAAGAGAGGGGTCAAATTCTTTCCTGCCAAAAATGAGCAAACCTCTGTGAAAATGTCAGCAAAGCTTCACTCAGAAACACTAGCAGAGCTTTTAGCCAGTATGGGAATTTTACAATGAATATTTTTCCATCGTTGAAATAGAGGCATATATTTAAGTACTTTTCTGGTGAAATGCAGGCATTTTCAGAGGGTTCAACCGTGCACTGTTCTGCAACACCTCTCCTGTTTGCCTGCAGTGGACATGAAGATGCACATCTCTTGGACGGTCCCCACATCTGGACTGTGTCAGAGAAGGGAACCCTGCAGCTTCCAGGCTGCTTTCCATGAACCTGGGAACTCACAGTCCCCAGCAGTCCTGGCTCCTCTTCAGGGTATGCTGGCACCCTGCCACCCGAGCCCTTGCCAGGCTGCCAGGGCTTCTGCAAGATGTGGACCCAGCCCTGGGTCCCCTGCCCCCAGCAGCCTGGGTTTGGACTCTTTCAATCTTTAATGTTGTCGTGATCTTTTTTTTTTTTTAAAAGTTTCTAATGGAAGTTTGGGAATTTCAGTTTAATTCTGAACTGAGATTTTTTCCCCCAGAGTTGTATGTTATGACCTTCAGCCAATATTTGTTGTGGATAGATGAGAGAAAAGTGCAAATGCATAGTGGCTTGGTTATAAGGAGAAGAAAATTGAGAATTAAGCAGTTAAATTGTATTCTGGCACAAGTAAAGTTCTCATTACTTCACTGTCCAACACAGATAAACAGAAAGAATCAGAAATATGTTTATGAGGATTTCAAGGCCACTGTTAATTTTGGTGGACTTACATCAGTGTATCTGAGAGTAACTATCTGGTCCTTGGATATACGTTCTGAGGTAAGCAATGTAGATCCTGCTAATTAACTCTTTAACTTTGTCTGAATTAATAGTTTTCAAAACATGAAATTTGATCAGGGTCAATAGTTTGTTTCCTTAATCCAAGTTTTTTACTAGCTATATCTGTATAGCTATACTTTCTTGCTAAATGTACAAATACTTTTCAAATGAAGGTTTCATGGAACTCTATGCACTCACCTACACATCTTTATCCACAAGAATTTATAACATGATAGCAAACCAAGAAAAAATCCCAAATATGTGTGAAAAGGGAAAGGAAAAGTGAGCAAAAAAGTTTCTCAAAGTTTCACATCCCAATTAAACAAGTAACTGACTTGGCAGGTCTTGTCTTTGTTCCATCCCTCCAGCACAGTCTAGGAAAAAGCATTCCCTGTGGGAGTTGTTAGTCTTGAATAATAAAACAGATAACACGCGGAGAAGGCTGAAAAGAGTTGTTTCAGAGGTTAAGGAAGAAACACTCATTTTGAAAAGGAATCCCCGTGGTGGGTGTATAATTGGCCCAAATAAAAGGGAACACACTTTCTTGTGGCAAGTTAATACAAGACAGCTCAGCAACCAAGAAAATAATCAGACATGAAAAGCATTGTTTAGACCAATTTAGGGAGTTTGATGTATGTGCCATGTTTCTCCATCATGTCTTGTCCAGCTTTTGGTCTCTGCAGTTGAATAGCTCCAGGTTTGAGCCTCGATTTCTCCTTTGTGGAAGGGCTTCTGAGGGGCAGAGACAAAGCCCCCTCCAAGTTTTCTCCTCACAGTTTAGTTGAAGACTTTTCTCATTTTTACAAATGTTTCTACTCACAAGTCAGATGGAGACCCAGAAGAGACCAGAACAAGTTATACGGAGAAGATCCTGTTCCCACATCTCTGCTTCAATTTCACTCTCTCAGAGAGCTGTTCCCTAGAAAATATGTTGCTCTTATATCTCCAGCCAACATCTGCCCTGAGATCCCCTGCTACAGAGATTTTAACATGGTCTTAACTCATTGTTGCATATCCCACTGAGCAGGAGAAGTATGTGAGGAGGAAAGTGAAGGATGCATCGCTGCCTTCAACTCTACTGGTGCAGATTTACAGCTTTGTTGAAAAGGTGCTCTAAGATCTGCTTCAAGGAGATCTTGGTTGATTCCATAGAAATAACTTCAAAATATAACCACCCCCACACAGGAAGGTACAGTCTACACCCTGCACATGCACTGATTTTATCAGCCACTGCCCAGATTTCCACACAAAATCATGAAACTGGAAAAGTATGTGGTAAATGCAAATAATAGGTCCAGGTAAACCCCAAGATTGCCTATAATCAGTAAAAGATATGAGCTGCAGGGACAGGACTGTGAAGTGTATCTGTCACTCCACAAACAGTGTGGGATAAGGGTTAGAGCATGGGATGCTGGAGATCTGGTTGTCTCCCCTATATTACTTCTCCCCTGTTCTTATCTTAGGCAAATGTCTCCACCTTTCTGTACCTGTAAGGTGGCAATAATAGTAACACATACTTCTTTTATAAAGCATTAACATCTGCTAAAGCAATGGAAATATCTTCATTTCTATTAATAATAATTGATGGTGCCCATCTGGCAGCAAAAACATGCAGGAACAGAACACAAAGCATGTAGCTGAAAATATAGCAGTCAGGAGAAGTGCCTCTGTCATGTGTTGTAAATATGGAAAACAGAATGCAAAAGGCCCATTTAATTCACATGAGATTCCCGATCCCTCATGTACCACGTTTGGTGCTGATTTATTTGAATTAAGATGGCAAGGAAACCTCCTCTCGCTGTTTTTTGTTGGATTTTTAGTTTAGTTTTCTTTTGTTTTTAATCAAGCTCTTGCTCAAGCCATGTGAGTAAGTATCCAGTAACACATTGTAAATCACAGTTTGCAAGTTTTCTGACTGCAGATGAGATAGTAAAAGATAATGCTGTATAATTCACATGTGGCTTGTTCGTCATTCAAGCACCACATGTCAGATTCTCCCAATGCACAGCTGAATGTGCGAGCAGAAAAGTTGGTAGAGATTGCAAAGAACATAATTTTAAAGTCTTGGTTATTAGAATCCTGTGTTTATTACTGAAACAATTCAGAATCTTATGAGTATAAGCCTAAGACCTTTTTTAACTACCTCAAGAGTCATCTCTGAGTCAAAGACAATTTGCCATGAAGCTTTTTCAGAAGACAAGGTGACAAAAAAAAAAAAAAAAAAAAGGATCAGAAAAAACACGCAGTCAGCAATCCAGACAATCTTTTCCAGGTAAATGGTTGAGAAAATTTTATTCCAAAAATGGAAGTGCCCGACATTCCAGCATGATAAAAAAATAGGAATATTACAACAATGTAATGGTATTTGAAATGTCACGGATTGTCATTTCCTGCAGTTGTTCAGAAAAGGTCTATAGCACCGCCACTGTTGTAAACCTACTTTGTAGTCTTTGCAGAGAAATAGGTGAATTGTAATCCAAAAGTGCAATTTCTCTATATTGTCCCTAACAAAAGTCTTAGTTCCAGTGTCTACAGTGTAGATGTAACTCATGGCACTCAGGTATGTAGCACTTAATACAATGAGGCCCTGAATTGTCTGACATTTGACTCCTATCATAATATAAAGGCTAAATACTGCTTTACAATCCTACAGGTACCAGCATGCGAAATAAACAGCTGCACGGTCCTACTATAAAGGAGTGGTTTCTTATTCCTGAAGATACCTGAACTTCTCATATGGCTCCTTATATATTAACTACCTAGTCACTCAACACAAATGCAAGTTTATCTAAAAACCTAAACAGACCACTGCAGAAGAAAGAATCCCAGGGTCAGAAAGGACATGTCAGTCAGGATAAATTTTCAGACAGATACACAACAGAACAAGGAATGATCATCCTTTTTGCTTGAAGACATCCACGCCAATGTTTGTCTGAGAAATCTCTTGTTGAGTTTTGTAGTTATTGGATGTGCTGCTATGTTGTCAGCTACCATCCAGTTTTATATTAATTTATTTTTTGGCTTGATCCTGTATTAAAAAAAAGGGGGGCTAATGCAATCTGAAACAAGCATGTCTTGCTTGTTTCAGCAAATCAAGCAAATCAAACAATCAGATCAGCAAGCCTCTTCCACTTGTTTCCTGATTAATGAAAGGTTTAAACTTTGGCCAAAATCAGAAAAACTTGGCCTTATAAATACTTTGTGGAAATGGACATAGAGATGCTCATCAAGTTCCAAACTGAAGGAAGACTGTTAATGTGGGTTCCTAGCATAGCACATCAGGGAATTTACAAATGCTCCACACTTAAGTCAGTCAGAGCTCACCTTGTCATCATCACACTCACAGGACTATACCAACATCGCACTCACAGGACTACGTGCTTTTGAAGGAAGATTAAATAATTCCTGCTGGAATACTGTGCACCTTTCAGCTCTGATTTCCACAGGGTGAATACTTCTAAACCATAGAAATTGTCATTTGTAGCATCCTGTAAACATTTGGTTTTGGCCAATAATGAATGGTAATGGTGTTAACATTAGGAGTAAATTGAAGATTAAAAAGTTCTGACCCATAATGAAACACTGATTTTCATAGAATCATAGAATCATTTAAGTTGGAAAAGACCTTTAACATCATCAAGTCCAACCATTAACCTAGCACTGCCAAGTCTACCACTAAACCACATGTACACCTAAGCACCATATCCACACGTCTTTTAAATACCTCCAGGGATGGTGACTCGACCACTTCCCTGGGCAGCCTGTTCCAATGCCTCACAACCCTTTCAGTAAAGAAGTTTTTCCTAATATCTAACCTAAACCTCCCCTGGCGCAACTTTAACCCATTCCCCCTCGTCCTATCACCAGACACGTGGGAGAAGAGACCAATCCCCACCTCTCTACAGCCTCCTTTAAGGTACCTGTAGAGAGCCCCTGAGCCTCCTCTTCTCCAGGCTAAACAACCCCAGCTCCCTCAGCCGCTCCTCGTAGGACTTGTTCTCCAGACCCCTCACCAGCTTCATTGCCCTTCTCTGGACATGCTCCAGCACCTCGATGTCCTTCCTGTAGTGAGGGGCCCAAAACTGAACACAGGACTCGAGGTGCAGCCTCCCCAGAGCCAAGTACAGGGGGACAATCACTTCCCTAGTCCTGCTGGCCACACTGTTCCTGATACAAGCCAGGATGCTGTTGGCCTTCTTGGCCACCTGAGCACACTGCTGGCTCATACCCTGTTTTTCTTTTCTTTTTTTTTTTTAGCTCTTTATACTCTTTCCAGTTGTTAAGGATGCAGAAAACTTAAGCAACTTTAAAAAGGATAAAACTCTGTAGTGTCCTAAATGATAATGGAATGATCTTAGCAACTACATAAATAGATACAGCTTACATATATATATAATATAATTTAATACAGTTACATGCATATTATATCTCTATATATTTATATTTGTATATATTGTGTATAAATATATATAAAGTAACGTATTTGATAGGACCTAGCAAAAGAACAAAAAGCCCTATAGCAGGTACTCTTGGAGAAGGTGTTACCTGAACAAGTTTGCATGAAAACACAAATATATAACCTTATTCAGAGCATGGAGAAGGTATGGTGCCACTACCCTTTCTTTCAAACAGAGGAATGATCAGTTAGGTATTTAAGGAGAGTTTACAAAATATTTCTACTTTTTAGTATATTTTGAGTGGAATGTGAGCAGTTTGGAGGAATGATTTGGAGGTGTAATATTTATTAATAGAGTAGATGGTTCAACCAGCTGCAGCTTAAGACATAAAAAACGAAAGTAATTTTGCAAAATGTCTGCATTAAAAAATGAACTGCAACAAAATCTATGCATAACTCTTGGCAATCTCTTGTTTTTACCTTTAAAAGAATAAATGAAGCTGGTGTCATTTTGTCATGTGTCTAAAAAGCAAAATCACAGCAGAATAAAATAGCATTAGAGGTTTATTATGTCTCAAAATATAGAAATATATTCCAACAGCATATTTTAAAGAATAATATAACAATAATCTTCAGTTTCTTATTCTCAAAATGGTACACCATTATTTAAAAATATATTACTTAATGTACCCCAAATTTAGTTTCCATCAAAATCTATTTAGAATAAATCAAGCTCTAAAAAGCGTATCCACCTACCCAATCTACCAACACAATTTATACAGAAACCAGTAAGTTTTTTGAAGATAACTGAGGAATTAAACTTGTTTCATTTAGCTGTTCCAAAATGATAATACAACTGGGGACATAATATTCTGATATAAACCCTTGTGCATGAGCTGCAACTAAACATAGATATGTAGGTAATGTAAGTATAAAATAGAAATGGAAGTGTAAAATGGAACTGTTGTATTAAGGGGAAAGAGCTCCCAAGACTGAAGTCAGAACTGTTAATTTTTCAAAAAAAACTGAGTGTATGCATAAAAAGATGTATGTAATATTGCAATAGCAAGATAAAATAAATTAGTTTCTGCAAAAAAGGCAGTTGCACATTCTCATGCATACACAGTCACACAAACATGCTAATTTTATCAGTCTGTCATAATCCGAGTTTTCAGAAATATGCCTTAAATAACCACTGAAGTCAGAGTTTACATGAATAGATTGTCTAAAGAGAAACTGGAATGTCCTATTCATTTTTTAACAACACTCTGAGAACTGTTTAAATAAAGCATTTTTAATCAAGGCAATTCATGATAAAAACATATTATGGTTAGCCATGTAATAAAGAGAAAACAGAGTTACTATTTTCTCATTTTCATAACGCTAAAACAAAGGGGTGTCCAAGGATTTTAAATGTGGTAAATTCAAAATATGCATATAGGTGGTGGGGGTGAGAATGATAATCATTAATAAATTGTGCAATTCACAACCACAGGATTTTATTTGAGGCCAAAATTTAGGTAGATTAAAAATGATTTGTATGGATTTAAGAATTTTCAAAGTTACAATAGCTGATGCTAAAAAAAGGAAAGATATCCCATCTTACAACTCATAATTTAAACCAAACCTCTTAGAAAAGAAGGTGGGACCAAAAGCAGGCTGCAAACTACCCAGCAGCTCCTTATGAAAGGTGTTTTTCACCTTTCCTTGTGAACAGCCACCATCAGGGACAAGTATATAGTAACTTGCCTATGTAATGGTAGGGCTTGTGTGTTTTTTGTTTGATATCACCTTGTGTTGTTAGTATAAAAATATTTGCTGCAGTAGTGTGATGTGATAGATAATAGACTGATGTGATTTGAGGTAAGAATGTTGTAGTTCAATTTTTAGTGATAACTAGGAAATTCAGAGATAGAGGCTAGAGTCTGTCTCCACAGAATTCCTGAAGCTTTGAGCCTTTTGCCCACAAGCCAAGAAGTAACACGCTCCTCCAGTTACACTCATCTTGTTAAAGAAAATAGTTACAACAATTATGTGCAATCTCTTTACTTCTATTTTCTATCTACTATTTATTTACTTAAACACTGTTCAACATTTCACTTTTTCTAATGGAGCAGAACTTCTAAAAGAAATAATATGTTTAGCCAAGCAGTTTTGTTTATTTTTTTTCTGTGCCTTTTTCTAAATAAATACCCCTCCACAGTTTTCATTGGCACAATGTGACCAAATGTATTTTAGTTCCTTTAACAATAGGAAGCAGTTATAGAAGTTCTGTAGTTTCTAACATTAAAAAAAAAAAAAAAACAAATCAATACAAAGGTTTTACTTTAAAGTATTGAAATGGAATGCAATAGGTTCCAGTATGTTCAACTGAAAAAAAATTAGTTTTTGAAGTTCTACTGCATTGTAAGGTGACCCATAAAATAAACGGTTTTGAAATTTTGCTCATACAAAAGAAACTATATACTTTTAAATAAATAAAAGCTACTATATACATTATATTGTACATTTAAATGAGAGATGACATGAAATGGAATAAGTTTAGGACTGCCTTTTCATCAGCAAGGCTTATATCTTGACTTTAGTACAATTCTGAATAAACCCCTCTGCTTTAGATTATTATTTTTTCATTCTAGTGGCAGCCACATGAACGCACCACCATATTCCTGTATTTTTTTAAAATAACATTGGAACTGTCATCAAAGTAGAGCACGGAGATTGCATTCAGTTTTGTTGGTGCACAGCATGGCTTTGGTACATGATCAGGGAACATCAAATGAACCTGAAAGACAGATAAATACATAGCTCATATATCAAACGGAGAGGTACAAGGACAACGTCAGTGCAAGACATGTCTTTGCAATTCAGAGAGTTATGCGGTTGCAGATTTTCCTCGGTTAGCAACTTTAAAGCACAGCTTACCTCCAGAATGTTGCTCTGATTTTAATCGTGTGGGCAGAGTTATACAATAATAGCAGATGGAGAGATAAATGAGGAGGAGCGGCCAAGATACAAAGTTGGTTTTCAGATGAAATTTAGAAAAGAGTTGAAGTTAGGCTGTAACCTAGTTAGTTCAGGAAAACACATATGTTAGTACCATCTCTGCTGAGGACGATGCTTAACATGAAGCACATGCTCATGTCCCTGGTCTCACCGAGACTCCAGCATGTGCTAAAATGCTTTCTTGCACAGAATCTCAGCATGGAGGAAAGTCTGTTACAGGCAGCAAAGGCTGTGCTGGAAAAGGCTCCTATTGAAACACTGTTTTCAGTCTATGAAAGAGTAAGACGTAGGTTTTCAGACAGCATGAGCGTATTTTAAGGTCTTATCTAGGTATCTGTGGATCCAGTTCTACTTCCACTGAAGTCAAAATCAATTCATAACGTGGGTGCCAGCTGGACAGGAGGTTTGGGGAAAAGACCGAGACAGAGAAGGCTTTCTGTACACTAGGCTGAAATATATCAATGAAAGGTTAAAGAGAAGGAAAACAGTTTTGAACAGCATCCCAGAATGAACAAGATCTAGTGGAAACATCTGAAAATGGGGGAAATACAAGTTCTTTGTACTTGAAAGAAGGTTGGATGTAATATTCTACACATGCTGAAGACTTGGAAACGGGGGAGGCCAGAAAGGAGGGAGTTGTAATAGAGAGGGCAAGAGATTATTAAGGCATGGATGAAGACTTCAGCAGTAATAGGTTTCATTTGTATGTTAAGTCTTTGTAAATCTGTTAGAGCCATCTGTCTTGCAGTGATATAAGCCCCGAGTCTTTGCCAGACAACAGAGAACAGTCTATCAGGAAACGATTTTTACATAACTGTTACCATGAGAAGGTCTTTTGAAATGAGCAATAATAAATCCTGAAGTAGCAGTTTAGAAAGGGTTTAGACACACATTTAAAAACAGTTTAACAAATGAATAGCACAGCACTGGAGAAAAGAGTGATTGTGCCTTGTCTAAGCAGATGCTTGCCCTGCCATCACTGCTGGTTCTGCCAGCCCCTGCCACCCAGGCCGGGAGCTCCATGGCCCTGCTAGCCCCTCACAACAGCGATGCTCACAGCCTTTTGAAGAGTGAGCATCCTTATTAAGGCAAGAATTTCAAAAGCCTGGAAGTCAGTGTGTCTACCTGCTGACCCCCTGACTTGAATGACCATGAGGTCAGTTCTATGCCAGCACCTGATGGCACCAGAGGCTGATGGGGGGGGAAGAAAGCTAATATAATTCATTAAGTGCAGTCTATCTTGTATTTATATACATCTGTATCTTCTGTCTGCCTAAGTTCAGCCTCAGAAAAAGAAGAGGGAGAGGTACTGGCCCAGCATTTCTCCTATGCTTATTACAAAAGAAAAAAAAAAATGAGTCAGAAAAGTTTGGAGGGGTACCAAGGAACAATAATTTCCCAACCCAAAGAGTGGGCTTTTTTAGAATGGTGTAATCAGTATGGCTGGGAGATTTTGGATTACATTTGGATTAGGGTGGGGTGTATGAATAATTGTTTCCCAAGCCATCCCCATGTGCACACCTTGTGTAAATCTGAATTGTGCATAATTTAAACCAGAAAGCATTCAACTACTGTTATCTCATCTAATTTATGTGCAGTTAAAATTTAATTAGCCTCGTGATTTTTTGGCTGCACGACTGAATGCATATACAGTACATGCAGAGGGAGACACACAATTCCAAAAAGGCCATAAAAAGGAAGGAAAATCTAAGTATCCAATTCAAAAAAAGTGGACAATCTACACAAGTTTCTGAACCACAGTAAATTAAGCATTTTTGGAAAGAGTAGATGCACAAGAGAAAAGAGCACTGGGCCACTTCTTATTTAAGAGCCCATAATTGTAGAAGGGAACTCTAACCTGGGGATTGCACTGATATTGGCAAATTTTCTGGGCAATGTTTACATAATGCTAAACTTCTGCTTTGCTGACCTATTTCTCTGCAGTTCGGGACTGCATGTATTCTGTTCTTCATCATCTCCTAGGCACATTGCTATATTCCTTGCCAAATAGCATTTGATGTTCCACTTCACCTGAACCTCTTACCACAATTCTTCTGTATATTTCCAGCCTCTGACTTTTTCCCTTCTTTTTTGTGAATCTTGCTGACTTGCTGTTCTGGGACAGGGGAATAATGTTACCCTGGAGGCTGGACTTGCAGAAGGTGCATAAATGAGAAGCTGAATGGAAAGGAAAAGGTCTGAGCACATGCTGAGTTTCTAAGAATGTCTCTCTCACTTAAGATAGAAATGTTTGCAAGCAAAATTTGTTTTCTATCAGAAAGAATCAGGGAAATCCAAACTTTCTTTGGTTGGGGGTTTTGTTTTGTTTTCTTTCCTTTTGGTTTTGCCCAGGAGGGTAAAAGCTGCACTCATTTCTGAAGGGGAAATGGCTTTTCAGGCCCTTTTTTTTTTTTTGTCAAAATCAAAGATCATCAAGAAGCAACAGACTCATCAGGATAGTCAGGTGGTAAGGACACTTTTCTATCATCACTTTAAATCAGAGGGAACCTTAAACCCATGTTTCTCTACTTGCAGTCATGTGCTTTGACGTTTCCAGAAACTCATTAGGGATGGCAACCTTCTCCTCTTCTGATTTCATCCTCCCACTCCCTCCTTGTGTATCTCATTCCTCTGTTCCTTAATCAGTCTGCTAATACGGATGATGTTCAGAGCCTGTTCTTCAGCTGGCACAGGTGAAAAATCATAACCAGACATCAGACCCATAGCATTGCATTCCAAAGGTCTTGATTTCTGGTGGTGCTGTGTTTTCAAAAATGTAGCTGAACACTTCTGGGCTGGAGGAGGCCTTGCCAGCTGCTCCAGCTAAGATCATCCTTTTGGCTGCTCCAGATGGTGCACAGGACTAACATAAGAGCTGGCAGAGATAAAAAGCTGGCTGCAGATCTCCTTTTACATGTAGCGGGCAGAGCAACAAATCCAAACACACTTATTTATAAGTTGTATTTGTTAGCCAGGCATGACTGAACACAATTTCTTACATGCAAATGCATCTGTTTGAAAAGATTCACGTTAAATTACATTTTAAAGTTCTCTGCCAACAGTTGACAACAGAGGTCCACAGAGTGGCCAAGTGTCAACATTTCTGGAAGGTATAGCATGTAGATGTTAACATGAAGCTTCAATAAGCTAAAAAAAAAAAAAAAAAAATCAGGGGGACCAGGGGCCCCCCTTTGGTTCCTGTCTACACAATTCTTCAGTAATAAGACACAGTCTTTTCATGTGTTATTGCTTTTGAAATGGAAGGGAAACCAACCACCCAGGCCATTCTGGACAGTTCATCTGCTCTCCACTGTAATCATCAAATTATGTCTTTGAGATGGGTAATTATTTTCATAGAAATAATCAAGATCCAATAGTAGTAAACAGAGGAAGAGACAGGCCCTGTACCAAGACACGAGTGCAAAATAGGCAAGTATAACATAGGCAGAGGCATACCAGTGTCTGAACAATGGCGTGGTTTGTTGCATTCATGTGGGCATTGAGTGGAAAGGAACACTCTCCATCACAGTAAAATGCAGCGTAACCCTCTGGTGCAATAATCCAGTCCTAAAACAAAAACAATTAAACCCACTTTTTTTTTTTTTTTTCCTCGCTCAGAGACTGTAAAACTATATCAAGCTAACTAAGACTTGTCCAAGGACAAAATGAACTTCAGAACATGCCATGTTAAAATACCACTTTTGCCAAAAAAAAAAAAAAAAGAAAGAAAGAAAAGAAAAGTATTTGCTTTGTTCCTGCAAAACTCCAATGAAAATTAAATTAAACAGAAATTTGTACTGAATACCAACTAATGAGGCTGTAACAGGAATTAAAGGTACAAACATGTTTGTTAAAATACTTTTCTTCCCAGAGTGAAATTCTTGAGTGTTTTTTGTGTAACCAAAATAATTAAAATGTATGGTCTTTCTTCATTATATTCAATACTATTAATTGTAGAATTTCATGAGACTAATGGTTACGAGAGATTACCCAGTCGAATGTCACTGAATCATGCATTTTGAGAATGTCTAGCAACACAAACAGCATAGGGAAAAGATTACATGAGGGAAAATATTTAAAAATGTTTATGAAATCTATGTGTTTAGTTTGCTGAATTCTTCCTTTGCTAGGCAAAGGTAATGGAGTTGCTGTGGGAAGAAGGGAGAGAAGCAAGTACCTATTTCATGGTTTTTGTTTCTTTTTATCTCATTCTGAGATGAAGACTCATTCTGAGTCTCACAAATCAGATATTATACAGTGTAACTTTGGTTCTTCAACAGAATCTCTGAATTTTTCAAATATTTTTTTGAGAAAAAAAAAATAGATTTTCTTTCTTCTATGGCCACTCTGACTGACTGATCTGAGAGCCTTGTGCATTGTGGGGCATATCAGAATTTCATGTTTCAGAAAAATGAAAGACCTGGTGACACCTGACAAAAACAGAGAGACAATGGCTCACTTGTTCAGCAGCCTGAACTCAAGTCAATACCACAAACCTGCTCTGCCACCATGGACAGGGTACATACATATGCTCTGCAAACTTGGGAAAACACTATCTGCCTACTTCTTCAGGCTGCTGTGAGGATACACGTACTACAAAAATCAGACAGTGCATTGAGGTGATATGAGAATCTGATCTAGATATGTAAAGGATTAGCTGTCTTTAAAGGGATAGCACCCTTTTTCTCCTTGAGATTAAGTAGGCTGTTTTGCTCATGGAGATTCTTTTTGAAATAATTCAGAGAAATGTGAAATATACAGGCAGCCATCTCTGAATTTTTACCAACATATGCAACATTTCTAGGTTATAGGCTGCTGATGGCCTTCTTGTTCTTTCTTTATAGACAGCTCCTTATTTTCTAGGAAAAAAAGAAAAAAGAAAAAAAAAAAAGAAAAAACCTAGAGTGATCTGTATTTTCTTTTCCTCATAATGCCCTACCTCTGTCTTTATAACCTTTTACTACAAGGACCTTCTTTTTCTTGTTACTTTACAACAGGGAGAGTTTTTTCTAGGAACTATATCAGCTTAGCATTGGTGTTTTAAAGACCACTGAGCAGTGATCCAAGTTCTCGTTGCCTACGGACCCCAACCCAGTGAAATCTCTCTGACCTGCAGTAGACTAGAGCAGGGAGAATTCAAATGCAAATTTCAAAAGTTCCTTTGCTCAGTGTGGGGATTTTGGTTTCATTTACTGCAGATCTACTCAGATCTTGAGCAATGATTCAGATTTATCTTTTAGTGAATGAACCGAGATCTCAAAGAGAGTCATCTGCAAAATGTTTGAGAGAACAGCAGCCAAAAAAAAAGTAAAGAGACAGTGATAGGGTTTCATTGCAAAATGCATTTAAAGAATTTGTCTCTCATCAGTGAAATACCAATTACCATGAGAAAAACAGACTGTAAATACTGGGAGACTGTAAAATAGATCGTCCCAATTAACATTGATAGGAAACATAATTTATAATAATACCTGCCATCCCAAGTCTCGGAAACTCACGTAAAGTTCATGTTTCTTACATGCTTGCTTTTGCTCGCTTGTGTTATAATCTACAGGAAGAAAATAAAAATTAAAAACTTTTTAAGAAACATTGTTAGAACTGACAAGATTTAGCTATTTTTGATCTCCTGACCAAACTGTACAAAGGAAAGGGACAAGCATACTGTCATTTTTACTCCCAGGGTTGCTCATAAAGTCAGTGTAAACCAGGATTATTGTATTTATGTAAATTGATGAATAAAGAACAGGTTAGGGGTGGGAATGTTGATGAGAGCTACAGCATGACGGTCTACAGAAACCATGAGATGGTGGAGTTAAAGGTTAGAAAGGGGTGACCAAGATCAACAAGAGAATTGTAAACCTGGACTTCAGGAGAATAGATATCAGCTTGGTCAGAGATCTTCTTAACATGATCTGATGGGAGACTGAGTTGGAGGCCAAAGGAGATCAGGAGAGCTGGCTGATCTGATCTTCCAGGACAACCTCAGAGAAGCACCAGATAAGTCCATTCTCATGTGCAGAAGGTCAAGCACATGAGAAGGGCATAAAGCCACTGTGGCTGAATGGCAAACTCTTGACTGAGCTCAAATTCAAAGAGGATGTAAAAGTAATGTGGATGTGGGATGAGCTACACAGAAATAACATAAACATATTTCCTGAGCATACAGGAAAGAATGCTAGGAAAGCCAAAGCTTAGCTGGAGTTGAGGCTTATGAGGGATTTGAAGGGCAAAAATAAGGACTTCTACAGGTACATTTATAACAAAAGAAAAATTAAGAAAAACACAGATCCATTGTTCAATAGTGCAGAGGGCCTAGTGATAAGGACTCAAAACAGGTTACAGTGCCTTCTTTGCCTTGTTTTTTACTAGCATGATTTGTCCTTCAGACTCCCAAGTTCCTGAGCCTCTATCCACAATAAAAGAAATAGAGTTAGGAACCACTTAAGCAAATTGTAGACACACAAGTCCATGTGAGCAGAAGGGATGAATTTAAGGGTGGGGAATGAGCTGACCAGCATCATTGCAAAGTCACTCCCTGCCATTTTTGAGTGTTCGTAGTGACTGGAGAATATTTCTCTTGATTCAGAAATGGAAAATGTCACACCCATCTTCAAGAAGGACAATCAGCTTAACCTAAGTTTCTGAGAAGTCTGTGGCTCAAATCCTCCTGGAAGCCATGTCCAGGCATATGAAGAACAAGAAGGTGTTTGGGAATAGTCAGCATGGATTTACAAAGGCCGAACTGTGCCTAAACAACCTGACAGTTTTCTGTGATGACCTGGCTAGCTTTGTGGGCTAGTCACAACTGGGTGTTGTTCACGTTGCTTTTTGGAAGGTTTTTGATATAGTCTCCCATAGTATTCTTACAGCCAAATTGATCAGATATGGTTTGGATAGGTAAAGAATATAATGGGTGGAAACTTGGCTGGACTGCTGGCCTCAGAGGGTTGTAATCAATGGTATGAAGTCCAGCTGGCACCTGGTTACTAGAGGTGTCCCTCAAGGACCAGTACTGGTGCAAGTATCGTTTGATGTCTTTGTTAGCAACCTGGACAATGGGACAGAGTGTGCTCTCAGCAAGTTAACAGAGGATACCAGATCTGGGGGGAGTCATCAATCATCCAAATTACCAGCAAAATGTTGGACCAAATCAGATCCAGAAGAGACTCAATGAGATATCATTAAAAATACCCATCCAAATTTTACTTTTATTGGTAACATGTTATTTGAATATGTTTTTTTCTTTTCTTTTCTTTTTTTTTTATCAGTCTATGTACATAGTTTCTCTTGAATGCACCTGGGCCCCAAAATGTCTCCTGAGATGGTGTCAAAAGCTGTGCACAAGTCAAGATATATGCATTCGCAATACTAAATAATTTGTTGTAATATCACCGTGGTTGTTAAGTTAGGATTTCTAAGCTATAATATCCAAAACTCATTCCTTTTTAAAGGTGAATACTACCTTCTTTCCTATGGCATTCTCCTAGCCTTTAATGGGCTGACTCTCAATGACAGTTATTAAAGGTTCAGCTCAGTCCTCCACAGGTAGTTACCTGCTGCCATGTCAGAGACCCTCTGTTGCCCCATGGCAGGTAGGGTCAAGTCTATGCCCACATCCTATAGGAGTCCTGTGTCTTTCTGGAGCAGCCACTGAAAGCAAGGCAGGATATGCTAAGACATGATAAGTTTTCAAAAATCTATATGCTTTTAATATAACCAAGAACTCTTAGTCTTCCCTTGTGCTGGATTGCTCATAATAATCTAGTATGTTCTGAACATACATTAGAAGTAAGGTGATGGAAGGGGAGTGCAAAGGAACTTTAAGTTATAAAAAAAATTGAACTGTTTCACTGATCACTCTTTACAAGGATCTGTGTACTGATTTTAACTAATATTAGTGCTTGTGGGAGGTAAATATTGAGCTTTTATATTTCAACCATTAATAAGAATTTTAAATTCAGTCATATAGTATGCAAGCCACTTTGCAAAAAAAAAACAAAACAGCAACAACAACAACAAAAACTGTGACTGAATAAATGTGGGAAAGATATGCATATGAGACAGTCAGAAAAGTCACAATCTGCTTTTAGATAGCACTCAAGCAGGCAAACTAATGCAAGCTGAAAACTGTGCTTTTCTAAGTTCTCTCAGTCATGACATTTCCATATTTAACAATATGTACAGAAGTTTTAGTACCAGAATATAGATGTGCCTACAGTTAAAGGAGAAAGGCTGAATAATAAATATGTATATCGCTGCTTAGATGTGTTGGTTGTCTTGATACTCTGAATTATCTGAATATAGGTTAACCAGGGGTGGATGAGCCAGGTGGATGAGCCAGCATGAAGCAAGGGATGGTCACACCAGGTTACCTGATATGGTGGTCTGCATTTTGTATGAACACATGAATCTGCAAACCATCTAATCCACACACCTATGAAGAAAGTTAAACTCAGGCAAATGTGTATTCCTTCCTTGAACTCTATCTTTCATACAAGACAAATGCTGTGTGTAATGTAATATTGCATGTAAGTAACAAACGTGACATTTATAATAAGATCTGGTGCCAAGCATCCAATTTCATATACTGCAGCTTCAAGGTCCATATGCTGATTCTGTCAAGAATCAAAACTTATACGCTATTATGGCTAAGTAAATGTTGTTCCCAAGCTTTTCAGGGACTGCAGTTAGGGCCCAAACCCCTATGTAGCAGAAGGAGCTGTGGAAGGAGAGTAAGAAAATACATTTATAAGAAATGTAAAGTGTTTTTGTTTGTTTGTTTGTTTGTTTGTTTGTTTGTTTTGTTTTGTTTGTTTTGTTTTGGCAGGGGAAATAAAGAAGTAGAGACATGACTACGTATATTATCACAAAGTACTGTGTTCTTAATTAATTAGTGTGACATCAACCAATAAAATACAGGAAATGCACAGTTAAGCACTGTTTTTTGTTTTTATCTCACTGCTTTATGGCCAAAATTTATGTAGCTTTACTGTTGAGTTTCCTGGTATAAGTCACTATTCACTATTCAAATATGGATATTCTCTAGTGTCCAATTACACAGTAATTCTGTTTAGGTAATGTTCAAAAGGAGAAAATAAAGCCAGACTTTGTTTCAAGGTAGAGTTATATGAGGTACTTGGGGAACAAATTGTCTTGTTTTGATTTGTTTAGATTGTTTCCCTTTTATCTGCAGTTTGACCACAATAGAACTGGATAAGTAATAAACACTTCAATCCTCTGTGCATAGCAGGCAGGTGAGGTCTGAATGCCAAGTTTAATTTTCTGTGTCTTTGTACTACATTGAAGTCATGCTCTCTTGAAGATTTTAGCAACACAGGAATGCTAACGCCAAATCTGTTAACATTTGCCCAGCTGTTATAATAATAACTGATGCATATAGATCATATTTTCTCCATTTTGTGTTTGTGTATGTCCTCATGAATAATTCAAAAATGTGTTTTCCATTGTGTGGTGGAGTTCAGCTGCCCGGCAGGGTAAAACCACTACAGTTGGCGAAGACAACCCCACAAATGGGTTTGCCTTTTCCCAAGGTAGAAGCGACCCACAAGCCTCTGGAAAGGTTGAGAGGTACAATGGCCTGCTAAAGACCATGCTATGGGCATTGGGTGCTGGGACGTGGAAACACTGGGATGTAAATTTAGCAGAAGCTACTTGGTTAATTAATACCAGAGGATGTGACAACCATCCCGGTCCTGCCGAAACAAAACCCCTACACACTGTGGGAGGAGCTAAGGTCCCTGTTCGGGTGCCAAAAAGGACTGTAGTGGTTTTACCCTGCCAGGCAGCTGAACTCCACCACAGCCGCTCTCTCACTCCCCCTCCTCAAAGAAGAGGAGGAGA
>VXAA01003825.1:647413-736403 GCA_013399115.1 Anseranas semipalmata | reverse complement strand
ATTGTACTCCCCACTTCTTGCCCACCCCCACCTACTGGCTTTGGGGGGTCTGGAGAGAGTCCTGGTGCTGTGCCAGCACTGCTCGGCAGTAGCCAAACACTGGTGTGATACCAGCGTTGTTCTAGCTACAAGTGCAGAGTACAATGCTATATGGGCTGCTGCAGGGAAGGTTAACTCTATCCCAGTCAGACCCAGTACACATTGGAAGGGGAGAAGTGAGTTGCCCATCAGGGCTGTCTTTTTTGATGTGGTGAGAATATAGTAAAGCTAATCACTGAGGTCCAAAAACACAGAAAAGAAATGAGACAAAAGGCAAAAGACAAAAGGCACAGGGAAAGAAGAAGAAAAAAAAAAAAAAGAAAAAGAAAAAGGAACAGAAAAAAGATGAAGAGAAAAAGAAGAAGAAAATGGAAAAGGAGGTAAGTAAATTTGAGATTGACCTGCAGAGAAAAATATAACTGAACTCTGTGACATGGAAGTGGCAGCATACCTATCTTGCTCTGGCTACCTAACCTCTAGCTACATAGATAAGCATTTGTCACTGTTGAAGTCTGACTTAGATGCTATAGATATAAGGTTATGGAACAAGCTTAGAAACAAGGACCTACATCACACAGTGACTTTTGCCCATCACTGTGTCATTTACTTCAACAGCACCTTGCATCAGGGAGTATATGAGAATTGAATGTGGCCCCACAGACCACTGTGAGGAGGAGGATGGACAGAATTCTTTGGGTTTTTCTTTCAATGAAATATGAAGAGAAGAATTGGACTTCTAAAGCATTGGTCCTTACTGGAAGCTGTGCAGAACTAGGAGGCTCAGCCTTCTCCCAGAAACATGATGCGATGCAACACATCCACTGCACTTGTCCCATTGCAGGGGCTGATATATAGGAGGAAAAGGGCATAACATCATTTTTGCACACTGCAGCATCTGGATAGAATCTGCACATCACCTTTGTAGTCATCAGTGTGCTCATCTGCAGATTTTAATGAATATTTTTGCAATAATTATCAAAACAAAAAGCATTTTAGATTACTTACAGCATGAAAAGTCCCATCACTGATCTTTAAGGGCACACAAACAAAAAGAGTTTGTTTATGTGTGATATGGGGACTGTTGGGGCAAACTGCAAGGCAACAGCATGAAAGCCAATTTGCCATGGTGCAGGAGCTACTCCTGCAAGCAGTTTTGCTATGCAGGACATTGCTATATGAGGCTGTGGCTACTTATCTGCCTTCAGCTTTGCCACCTATTCCACATCTTACTGCCTCCATCTCCAGTCACTGGTTGCTGCCCCTGCCTTGATGCAACTGCACGTGCAATTGCTTCTTAACCTAATTTTGTTTTAACACTAAGGTTTTCTGAATATACAATCTTTTTTGACAGAGATCTGGTATGGATCAACATATATAGTGATGCACCTCTATGGTTATGCAGACTGGGGCCCCAAAGAGGTTAGGAGAATATTTGTTTCATAATGCACATTACATTAGAGATATTCTGATTTTTCTTGTTTTACAACAGTTCTGGAGCAAGACTGAATGCACAAATGAGGCTGACCAGTGTTCTGAGACATACAGACCATGCTTCGTGAGACAATTCTCATGCTGATGCAGTTTGACGGCACGTGTTAAGGCTGAGTTTTTCTCAAGTTAAACCAGCAGGGAGATCGTGTTCAGCTTTCCTGTTATAATCAAGAAGGCTTAACAAACCTGTTCAGTTCTCATTTCCTCATGGACTAGAAAGATGGGATTCAATTTGAAAGTATGATACTTATATTTAGGTATCTTGAAAGTACTNATATAATTCTCAAAATTAGCAGGTGCCCGTAACTCCTGTAAACAGAGACCAGTAAATCATAGCTTTGTCTTACCCCCAACGCTTGGCATCCTGGAAGACTCCTGATGACTACTGGATTTGTTGCGGTTCTGATTTTTCCTTTTATTGTTGGCTGCTCGGACAGAACGGAAAAGCACTTCGCTTGCCTTGAAGAACGCAACCATGAAAGGTTGCTTTGACTGAGGCCCTTGTCTTCCAATCAGGCCAGCAGATTTAACATTGATACTTCGACCTATAAAGCAAAGGACTCATAAGTCATATACATGAGGTGAAGTTCTGCCTCTCCTGAAGCCACAGTGGGAGTTCCACCAGTGACTGAAGCAAGGCAAGGATTTTGCCCATAATCCTGACGTTACATGATTAGAAATCCCAACCTCCTTTTGTTTAAGAGAATTTAAAAGGCAAAAAAATTAACAATTTACAAAAGTTTCAACAGCTTTACAGGCAGTTTGTCATTGCATGAAATTACAGTCTCCATACACTATTTATCTTATTCAATACATGGATATTTTAATTCAGTCTCACGTATGCATCTATAGAAGTGAAAAATAAATGAGTCCCATTAAAGTCTATAGGCTATCGAAAGGATAATGTAATGCAGTCATCTAGTTTTTGCATTGCTTGGGTGTCAAATGTGGAAACTTATATCCCCAAAGCAAATACGCAGCAAAGAGAAGTGTGGATAATAAATATACCTCTGCTTTAAAAACAAATATTGTACAGTGCTACTCGAACTGACGTTCATTCACTAGTAAAGGTAGGAAGGTGTTCAGTCGCTCAAGAGAACAGCATTTGAAATATGGACATTATTGATTCTGGTTCTGTACCCAAGGGATGTGCATATTTCTTTAAAATATTTGTTCAGCCAGAACTGTGTGGTAACCTCACTATATTATAGGATCTAAACCTCAGTAAAAGAAAAGAAAGCAAAACAACTCACTGAAACTGCATCAGTGACATTTTAGCAAATAAACCCTTGCTCTTAACAGAATTTATTTTGGCAGCATAAACACTTTTGTGCGTACGTGTATTATGCAGAGCCCTTCAACCGTCAGAAAACGAGACAGTGTCATGTGAAGCTGTGCAGCTGTGCTGGGTGGGGGACACAGAGGTCCTTCAAATGGGGAGGTGCGGGCACCGGCACTGCCTGCGCTGCAGCATCAGGGCACCGGGGGACTCCTCTAAACTGAGTGGAAATGTTTGTTACGCGGACAACAAAGGAGCATCTGCCTCGCAAAACTATAATACTGTTAGCTTAATCACCCTGGAAAAGAACTTACAAATAAGCCTAGAAATCAACCTTATAGAAATAAGCATATAGGTTTCCTTTTCAAACACGAAAGTACAGTGGCTGTATGCCAGAGTCTATATTTCTTAGAAAAACTCTATCACTGGCGTAAATGAAAGAGGCAGTTTGATTTGTGGTTAAAGTAGTTTCCATTCTACTTCCACTGTAACAAATGTATTAATTCAGCTCAGACTTCCTCCTTCTGGCAGCCCTTTTGCAGTAAAAAGAGAAATTAGAAGTTCCAGCCAAATACCATACCTTGAACTGACCCACTTCAATACATAAACACTTTTACAACATGTTTATTCAGGTGTAGCACTTTAAATTGGTTTAAGATGTTTCCAGTGACAGAGAGCCCAGCAAAGGCAGGAGAAGAACTGAGAAAGTTAGCAGTTATGGAGCAGAGTAATTGGCAACATATTCTGAACAATTTTGATAATTACTTTTTTGACTGCAAGGAAAAAATATATTTGTTGAAGCTTCTGATTTCATTTTAAATGGCTCTTTAGTCTTATGTTTCTTTAATTCTTCTTTTCATGTATTTATGTATGTAACTATTAAATAATTCAGTAACATTAATTTCTATATGTTCAAATCTTCTGTTATAAGTCAGATATGAAAAACTGTACAGACTATTCTCTATTCATTGCAACATGGACAAACCAACCTCTTACCACAAAGTTCCAAGTTTCCCCTCATTTCTAGAGGGAATATTTTTTATTATTTTTCTTTACTTTTTGTTCCAATGGCTTTCAGAATTTTAATTTTATCTGTAAAAGATTAATACCTTACTGGTGGACATTTTAAGAATACTATTAGATTTATATACTGAGGGCTGTAAAGATGTGTGTAGGTTTTCTGAATTTAAATCTAGGTTCTCTGAATTTACAATGGTGGATATTGTGTGCGAAGCAAAATATCCTTCAAACCAATGTGAACTCCCTTTAAAATAACTTTTAATATTATTAAGTTTCCTCTGGGTTTCCTTCAGACTTCAGCAATGAGACGACTATTAAGATTCCACAAGTTAGGGCTTACTTAGTTATTCAGGGTATAGAGATATACCATAAAAAATTAAGCCTGAAACCCACAGCCCTTTTACACACAGAAACAGTTTATGTGACTTTATTCCTTTATTTGCCCGATCTTTTATGCAGCCAGCCTGAGTTTTTAGGACCCTTTTTTTTTTTCAGTTCATGAATGGTATATGCACTGAATCTGCTCCTAGTGAAGTCAAAAGGAAAACTTTTATTGACTTCAGTGGGTCCATCATTAAACTTTTCTCTCTCGGTTTATCATATACCTTAGCTTAACTCTAACCTTCAGAAGACGAAGCAATCAAAATATACACTGCCCTTGAGACATTAAATTTCTTCCGAGGAGGATCTCTGAACTGTTTGGTTTGGAAAATCAAACCACATATGTTATCTCCATTTTAGGTTGCTTCTGTGCAAAAGAAAGTTTGCATTTACTGAACTCCTATTATCCTTTATTTAATTAAAAAAAAAAAAAAGTGTGTAGGGGGGATACTGGGGATATTTCCTTCATACTGAGAACAGAAAGCATTGCCCATTCCTGAAGAGGAGGCATTTCAAAGTATCCTGCCGCTGAAAAGCAGCAAGCGTTCTGCCACGGCAGGAGCTCAATCTCCGAGCCATGGTCTTGTAGACCACACCTTTTTCCTTAGTGTGGATTTCAGAATGCAGTAAGAAAAATCTTACCCTAACCTGAACTGGACTTTGTAGCAAGAAGCATTCATGGGGTTTGTTTTTAGTAAGTGGTTTTAGTTTATAATTTCTAGTAAGCATTTAGAAAACCTTTCTCTTGGCCTCAATGACAACTGGAAGCTCAGGTCTCTCCAGCACAGTTGTTCCATACTGTGATACTCGAGCAGCATTTCCTAAAATCAACTGAGTGGCTCAGGCTGACCCACATCTTCCCTGAGGGCTCCACCCAATTGGTAAAACCAAAACAGCAAGGTGTATCTCTGCCTCTCTTGAGCGTGTCTGAAGAAGAATCAAACCTGGTCAAGCACTCTGAATAATTGGTTTGGTTTTATACTTCTATTGTATCTTTAATCCTGAGGATTTCAAAGACTTTTTTTCAGACTTTATAGATGCACACGGCGCAAGAAACCAGTAGTCGGCTGTCATCCACTTCACGGAACCTAGCCACTGCACTTGCGCTACACCTAGCAGAAATAAATAAGTGCAACAGACGGACTCACTCTGTGCGGGGACAATCCAGAGCCCTTGTATTCCTCACGTTCTGGCATGCACTTCTCAATCCTGCTATGATAATTTATTGTCTCTTCTCCATATTGACAGGTATATTTGGGAACTTAAAACTTGTTTAAAGCATTATGTCCCAAATCTGCTGAACTCCTTACTCCTTATTCATATGATGTTGAGTCCTTGGCAGGATGTGTTTGTTTGACTTGGCATTTAAACTTATTTTTGGTTTTTATTCTATTTGATAGTAAAGTGCCCTTAGCAGTTTGAATAAAAGGTGGTATGGAAGTGCTGGTCTGAGTGACTGAACTGAATTAATATTATTTGCCTTTTAACGTTCTGGCCTCTTATAATAAAGGAATGTCTGTTTCAAAATTATCTGAGACATTCAGCTTAAAAGGCACTACCTTGACAATCCTGACAATTTCATTTTTTTTTTTTTTTTTTTAACCACAGAATAGGAACAGCACTCAGGATCAACACTACTGAGCTATTTGCTGTATCACTCCTGTGCTTGGTTTTCTGATGTCACACACAGTCACAGCATACAACTCCTTTCATAAACAGGTTGAGTTCCATCTTAAAAATTCATTTTCTCCCCCAGCTACTCCAAATGGAAATGCAAGAGCACTTCAAGCTTTCAATAACAATCTGTCTCACAGTCCTGACCTGGAGAGATCACCTCATTTTTCATGACATTCCGAATCCTGACTTTTTCTGAGATCACCAGCATGGATGCCAGTGACAGTGGTAAGATTTGTGACCTGGCTCTCTCTCCTCAGGCAGTATATATTTTATGTAAGGCATTGAGCAGACACTAATTTTGCAAGAGCTTTCAGCCATTATGCATCTTGGCCAGATTTACACTGGCAACACAGGACAACGAGTGATTCCAAGATCCATTATTTTGTCCTGAGTCATCGAACTACAGCAAACCACTCATTTTGTTATGAAAAACAAGCACTTATTTACTTTCAAAAGTGTTCAACAAGCCACAAAACACATTTTACAGATTAACCACTACTTCTAGGTCACAGTAGTTATTTTGGTAATAATTTTACATATTTGTAGACAGAATTGTGAGCTTCAGTGATGCTGGGAATTCACTTCTGGTCTGCTGAAAAAAATACCAAAACATTCCGATGCCACATCTATGGTTTCCTTCTTGTGGGAAGTGATCTCTGAAATTAGGACTGGGTAAGGCCTTTTGGAGAAAGACCCTGAGTATACAAGGTCCAATAACGCCTAATACTTGAGCAAAAACTCTCCTGAGGCTCTGAGTCTGAAAGCTCACAAGGTAGTTTCAAAATTAGATAGAAATCTGCCTGATTTCTCACGCCTGAACAGTGCTCTTGAGAGCAATGGGACTTCACAGAAACAAAAGAATTGAGGTAGAGCTTGGCTATCAAAGCTTAAATGAAGATTTATTTTAAAAAATGAAAAGAGAAAAGCTAACAACATAAATATGATGGTCCATATATAACGTATCCACAACACTCCAACTCTAAAGTATTTTATACTCTCTCTATCACCTCCATAAACTGTTAGACAAACTTTTCCTTTGGTGGACACATTTATCTATATGGACATAAAATACAGCTTTTGAAACAAGCTTCATGTGTTTTATTGACTTGTCTGCTCCCTGGAGGCTTTAAGGAATTCTGAAAAATGGGTGGTCTTGGATGGTCTGCTGTGCATTTCCTAAGCTTCACAGCTTTAGTCAAAACTAAAGATCCAGCTTTTGTTATTAAAATCTTACATCTTGTTGTTTTTATTCTGTTCATTTGAAGGAATTTTGCATATCTTTTTGTGTTGATCTTGGTATTCTTAAAGCTCTTGAAGAAAGCACTTGGGATAATTTGTGAACATGTTAGGAGCCATGGTATTTGTATATTGTAGCAGTACCATGTATGCTTACACAAAAAAATCAGATGTAATCATACACGAATTTGCTTGCTAAGTACTTGATTTATCCTTTCCATTTAATGTACTTAAACTGTGAATTGTTTGTGGGAGTCCTAGGGCTTTTTTGAACAGTTAAAAATGTGTCCAGGAAGACAATAAAACAAGGAGAGATTAGATTAATTGATCATCCACCAATGAATAAAATGGATAAAAACCTTCTGAATGAAGCTAAGCACAAACGCTAATTATTATTCCTAAACTACTGGTGCTTAGAAGCAGACGTATCCTTCATCTGCCTGCGGAGCAGGGCAGAGGGGGAGCTGCACAGCCATACAGCCAGGACCAGTGTGCTCCAGTATGCACTGGTGGCCAGAGGAGGGGCAGGAGCCTATCCCACCTCCCTGACTCTCCTGCATCAAGTAAGTGTGCCCATACTAACACAGGCTGTGTTCACAACGCCTGCTACAAGCAGATGCAAAAAAATGCTGGCGGTGTTTCTGACCCAGCTGGAAACGGGTTACACCTATCTGAGTAAATTAAGGGGTTTCCAGGAGTGCTCCCAGGTGCTGGAGCTGGACCATCCGCGCGGCTGGGGTGGCAGGGTACTGCTGGCCCCTGCTAGCTGTCCCCATGGCACCAGCCCCAGGCTCTCCTGGGGGCATCTGCCATGCGGTCACCCTGTTTCGGAGGCTGAGAGAGTCGTCCCTCTGGCTCATTTCACACCAGCAGAGCTCAGTGCCCCACAGTGTTCCTGAGCATGTTTAATTTACTCATATAACTTTGGCCAAAGTCAGCTCTGAACCAGAACTCATGTAGCTGTACTTAGGCAGTGCTTGAGCCCAAGCTAATAAAACCTGCTGAGGGGCAGGATATATTAGCTTGGGTTCAGTGCTGTGCTAACATGGCTATATGGCTTCCAGATGGCTCAGAATTTAGGCAGAGCTGTTGCCTGCCAAAGTCCATACATATATCAATATATATATATGTATCCTAAATTCCCCCACTGTAAGGACACTAATGAAGGTGAAATCACTCCTGATGTTTTGCCTTGTAAATACCAGCTCCACCAAAGGATTTAAATGTAATAACCCAGCAGCATCCTCTGGAGTACCTGCCAGCTACTGTGGTCATGTAGGGTAGGTGCCAAAGTTGACTGGGGGCAACCTCGGGATGAGACTGGTAACACAGAGTGTTGTAAAGGTGAGGCCAAGGCCAATGTGAAAGTATGCAGCCAACTGTCTGAAAAAGCCAGGGTGCTGCCACGGGTTGTTATGGGTTGAAAGCAATTCGGCCACCTCCTCAATGCATGCCCCAAAAGAGAAGGTGGCCATGCTGTCTCTAAAGGCTTCATAGGAGAAAAGGACCTTGAGAGTCCCAGGCTGAGATGAGGAAAAGGTGAAAAAAAGAGTGTGTCTCCTAGTGTCTCCCCTGTGATCACTGGAGAAGGAGCTCCCCAGTCTTTCTTGCAGCATGTAGGAGTAGCAGCCAAACCCCCTTCCAGGGGACATGTGTAGTAGTGTACCCAAGTACGTGCTGGAGAAAGACTTGGCCTTCCCCAGGCTTCACTTGGATCAGGGAACCTATTTTTGTTCAAGTTTCCCTTGAAAAAAGGGAAGGGAAAAAAGAAATACCTGAAGTAAGAGTCAGAGTCAGGGAGCTGAAGGTTGTTGTTGCTTGCCTGCCTCAAACAGCAGAAAAGCCTAAGGAAACCTGCCTTAGGACTACATGGTGACAGAAATCACCTTAATCAGCTTGGGCTTTTCAAAGTGAGTACCAATTTCTTTCTTCCCCTGTGATGCACTGGCTGATGGAAAATAGCTGAGAGCCACAGTGATCCAGGAAAAGGCACAGAAATACATGGCTGTGGAGGCTACCCAGGATTTTGTATTGAGAGGTGTGTATTTGGGATCTGTTTTATTCTGCGGATCACCAGTAATCATAGTTACACGCTTTCTCCCTCTACCATTTCCTGTGCACAACAGTTCTCCTCAGCAATGAGATAAACAGCAAAAGGAAGACTCTTGAAGCTTTTGTACTCCTCCATTAGAATTGATGTGTAAATTGTTGCTAACTTCCAATTATAAAAATGTTCAGTGTTAATACAAAGGTGCTGATTCACTGGAACATGTTTTAAGTTTTAGGACGCATATGGTATATATACAGGAAAAGCGTCACATGGAGCTTTTCAAATCGTTTCTGCATCTGCATTGATTTTATGCTGCAATTCATCTAACACCCGCACTTCCATCAGTGTGAAAATGATCACCTCTCGTTTTAAACACCATGGAGAGTTTTGGTGTCAAAAGGAGGGAATCGGCCAAAAGGAGATGCAGCAGAATGTTGAGAAGACTTTAAAAAAGAGAATAAAAAAAAATCCTTAATTTACCACAGCCCCAGGGAAACAGTGCATTATATGTTGACAGCTTCCATATGTGTCATGCAAACCTTTATTCTTACTGTTCAGAATAAAAAGTCCCATTAAGAGAAAAAGTCTACATTTCATGTTAAAATGATGCGTATGATACCAAATACTGTCTTAAAGAGAAAAGAAAACACATTCCAATGTCATGTGGCTTTTTGTACTTTTTCAGCATTTTCAAAGGGGGAAAAATGTGAATTACAACAACCAGACATTGTTTCAGAGTTGTTTTTATCACACTGTTATATTAAATAGCTACAAATTTTTTTATTCCTCATGTAGACATTATTATTTTTTATATACCTTCTTCAGGAAACACCAAAGAATTGTATCTCCACAAGTAATTGCTTAAAACGTCACTGAAAGATAACTATAAGAAAGATTACTATTAATGATAATGATAACAATACAGTAGTGCCCTGAAATCTCAGTAATAACCAGTGCCCCATTTTAAAGGTGCTGTATGAATACATTTGAAAAAATGAGCATGTATTTACAGACTCAATTATCCAAGGCCCGAGTGCAGCTTCTGACTACCCCAAACATTAATCCTTTGACTTAATGGAATCTGGTTTAGTTTAACGGTCCGTGGCAATAGAGAGGTTCATGGATCAGGTCTTATCATAAATGTCTCTCCAGTTACTGGGGCAGAACTCGTGTACTTCCCATAAACTCAATGGACAGCTGAAGGCGTGAGGAAAGGTGCTTCAGACCTGCATGGCCTGAAGTTCCCTTGAGCCAACAGCAGGTTTTTCCAAGGCTTTGAATCAGTCCCGGGACTTTCATAGAGAAGTGGTTGGACGAAAGGTGGGTGGGGTTCTCTGGGTTGCAAACAGAGTCCACTACATACTGAGTCATGTATAAAAATTCATGTTTCATCTGTACACAAACATGTCATTCAACTGCTAGTGTTTCTAATAGCTTCCAGAAGTAACAGCAACTCAATAAAAATAATCAAAGCCTTAAGAGCAAAATTGTAAGAGCATGAAAGGATGATTTTCCTTATGCTAAAATGAAGTGGTATAGCACAGGTCTTCCTGATAGTTTTGAAAACTTTAGTCCCTGGAAGGGCACTCTTCTTGCATGAATAAACCGAAAAGGGAACAGAAAGTGAGGAAAGAGGGGAATTCCCTCCTCACTTGAGCAGCTGTGTTGAGAAATTCAAGTAAGCGAGGTGCAGAAGGTAAAGCTGCCTGTGGCTTTGGAATTTAAAATAGAAAATTATCTATCACCTTTCTGATCTTGGGAGTAAGACAGGGAAAATATTTACATAAACTGTTCTTTCACAATTTCTTCAGTGTATTAACCTAAAGGTTTCCTTTTACCCATACAAACTTTCCTGCTGTTTACTGAACGAATGTAAGTTTGAGGCTAGAACCAACAAATTGCTAGTTCCAGGGTTTCTTAATGAGTGCCTTTCATGGATATTTAATTTTCAAGAATTTCTGTATTTGAATCTCCTGGAAAAAAAGAAAAAAAAGAAAAAAAAAAGAAAAAAAAGTTAAGGATGGAGTTTATTCTGGAGCAGCAAAACTGGCCAGGAGCCAGTCCACCTCATTTGGATGCCTGACGGAGGTGTCACCTCTCCAAAATTTTAAGGGCTTAAAACTGGCTTTCAGAAAACCAGGCTGCCTCCCTGCACGGCCCATGCTCAGGTGCAGGGCATTTGAAGACTGGTCGAACGCAGTGACAATGTGGTCTACTTAGTATCAGTGCCTTCCTTTTCTGCTGACTGCATCTGGTCTTTCTGGGCAATGTTAGCTGAAATTGTCCACCCTGGTTCAAGCCTGCCAACTCCCTTTCTCAGCATTGTGCCCAAAGGAGGACATCGGGGCCCATGGCAGTTTTTTCATAACTCTCCAGCAGCCAGAGCACTTGCCGGAAAAGTATGAGAGGCTTTGTTCACAGCCCAGCTGAGCCTGAGGGAGAATGCAGATCAAAAACAATGAGAAAATGTAGCCAGAACAAAGAAAGAAGAAAAAATATATATTAATCCTTACACCAGGGTTTCTTCTGCTACTCATTAACATTATGTCAGCTAAGGTTTAGATTAACCGGCATCATAGATCCCCTGACCTCTGACACAAAAAGCTTTTTGACAAGAAAGAGCTAAATCTGAAAGTTTGCTTGTAAAGTAGTACAGATTAAGTGAACCATCACAGAAAAAAATGGCATATAATTCTCTTTTTATTAGTTTCTAAAGAAGTCTACGAAAGAGCACTTCTTCTAAAAATATTGTTTTGCATTGAGATGCATTACTTTATAATGAACAGCATAGCTGTGAATAATGTAGTAGTGGAGTAAATTTGTCCTAAAAAAAAAAAAATCACAGTTATGACTTCAGATTTGATAGGATGATAGGATTCTTTCTAATTTTCAGCTAATAAAAATTTTCAAGATTTCAAAGTTTTGACCCATTTCAAGGTAAAAAGTTTTGAAATTAAAGTTTTTTTGAAGGATAGAAAACTAGTTCCCACATTACCCTATTCTTAGCCTTTCTCCAACATCAGTATCAGGGGCTAGGAGGTCATTCCTGAACTGTCCTGAGGTTGTTTTATACCTTTCTCCATGCTTCAGCCCAGAAAGATCTTTAGAAACTTTATAAACCAAAAATTCCACAAATCTGTTCGAGTTTCTTGACTGTATATAGGTAATCATCAATGGAAGAACATTCAAATGGAACTTGATTTTCTATGTAAGAACTTTTATCCCAAACTTCTTTTAATTTAGCTTGATTCAGCTAGCTTTATAATTGCTATATTCTACAGAATTAAGAACAATAAATAGTTTCCAGACCACAGCTATGGCAGGACAAGACTGTGTTCTTCATTTATAAGCTCTCCATGAATTGCCACCCAGTAGAGTTAAAAGACACTCATCCAGAAATGGTTCACAGCAACAGGATGACAAGAGCATATACGGAGCTATGATCTATAGTAACTGTCTTACCGTCCACAGTTTCAGCGCAGAGCTGCAAGCCCAGATTGTTCTGTGGATTAATCACCCAGTGATTGCTGGTCACAGTAATGTCAAACACAAACCAGCCCACATCAGAAGCTTGAGCCTTTCTTGTGTCTAACAGGAACAAGTCTGCATCCCTAAGTTAAAGAAAATAGAGAGTTACGACATTCAAATATTACTATGTTTTGTCCTTAACTTCGTTGCTGACAATAACTTCCTCCAGCCCAAATGAATAATCCTTCGACACATCCTCATCACAACACAGCACAGCATGTGCTGAAGCCAACATATAATTGTTAAGTATAATACAGGTATTTCCCCTTAGAGAATTTTCTGAAATGACTCTCATCATATGAAAACTGCAGTTCTGGAAAATCTGAGAAATCTAGCTTCCTGATATAAATACACAAAATATATAATTGACTCTGTGTATAAACGGTTCATCTTTCAGCACCAGAATGTCTCAGGAATATTAACTTTTATAAACCGCCTAGTGCAAAAGACGAAAAATGTCAAAATCATGTTCCAATTTCAACTAAAATTCAAAGGCATAACATTGCTAAAAAAATCTGTTATTAATAACATATGAAAGCAGTTATATCATATTACAAAACATGAATATATGACAGTTTCATATTAGTACAGATGTTTAGAAAATAAGTCTATATATCAAAATAGAAATTATATACTGATTCAATAATGTAATTATTACATTTTAACCCTCAGTTCCCTGATATATTCTCAGATTTGTTCCCATGAAATTTTCCAGTAATTCAGAAGGGCTGCTCAGGGGAGTTAGTATAATTGTGTTTCTAAATGTTTAGCATGGATCATTTATTTGTTCTGTTTTCACATATCTCCTGACACAATTGGTTCCAGAACCACATCTGTATTACAAATAATTTACTGCAATGAACATACTAAAAACAAGACATTTAACTCTCATCAGTTTCATTTTACATGTTTCTACAAAGCAGCATGGATCATTAAAAACTGTTTTCACCATTTAGCCTTTTAAACTTAAAACTATTTTTACAGAAACCTATTCCTTTTCTGCTATAAATAGTAATCAAAACAACAATACACAAGGAAAAATGTTTTATTCTACATTTTGACTGTCCAAATCAACTAAAGACAGACTTAGCTTACACGGACCTTGGAATCGAATTGTTACCTTACAGACAGCATGAATATCTGCTTAAAGAGGTAGGAGAGACAGAAAGAACTGGCTTTGTGTACAATAAATGAATTTAAAATTATGATGTTCCTGTCACTGTATTCTCATGCTGCTTAATCACAATGACATGGTAGGAATTTACTGGTTTATCTAGACTAACCACTTTACATTCACTGCAAACCTCTTATACTGAAAAAACATCTTGTGTAGCTCTTGAAACAGTGCTTGTTCAACACGCAGGAAAATAAGACAAAAGGCGCTCAGACAAGCATACATTTGCTTAGATGAGAGAAATATCTGCGTAATCAGGTTAAAGAGCTCAGAAACAATGAAGGAATTTTTTTTTTTTTTTTAATAAAGGAATCTGAAAGACCTTTCTTTAAATTCATCTTTTTGTCTTCCTTTACGGGGTAATCTTGTGCTGGGCTCTTACTGCTTGTGTTCTAGCAGAACTGTGTGAATGACCACACAAGGAGAAAACATACCTTCTCCCTCCGGAGCTAACATGAAAACAGTCTTATGATTCAAAAGAGCCTGACCCGCTATGCTAGCACTGAACAAATTAACAACGTACCGCAAGCTCATAAATAGTACTCTCTGGAGTCTTAAATGCCCATTTTTTTCTCCAATAAGCAGTTTTATCAGAACTTTAAAACTAAAAGGTTTAATTCTGAAAGTGACAGGCTTTAAGATGGTTATTTGTAAATATATTTTGTATCATTCAAGAAATTTAATAGAAAATTGTAGAACTGTTTGGAATATAAAGTATTACAATATTATAGTGCCACAATTTCACATTTGTATTGTCTCCTCATGGAATACATAACTATCTTCCCTTATAGATTCTTTCAGCTCCAAACTTTGCTGTGAATGATACAAAAAGTCCTCAAAAGTCAGTGCATACAATGTCTATATGCCAAATCAGAATAGGGCACAACTAATGGTACAGCCCAGAAATCCTTCTAAAGGACAAATTTCCCCTGAGGATCTCTCTGCAAAGTGGCTTTATCATTTTGTATGGCAGCAGAAACTCACATCGCTCTCTCTTTGTCATTGATATGTCAATCTGCTTGTCTACTTTCTTGCAAGCAGGATCTGGCTATGGTAATAGCAAGCAGACTGTTCTTACCCATTTACTCAGCAAATGAAACAAAAATTAGTTGTAAGTACCTAGAGAAAACTAGAACTGATTCTTAAGAACAGATAGTGAAATAGAGAAAAAGCCTCCAGATCAGTGTCAATGATTTAGCTCACATAGTAGTCGTTTACTACAGAAATTCAAAATATTAGGAAGAAATACTTTTTTTCCATAATTCTTATAACATCGGGTGAAAATCTGACCCTTCAAAAGTCAGTGCCAGCTCAGGGTTCAGTATTCCACCATTAGCTGGTGTCACTCACTGAAATTTCTCATCACATTTTGTGACATTTTTAATTTTAAAATTCTCCTTTATTCTTTGAAAAGGAAAACAAACAAACAAACAAACAACAACCACATTTAAAATGAAAAACAGCTGCAAATTTTGGCTCTAATTTTAAAAAATATTTCTATTTAAAAATAGTCTACAACACATAATAAAAAAGTAAGGCATTATGTCGTAAATAGCCTCAAATGGAACAGTGAACACATTCAGACAGAATACAGCTGATTGGCTTTACCTTTATGGAAGCTGTTTAAGTTTAGTGATCACAGTCTGGTCCCAAATGGCCAGTTGTCTACAACAGAAATGCTACCATAGTCAAGAATCTCAGCAAAGAGGCTATGGGCAGAATGTCCAAGAAGCTCCAGATCTCCTGGGTCATTTAAGAGAGTAAAGGTGGAATAAACCATCTATACGTTTCGAGAAACCCAGCAAAGTTTTCGACCAGATCAAATCATGACTATTATTTCTATGTAATAGGCCATCCCCATAATGCTGCTTCACCTCTCGCCTCATTCCAGAAAGCTGTTCTACTATCTTAATGCCACTTGAGGATTCCCTAATGCGGGAAGAATCCTCGGGGTTTAGTTAAATTAGTGGCTAGCTGCCACCAGATCATGAACAAGGATTTGGCCTGTTGGAGCACATTACTTTCGTCATGAGAAAAGATCAGGGTAGGAGTACATTGGCAGCGCTGAGTAGGAAAGTTTGCCTTGCCATTGGCTGTGCTTTACACATTTCCTTAGAACAAATAGAAAACTTCAATCTCAAAGACTGTCATTTCAGCAAACTCTGAGTGAATTCAAGGCACACACTTCAGCAGCCACACTGCCACAGAGACAGAAAAATATCTGAAACTACAGTCTGCAACGCAGAAACCGTGAACCCTGACCACACCTTGCCTAGAAGCATAGCAAAACCTGTAGCAGATTGTAGAACCCTATCGGACACCCACATTTCCCATTCAAAGCAAAGAAGGGTGGAGGGCCAGGGTCAAACTGAGCAACTCTGCTGCGGTATGGCACTAGCAGGGAGTGCGGAGCACAGCAGTTGCGCAAAAATTTGCACCTAAATCTGAAAATTTTGCAGATCTCATGTACACATGTAGGACAAACCTGAGGTGACGCATGAATCCTGGGCCCCAAAGCAAAGCTGTAACTTTACTGCAGAAACCAATAATAAAATATTCTTGGGAGCTCTTCTGACTGGAGGTCTCAGGAAGCAAGTGGAAAAAGTTCCTTGTTTGAAATATGAGCACTAGAGAGGTTGTGATCTTCTCCCATCTCAACACATTGAGGCTTTTACCTTCATATACTCCATATATAAGTAGAGACTGGCAAAATCAGCAATAGGAGGGAAACACTTGACCATTAGACTAAGTCTGAAGTTTCCTTAGCTATACTAATGAAAAGCAAATGGGTGGTGTATCATTGCATGTGCACCTTTCCAGCATTATGATTCCATCAGAAGACATGGGGCTTTTATGCTTACAAATGGAAACATATACATGTTTATAAAATTATGTCTCTAAATAGAAATAGTGTTTTTACTATCTTAGAAATGTGCAGATAAGATATAGAAAGAAATCACTAGTATTCTTCAGTGGTTTCATAGAGACAACTGTCATTTTAACAAGCCAGATGCTATTAAAGTTTCATTTTGCTTCAGAGGGGTAAGTGGTTTTGCCTTCTCTCTATTTCTCGTGAAATAGAATAGAAACCACTTACTGAGAAAACATAAAAACAAAACAAAAAATGAAACCCATTAAAGTGGATTAGAAAACTAACTTTTCCCATTAGTTCTTAAACAAAAATTAAATCTGTTGAGTTTGCAGGTAAAGAGCTTTCATCACCCTAGTCTTGACCTATGCTCTTCAAACACATACATTTTTTTCCTCCCTGTTTCATTCCTTCCTCCAATAAGTTTCTTTTGGGACCTACATCAACAGAAATTTTGCAAGCTGAACACAGAGGAAAAAAATATATATCCTGCACTGTTCTATTCCTGCACAAATCTAATAAGATACCCTGGAAGGATAAGTGCTTTCCCTCTTGTTGGTTCTGCTCCATTGACATAAAATAACTCCCAGTTTATAGCCATAAAATGTTTATAACTTGATTTTCAGATATCTCACCTGAAAGGTACAAGCTCAAGGTTCTGTGAGAAGAAATGAGATTTGAACTCTGGCACAGCCTTTGAGCTAACTGGTGATGGGGCATTTGATGCTCTGCAAGTTTAGGCTGCCATATTTGTTGCCTTTGCTAAACTTGCCCAGGACAGAAATGTGTTATCTGTTCCAACACGAGGGAGGTTTTCATTTATCTCATAACAATTTTTTCCCCACTTTGCTGAGAAAAGACATTAAATAATTTAATTTCAAAATATTCACCAATCCAGGTACAAACCCCAATATTTTGGGTACATGTAACTTTTTTCAAAAGCATTGTGGAATTGCTACTAGGTTTTAATGGGAATTTCCAGATATTTACCTACTTCGCCTCATCAAATCTGGCCATTTACTCAGGTTTTGCACAGTCTTGGAAATATGTCACACACACTGTTCTGCATACTCAGAATCACAGATTTGCTCACATGTGATGTCATATTTGTTTTAATTTTCAGTTATTGTAAGCAGCAAGTGTCAAGTGTGCATACATCATCTTAAAGACAGTGCATGACTCGATCTCTTAATCACATTCTGAAGAATATTAACACACATTTAAAAAAAAGCTTTGCTCCTTCAAAAGTCAGCAAAGTTGAACAGTCTATCTGCCTTTAAGGAGCTAGCTGAATCTTGGCTAGTAGTACGTCAGTGTCAGCAAATGGTGTATTTCCCAAATCCAGACACTCAGACTGTGCGTACAAATCCACCATTTGCTCACCGAGAACATGAACATTCACCCCCTCTGTGCATGGGCAGACTGTATGATGAGATGGGATATGCAACTCTCCATAAACCTGGAATAAATTACATTGAAGATAAGTTTTATTCTTGCTCAGTATTTGTTGTCGTTGCCTAGGAATTAATGCAACACAAGCCACAACGATAGCAATAATGCCTTGCCGAGGGCATGCTTATGGTCACTGATCGTCACTCTAATTCAGATAGTAACCTGGGACGTTATTCCAGGCATAATACATTCATGCTGACAAAGTACCTGTTGGGATACTCCTTGATGATCTGGTATATGCTAATCTGAATTGTTTCATTCTCAAACCGGCTGTTGCTTCGATCTTTGTATATCCGGAATTCGGCTGCTGTCACTGCTTCTCCGTGTGGGATTTGAGTAAGGTCAAACCGAAATTCCTTGTAGTGCCTTCTCTGGTGGGAGAAGTCCTTGTCTCTTTCAACTGTTAGAAAAAGAGTTGAATGCAAATTAAAGAGACAAAGTGAACACCCATTTCCCATGATTAATGGAACGTTCCCCATGCTTAGGAGTAAACAAACAGGACAATATAAAACTGTGCAAATAATAAAACCTCAAGCCCAGACATACTTCCAGTTAAAGGAAATTCCACAAGCCAAGTGTCTTCAGTTCAAAAGGAAAAACCCTCCGTGGCTTTTATACAAATTCCAGAAGCCCGAGTGGAAAGAATATCAAAAAAGCTGAAAGAAGGCACATTGTAAAGTAACTAGAAATATGGACAAACTTAAAGCAGCAAAAGGATTTAGGACTTCAGTTTAATTGTAAGCACAGCATCAGTACTGCCAGGTGACTTTGGAAAATATTAATTGCCACTAATATCCGTGCAGATGAGAGGAATGCTGACCATTCCCTCTTTACGTAATAAATTCTGAAGTAGTGCTAAAGTGCACTACAACCGCTATATATTCAAGAAGCGGTCACATCACATAAATTAACACATGCTGTACTCTAATGACATCAGTGTCATCTTGCTAGTGCTCAGAAGGAGCCATGAATCAGGACTGGAAGGTTCTGGCACCCTGGCAGCAAAGGCACTGAGGCTCCTGGTTTGAGAAGTCCCCTCAAACAGACAGCGGGTGTGCAGGGCAGCGGACAGTGTTTCTGACACCACAGTTTCAAAAAAAGAACAAAAAAACAACAACTAATCTCATTATTGCTTAATTCAGGATTGCCCAGAATTTTAAAGTGGCGTATAGGGAGTATTTTAGTCAATTTCAATGTACAACTGATTTTGGGATAATTCAGATATCTGCTGCAGTTCTGACCCTGAGGTAGGAGCCACTCCCACAAATGAATATCTGTTTTGATGTGGCAAGTGAACTTACAGGCCACAGTACTGGCTGATGACCCTCTTACAGGGTGAATACTTCAGATTTTACAGATGTGGAAATGAAAATCAGCCATGCTTTTCCCTCCCACAGAGTGCAACGTTGACCTCTGAAGAAGATTCAGTGCCCCGCGGCAGTGGAGAAGTTCCACCTTCCTCATGATGGAGGTGCTTTGCTTGACTGATGGTTGACTAAGCTGAACACACACAGAGCTGGGATTCAGTTCAGATAACCAGCTAAAGATCTGTGACTGCACCCAGCTCCACTAAACGCTCCCTCCTACAACCCTTGCTCTCCTACTGAGTTTTGGTATTAACAGTCCTCAGATCGGAGGGAGGAACAACCTCAGTTCTGAAAAAGTGTAGGTAGAGATTACTACATTACATGTGTAAACAGTAAAATGTGTGTATTACTACAATATATGTATATTTATACTTATATGTTCATATATATGTGTACATATGCACAATTTCATACATATACGCAATGCGTATGTGTTTGTATACATATATGTTGTGTGTGTGTGTTATTATAATGCACATGTGATCTTACAAAACAGAAATGTACTGAAAGAAAAAACTGTGTTTTGGGGTTGCCATTTAAGGGTGTAGTTATGGACATAAATGAGAGCTATTGAAGCAAAAGTATTTACATTATTTTCAGAGTGGTAGTTATCAGTTAAGTCACCTGTGGCCATATAGCTAGTCCTCTACAGTACACTTCCCTTTCATCCTTTCAAAAATGTAAATTATCCTTGTTTTCATGAGCATAATTTTTGAAAATGTACAAAACTATGTTGCCTTAAGAATCACCAAAAATAAAATATATGGGCTATAAGAACACTTTGTCTTCAATGAAAATGAACTTTCTCTTGGCTGACAAAAGGAAAATTGTCTGCTAACTGCAAGGTTTACTTGGCTCAAGTGTGTATTTAGCTTATGTGGGTTTGCCATTTTACACTAGGTAGAAAAAGTAAAGCAGAAAAGAAGCAGAAGCATGTAAACGGGCTGCTCTATACCTGGAGATGAATGGGCTGCTACTGAAGAGAAACAGGATACAGTCTATTTAGCAGCTCTGCTGCTCGGTTCTAAGCTGTGAGATATATACAGAGACTTAACTTGAGGTTTGGGGTCTGTTTGCCTTTTTTTTTTTTTTTTTAATGTACATGTAAAGCCTTTCATTTCTGAGAGAACTTGGCAGAGATTAGCATATGCAAATGCACTGAACCAGGGAGGATTTTTCTAGCATGAAGAGTCTGCCGCAAGTTTCTAATGTTATAGCTGAGGATTGCTAAGCTAACGTGGAACAGATATGTCAATAATCTGCAAATGAAAAATATATTAAAGCCAGAATTAATGTAGCAATAATATCTTGGGTTAGTGTTTATTCAACAAGTATTTACCAGCATTCATGGGTAACTAAGCACAACTCACTGTGAGTAAGCACTGGAGATTTAAACTCTGAATAAAAGTATTAAATGCCAGTACTCCTGGCCCGAGCTGTTTTTATTTGGGTTTGAGGTTTCTTTTTGTCTAGTTTCTTACAAGTACATTTTAATTAATAACATTAGTTTGGAAACAGCAGTTGTCTCCATATACGCTGCAGTTTAGACACAAACCTCTACAACACACTGCAATAACGTCGACGGGATTCTCTCAGGACCACTCACAACTGCTGAAAGAATACTGATAGCCCTTGTCTGTAGAGTCCCAAATTAATTATTACAGCTAACACAGATATTACTTATCCATGTATACCCAAGGAAGAGACAGTATTGCCATCTGAAAGGGACACAATTTCAAAATTTCCTTAGGCCTAGACTTGCCAGGACAGACTTGGCAGGCAAGGCAGGACTTGGGAGTAGCAAGAGCCTCCACAAATGATGGGTTGTGTAAAACACTAAAATCCACGAAAAAACTGAGTCCAGGGAAGTCCCACCCTCTGCATTGAAGCCAGAATCTCAAACCATAAATTTCTGTAAGCCAAAGTACAAAACATAAAAACAATTTTTATGAATTTAGACAAGTCAAGATCTTATATTATATAGCAAACTGGAAAAAAAGTAATCACAACAATATTGTGGTATTGTCTAGTGACTAGAATGATAAATTATAAAAGATAAATGTTATTTCATGATACTGAGCGTTTTAATACTGAAAATAATATACAAATCTAGCTCTCTTCTGCATCTAATAAATGCCTTTTTAGGGAAGAACTTGAATGCACAGTAAAGTATCTGTCAGGTCCTTTGCACTGATGAAATGGCATGAAGTGCAGAGGAGCACCATGTCTCAAGTATTTTTATTTCAGTGTGTCAGCACAGGCAGCCCAAAAAATACAGGTTAAGATTTTTAAAGTAGTTCTTTCAGATCATTCTCATGTCATTCCAGCTCTGCTCAGTTCATCTGCCAAAATGCATTTCTGTGGGACAGATCACAGCACCTAAAAAACAGTTGACCAGAAAATCAGGAAGTTCTTTTTTAACTATTGGAGGTATAGAATTTTTGTAATTAAAAATAAAATAAAATAAAATAAAATAAAATAAAATAAACAACAACAACAACAAAACTAGTATATCAGTGTCAGTGCTGATTACAACAAAATTCTTCATTTGCTGTCATTGATCAGGATTCCTAGCACCAGCTTTTTGAACTGGTACTTTTACACCACCTGAAACTAATATATTCAGCACTATGGTTACATCAGACAAACCATAGCTCAGGGGAATATCACAAACACCTGTGTTTGTAAGATAGGAAAGAATGATATTTTCCACCCATGTGGCTCATTGATGAAATATTCATACAGTACTAACACTCAGCCCAATTGCAAAAAGAATGAAGGCAAATTTACACCACAAAGATACTTTGGAAAAAGAGTCATCTTTTATATGAAGAGAAAATATTGTGCACTAATTTTCATCAACAAAAATATAAAGCAGATGGATGAACAGTGTAATAAGTAATCAGTATATTACCAGTGCAGCTATAAATGTCTGATTAACTGTTGACTGAGCTTAAAAAATGTAAAAAGTACTAGTAAGAAGTTTATGTCACAGTGTATGAGGGACTATTATATGTGCTCTTTCATTAGCAGTTAGCTCCCCACTGACATGTGTTTTGCTTTTCCTGAAGAGGCTGGTATGTGGTGACATGTATGGAAAGTGAAAGCTTCTTTAGCAAATGGGGAGCAAACCAAAGCCAGGTTGAAACAGGCTGAATTTATGACATAAGGTCGTAGTATCCCAACTGGATTCACAAATAGTGAAGCTTCCCTGATCAACTTAATATCACTGTTTAACTACTACCTATACACGCCAAGGCATGGTCTTGCAGACCATGTAAGGGGCCATTTGCACTAATCTCACTGAATTTCACTGTTTGACTCTGGATTCTTTGTATAAGCACTAAGTAAACCAGTCAGTTTTAATCACTTCAAGGTGATAAAGGTTACAGTAAGCCGATACACTACAAACGACACTCGTTTACATCTTGAATATAATGAAATGATAGTTTATCTACAGTGAACACTTGTGCTTATCTGACAGAAACAGGTCAAAGGTTCCAGGCGTTTTCTCCTGAAATTACTCAGTGCTGCCTCTAATGACTGATAATTGAAAGCAGAGACTGGAAATATCAAATGTGGTAGGTGACAGATAAGCAACAGATTAATGCAAGTACTCTGTTACAGGACACTAAAAGGTCAGAGGCCCTAGGAATTAGCTATTGTGCTACTGTGAAAAGGCAGACATCAAATAGCTATTTACCTCATTCTTGCTCTGCTCCCCAGCATTCAAATCCTAGAAACCCATTCTCTCTTCTACGATTAGACTGCATAAAATGACAACACTTTTTACAAAATATAGCAAAAAGGTTTTATAGGGTGTGTTGACAAGAGAAAAGATGTGATCCTAGAGCAGAATGAAAGATGCTTTACTATTATAGATGTCAATATTTTAATGAAGTGCATCACAAAGAATTTAAGAACGTTCAGCAGAACACCATTCTCAGTTGAGGAGGCCAGACTTTTAAAAATATAAATCTTAAAGCTTTGTAACTTTGTGTAGGCTTTTAGGCTATAGAATACAAACATTAACTTTAAGAAATTTAAATTAAGCTTATCTCAGCAAGTATATCTTTCATCTTTTCACTCCTCAAAATGCAAAATCTAATTCAAGTTTGTTGAAGTAAATGGCAGTCCTTTCTTTCTGTCTGTTGGCTTTTGTATAAGAATTAGTCTTTCAAAAATGTCTTAAATTGAGTGTGCTTTTAAAGTTTGTGATGATGAAAAATAATAAAAATCACCAGACAAAGGAAATACTTGCCTAAGCAAAGCTGCTTTAATTGTGAAAGGTTTAATCACTTTTATAAAATTATAAGAATCCGGATCAAGACTCAGGAAATCCATTTTGAGTTAGATATCGAAATTCATAAAAATAGTCACCTGTCCTCAGAGGAATGTTTCAGATACAGCCACCAGAGAGACACTTCTGTTTGTTAAGGGTCAACTGTCTTGCACCAGCCCGTAATAAGAACAGACAAGTTTATCTACCTTTCTCCTTCAGTCAGCTGCAGCTCCAGACCATAAGAATAAGAAACAGCCCTTTCTCAACAGACATTTCAACCCATATCAGCTACTTCCTATGACCACATCCTAGCTGCTGGGATATTGAGTAGCTCAGTAGTGGGACATCCTGGGCCATTGCACAAACACAACATAGGAGTTGGTGGTCAAAATGAAAGAGAAGTCAATTTCTGTTCCCACATTTGTGTGTTGTTTTTTTTTTTAATTCATTTTATTGATATTAGGCATCTACTAGATAATCATTCAGCTGAGTGTTTTAACTACAAAGCTTCAGAGTCATATGCCCACTTGCTTGTTCTTCTTTTAGTACCAAGTCTTCTGCATTTCTTTTCACATTGCGACACATTTTCATCAGCAGAGCAAGTGAGGGCTGGGGCCCTCACTCCTATTCTGCAGCCAGTAGTAAGGGAAAGTGGGTGATTTAGACAATATGCCGTCATTTCCCTTCCCATCTCCCTCCTCAGGTTGAGGTGGGAACCAAAACCACATCCTCTCTTTCCTTGGTGTATGGTCTATGAGGCAAATGAAAGGTGAATGAAGATGCAATCACTACCATCTGGTTTCTTCATCAAAATATATTGCACAGAGCTCAGTAACGTCTGTCCATGTGCCTTAGTCATGTTCAGAACTTGCCTTCTGAACTGAGTATTTTGGGAACTCATCTTTGAGCAAAATGGATCAGCAGATACTCAAAGCCCAAGAGCAGTCTTGTTGGGATACCTTACGTCGGAAATGTAGGCATTTGAAAATGGGTGTTCCCAAAATTACCTGTCTTCTTGAGTTACATTCCACTCATATGCTATTTTAAGCATCAAACTCATCATCAGAGTCTTAGTCCAAATCCTGATTCTGATCCCCTTCCAACTGAGGCAAAATGATTTCTGTAATCAGTGAGAATTTTGTTTAATTAAGGAGTGTAAGTCTCCAAAAACCTTCCTTTTTTTTTTTTTATTGCAACACTTCATTTTTTTTTTTAAACTGCTTTATTGCAGTATTGTATATTTGAGTTTTTCTGTATTTATTATTATTAGGCTGGTTGTATTTAAAGTAATTATAGATTTACAGATGTGGTTTTGAAAGAGTGATGTAAATTGGTTTTACAATATATATAATTTCTTATTAAAACACAAAGGAGGAGGCTTGGTAGGTCATACTCTGAGGCAAGTTACACTGCTGTAAATTTAAAATTATTTCACTGAAGTCTTTTTTTCAGTCAGTTACTAACATCAATGAGCAATATTTAGCTATTTTGGTTAACTAAATTAGGAACAGTTAGAAAATTATTTGATGAAATACTATGCAGTTAGTGGCAGTTTCAATAAATGAAAAATCATCTGTTGTTTATTGAATCCAGACTTCTAATGGTAGAATATCCCTTCCATAATTGCACAGAATTGCTGAAATGTATGAATTGCGAAGTAATTCAAGGCAAGATAAAGTCAATGAGAAAACCTTCAGTGACTGCAGCTGAATCTACAGCAAGAGTGAAAAGGAAAACAACAATAAAAAAGAAGAAGAAGAAGAAGAAGAAGAAGAAGAAGAAGAAGAAGAAGAAGAAGAAGAAGAAGAAGAAGAAGAAGAAGAAGAAGAAGAAGGAGGAGGAGGAGGAGGAGGAGGAGGAGGAGAAAAAAAAGAATACATTGCCTAGACTTTTTTTTAAGCACACATTAGTTTTCATTCTTTATCTTTCACAGAAAAAAATGTGCTTCAATATCCCATACTTTTTTAAAAAAATAAGTTAGAATATTCATGCATCTTAACCAAGTATTTAGTATTACATCTTTTGAGACTGACCAGAAAAGCACTGTTCTATTATCGAAATGTTAAGTTCCTAATTTTGTTGTTTTAGTTAATAAGATCTGTTAGATTTTTACCAATTAACAACAACAACAAAAATTGAAATAGTAAAAATAATTTGAAACCCTAAATTGTTTTTAAGGTAGACTTTCAAATGATGTGATTTTTACTTTCTAATCCCCTCAAAACGTACCTACATATATTCAACTTCAGAAAGTGGTGGGCAGAGACTAGGCAAATAACGGAAGAATTTACAAAGACATGGTAAAATATAGGAGAATATGTAAAAAAGATAAATTTCTTTTTTTTTTTTTTCTGGAATTATTTTAAGAATTAGAACTCAGTAGCTAAAGGCTTTCAGCATTCCCCGTGAGCAGGAAAGATTTCCCAGGAACCATAGAGCAGTGTCTGCCAGCAGCTTTTATAAGCACAGACCTAAACAGATGCCTAGACCAAAGAGGCATAACTGAACTCCGCTTTCTCAGGCATAATCTCCCAGATGTTCTGTACACCATGAGATTACCTATGATGCCTTTCTGTTACTTCACACTATCCAAAATATGGGAGAAAATATTTGTTTTAATGAAATTGCTGGTCTTCATTCAATAGCCAATGTTTTGCTGAAAATTTCACTGGTAAACATGTGGTATTCATTCAATTTACTGTTTTCTATGTCTTCCAAGTCAAATGCACTTGCCCAACAAGTCAAAACAAGTGCTACACTGCAGCTGCTCCAGTGATAATTAAATGCTGGAAAACTTTCAGTTGTTGATACAGAGTAAGTGGAAAAGCAGCATCCTGCTTTTCTTATGCTGGTCTGATCCTGGCCAATGCAAGAGTAGGAGTAAATAACCTGAATAAAGAGATTGGATGATTCCTGCTGTAACACAGTTTTGGAAGTGAACAGTACTGTGAGAGTCTATGTCTGGATATTATCACAGTCCTAATTTAAAAGGTAGTTGATAAATCCATTCTTCACAATCTAATTTTTTTCTTCTAGTTTCTACAGTATAATGTGTTGTATCCTTCAACCTCTTAAATGCAAAACTTTCACTTCAGACGTTCAGCTGTACACAACAAAAGATACACTGCCTATAGCCCTTTTTACTTCCACTAATAGTGGTAGAACGTATCTCAGTTGAACCTTCCATAAATTTAGTAGCTGAAAGTCCAGCTGATCGTAGCTTCTAGGAATAACAGTAACAGGTCTTACTGGGACCTATTTTGGGCAGTTAGTAGTAATGTGTGCCAAAAAGGGAAACATCACAACCAAATGTCTGGGGGGAGGCGATGGAGAAAAGATGGTGTGCAGTTTGCTGTCCTGAATGGAAGAAGTAGAAGCCTATGATTCTTCATTGTTTCAAGTCACCCTGTACTGCAAAGGCACTCTGATCATAAATACCTATGCAAAACATGTATATCCACCAGATTTTTGGTTGTGTTCAGTTTCATCGGCAAAAAAACATATCTTTACTTCAAAAAAAAATAGTACAGAGTAGAGAAAAGATCACTGTATTATACAGTTCTGAGCTAATGCATAGATAAATTAACTAATCCTTACTCCACCATGACTGAGGTTGCTAACTTTTTCTGCATTTTCAATGATGCCTATTTGTCTTGGGCTTTGGCAAAACCAGTGTATTTTGACGCCTTCTGTCAATAGACTTCTATTTTTTCTTGTATGTAATTTTGTTTTTCTCTAATCACAAATTGTTGCAAAGAAAACTAACAATTATTCCCAGGTTTCTGACTGTGTGTGAAAGTCAGGATGTCAGATCAACACAACCTCAAGGTTAACAAATGACAGAAAAAAAAAATCCCTCTTGGGTTCAGCTGCAACTGAATAGGAACAAAAGTTATACCTCTGGGATCCAATAGTCAGAAAATAGGTGTAAGTTATAACTGTTTTGACACTGTAAATGTATACAGATGGAACATAACTTCTGAGAAGGGTGAAAGGGCATATATCATCATAGGGCAACTGGCAGGGGAGTAAAAGCTAAACATTAAAGCACATTCTATCTTCCCACATCTTCTTAGTTCCTGTTCACGTTAACCCTCTGCTCACTTCCACCCAACAATGCCAAGTAACTCCACCATTTACCATTCGTACTTGTTGTCTAATAAGCTCCAGCCATTTCCCGCAGTGGAATTTGTCATAAGAGCGCCCATGGAAGTTGTTTCTGTGCGTCAAACTGGATATGACCAGACACGCACTATTTTCTGCTTAGCCTGTACTCACATCTGAGTATTTTAATGCTACCCATTCCCATTAACACCGACTAAACATTCAATAAAAATCAGTCCAGCTGTAATAATGGCAAGGAAGGAAACCCTCACGAACAACTCATTCAGAGTCAAGAAATGCCTATTACACATAATAATTCGAAATTTATTTTGATACCCTATATTTTATATAGGATACACATATTTGCAAAAAATATCTGATCTCAGGCCACGTTCCTTGCTAGTTTAGCTCAAGTTAAAGCAGAGTTCAGTTTCATACTTTGTGTTTATTGGGCTAATCCTGTATTAACTGACTCATCACCTTAAAAGTTAGAAATATGAAGAGATTGGAATTTCATCTTACATAAGTCGTTAGCCTCATTTTGAAGTTTCGTACTGCATCTACTTGCTCTTGGTCAATAGCACACCCTGCCTAGGAGACCCTAAACTCTGGGAAACAGAGCTACGGGCCAGAAGCATGGCAGGGACGGGCCCCCCAGACATTGTGCCTGGGGGCAAATGGGATGCAGAGGCAGAGGCAGAGGCAGAGGCAGAGGTAGAGGTAGAGGTAGAGGTAGAGGAAGAGGAAGAGGAGGAAGAGGGGCCAGCAGAGTGAGCAGAGGTGGTGAGGTCTGGCACTTTCATAGGACAGGTTTCAACAGCCAGTTTGGGAGCTAGCTGTGATTTTAACAGCTTGTTATACTCATTCAGACTGCACACTCTCCTCTACAGCTCTGGTGGTCTGATCTGATCATGATTAATTCATCGCAAGGAGAGACTTTCACCTACAAATAATCCTCCATACTGAATAACTACCTACACTGGGAATGAAAAAACACCTGGATTTTTTTTTTCCTGAAAGAAACTTAAATTAAATCTTAGCAAAGTTAATGAATATTTCAACCCTCTTTCAGCACATAAACTCATTGACTGTTAGTGAATTAAAAAGACCTCTGTGTTGGCCATCCAGCATTGCACCTGAACTGCCAGAGGAAAGAAAAAAATGTCTTTGCAGAAAGTATTTGTGCCATGAAAAAAAAAAAAAAGCTCAGATTAGCTATAGGTAACATAACAGATAGTGATACCTCACAGTAGGTTATTTTGGACAGACTGGGGAAGAGAGACCCAGGAGTGTCAAAATGACATGAAACCAACCAGCCAACCAACCAACCAAACAAACAAAAAAATGACCACCAGATAATTTACAAAGTAGAAAGACAAAGCACAACACTTTGAACACATAGAAATGTTAATTCAGCAATTGTCCATGCAAGATCATTACCCCACTTCAAAAAAATAAAATAAAAAAATATCAGGAATGATTAGTGTCAGTGTACAACAAGACTAAGAGCCTTTTTGTGATGACAGAATCACATTCACAGAAAGGCTGGGGTTGGACGGGACATCTGGAGGTCACTTGGTCCACCCACCCTGCTCAGGCTGGGACACCTTGCCCAGAACCATGTCCAGATGGACATACCGGAGTCATTCTTGCATTCTCATTCTTATTTCACCTGGGGCTGCATTTCTCATGTGTATATAGACATAATGTTTCACAGTATATTTACTCAGTTCCTGATAAACTACTTACAAAAGCAGTACCCAGGCTCATCGCAGAGGTATCTATAGATAAGAACGTCTCTCTGAAACAGCAAAGATGATCTCTCAAAGCCCCTGAAATATGCTATAACACTGCTTTTCTCAGCTCCTAATGGTTGAGCTAATGTCTCAGACAAAATTTGGGTGTCTTTCTGAGCAGAGGTTAAGGATGAGCTGGGAGTGGGAACGTGTCTGCTAACATAGTCCTTTTATTTTCCATGCAATTTTTTTTTTAGTACAACACTGTCAAGAATATTTGGCATGCATTCTAGAGTGCAATTAGCACTCTAATTTGCCTTTACAATTCTTTACACTAAACCTTTGTTTCTACTAGGGCTAGAAGTGACTACTGCCCTAATCTTCGGTGATAGGCCTAGTTTTCTTTATAAGGTAATTCAGAACTGTCTGTTGCCTATCTCCAAAACTGGAAGCATCATGGCGTCTTCTTTTCAGGTTTGTTTTCATTCCCATTTTGATGAGAACACACTCCCTGCCTGAAGACAAGCTGGAGCAGCAAGTTTAAATGGATGCCACAGCAAATCTCTCTGACCAAGGTGATATAACGTTAATAAAAGAAGCTTCATTCCCATATGGCAGCAAATGGCAATGTAAATGTGAGATGAGCAGGTCTGGACTTTTTCTCGTAACTTATTCGGGAGCTGTCCCCACTGAGCCCAGCTTTCAGCTCATGTGTGTGCCTGTGTCATTCGAGTCCCCTGATGAACCCTTGTCACCCTTAGGTCTCTCCTGTACATGCACACATGCTAGTAAGCATGTGCTTTGTATTTTTGCCTTTCTAATGAATGCATGTAAATACAGACAAAGTGGAACACAACTGCTGGGAAACCAAAATGGGGGAAATATATTGTTAACAGCATCAGTCCCTCCATTCTGACCCAGCGAATTGCAGCATAAAATATTATTTAGACTGTACTTAAGTTAAAAATATTTATATATATAAATCTATCTCCTTGTAAATGTGATCTCCTTATGATACACAGCCTCACTAAACATGCTTATTAATTCAGTGTCTTAAGAAGTGATAAAAACAAAACAAAACATTTTTGAAGAGTCACATGGTTAAAATTGATACGCATCTCAAGAGCTATAAAATGACTTTAATAAAGGAGCATGCCAAGGAATCAAAGAACTTTATTCTGTAAAAAAGACCTAATATTAAACTACTTCAATAAGGAATGTTATATTGTGTCACAATGCATGTACCTCCCAAAATTCTGAAAAAATAAATCAGCCCTCCTTGAAATTCATCATATTTAATAGGATGATTTCAGCTATACTTACTATGGGTTAACACCACAGAGAATTTAAACTTTATGATCTTTTGGTTACCTTACTATGATATTTAGCAAAGTCTGTGTTTTTTTTTTTTTTTTATCATATAAGCATGTAACTTAAATCAACATGTAAAAACATTCAATAAAACATGCAATTGTGTATAGCTGAGCTGCAGGGTTAGCGTTTGTTCCCTGAAAGTCTTAGTACAGATTCTGAGCTTTCGCAATAATTCTGTTCACTTTGTGGTGTAAGAGTCATGGGCAGTATTGTATCAGCCTAGGTCTTTGCAGCACAGCACCACGTAGCTTGTCTTTCTTATCTAGAATGTGACACATGCTTCATGATAAACCTTTTACAATAATGCCATAATTATGTGCAGTTTACTACCATAGGCAATCAATTCTTCATGGCACTTCATTCTCCAGTCAGTCTAATTATCAGTGTTTTAATAAAATAAGAATGAAGGTATATTCCTTTGCCTTCTGTTTTTTAAAGTCTTGGGTCTAGATTTGCACTTGGTATTCATCAGCTGATGAATAAGAATTAAAACAGAGCTGAATTATTAAATCAGCTAAGGACATGTATGTATATATATGCTTATATACAAAATAGACACCTCCTGCCTTTTTATTTTACAGCTTCCATTGTTTTTTGTCTTCATGGATTTTAGGAAATTAAGTTTAATATAATCTGTTTATGAAAAGTGATCTATGGAACAACAGCAATAGAGAGAGCATATATATATCTTTTTTAGTGAAAAGACGAGCAATATGGTCAACCCAAGTGTTTCAAAAGACATCAGCTATATGAAAAGCATTATAAAATATGAAGTGTTTGAAGTTACTTTCTGAGCCTTTAGAATGCCTATTTTCAAGAATTGCATCTGTTTCTGGGTGTTGATTTGTTTTCATTTTTACTTTTCTGCATCGACAGGAGATAATTGCTGCTTTCTAATGAAACCTTAGATGTTCCCATAAATCATCAACTCACAGAAAATCTCATTCCAAATATTATACAATTCTCAATAAGCTCATGGGAACGAGCAATTCTAGGGAACCATAAGGAACTCTGAAGTTTTGGAAAACCACAGAGAGATCACTTGTGGTGACAGAGGCTCATCTCTTTTATCTCATCCTATGCGAACTTCAGCCCTTGCAGCGCTGTTGATAGGCTTCTCACTCCCTCCTTGATCTCTTTAAAGAAAGCTCCAAGCTGAGAATCAGAGAGGAGAAACCCTTCTCAGAACAAAGAAAATTGTGGGACTTTATTCTCAGAAGTAGCGAGGATCATAAATGGAAAAGGAGCAGTTTAATGATTAAATTTCGCAATCAATTGGACAAAGCACAACTCTCATTGACCTAACTAGGAGATTACTCAGCACCTCATACCAGCGAATTCTTCTGCTGTTTTAGTCTTCAGCTCTTTGGAGCAGATCCATAAACTCTCCTCCTTATTTCAAAATGTTACGACAGGATGTAATTAAGTACAATTAACAAGGAGGTCAAACGGTCATCTGATAAACACTGGCCCAAACAGGCAGCTTGAAAGGTCAGGGCTGCTAAAGCCACATAGTATTGATGGGAAAGAATATTATGATTTAAGGGGGAAAAAATCCCAGTGACTAAAACTGAAGAGATTTACATACTTTCTATATTACATACACAAACCCATGCACACACACTGATACGCATGCACCCATGCCTCAGAGAAGCTCTGGCCTACACTATAGGAGCAAGAGCTAAACTAATCACACGCTCGTTATTCATTATAGGTCTGAAATGTCAGATTTGGTGCTTTATTTCTAGTTTTTCTTTTTCATTATTTTATAAAATTGTCTGTTTCAAGAGCAGTAAAAAGACTTCTTGTCCAGGGCTTATAAAAGGCTTGAGATCACCAGGAAGAAACGCAAGGTGTTGCAATACTCCCAGGAGCTAGATTTTTAAAGCATGCCCAGCCAGAGTAAAAAGAGGCTTCACAAGATGAAAGCTATTGCTGTCCTCTGCAAGGTCACAGAAAAAAGGACACCTCTCCTAATGAACGAGTGCACATATGAGAAAACGGACACAGAAGTATTGGCCCATTCTAGTTCTATGGATTGAAAAACTGAGGCACAGTTTTCACTCTCTGACTCTCTTCAGGTTTTTCCTTTTTGGCTTCTCAGCCATTTCACACTCCAACTTCCAGGTTTAGGTTAGGCTGGGGCTGGGGCAGACTCACGACAAGACCTTCACACAGCACCTTACGTACAAGGCAGCCAGGTTACCCGGTCAGAAGCAGCAGACTGACCTTCTGGCTCACCAGCACCTTATGACTTGCAGTCATTGACAGATACCCAGGTGCCATCCACCCGCTGCTGCAAAATCATACTTGGAAACCATTTAGTGGCCCTGTTCTTTCATCTCCTGGAGTCCAGGTTTGCCAGGACAAAACTTAAAACCTCTGCCTCCAAACTGATGCTATCCATATTGTAACAATCCAACACAATGCTTTTCGGAAATTACTTTGAAGTACCTTACAACTGAATATTCCATCTATATTTCCCCCTCAGTTTTTTAAAAAGGGGATGTTTTAAATGGATATACCTAGACAAATTATTATTAATTTATAACTGTTCTGGATCATGGCTACAGCTCTTCAAGAGAAAATGCATAAAGTTTCATTAATTTAACTATAGTCAAATTTATGAGAATTAGAATAATAATAATTTAATTTGATAGGTACAGACTACAGAGGGATTTTACAAACCAGGTTCTCATGGGGTCTGATTGGATAATATTGCTAAAGCAGTAGAAGACAAACCTAACAGAAATTGCATCTGTTCAAGTTCCTGTCTTCTCCTGATTCTTTTCCAAAAAAAAAAGGGTTAGGTGAAATTTTGTTTCTGCAGAGCTACCGGTTGTCAGCTATGCGCATATATCATTTGCCATCACCAGCTGTCCTGATTAGCTTTCTAGGCTCTGACTCATTAATAATTGTCGTCTCAATTTGCCCTGAATTACAGTGGGAACAAAGTAAAGCTGAATTCTGGCAAGGTACCACACATGCCATTGAATTATATAATAGCAGCCGATAAAGCCGAGATCTCAATCTATTGCACTCAAGCAGTTGCTCAAAAAAGAGTTGGAAACTAAAAGCTTAGATTCACCTTTTGGAGCATCTCTTAATAATCGTGGGAAGTTTCTGAGTAGGGAGCTGCACCGTAAAACCTTCCTTTTTCTGCTTAGTTGACAGTCTTTTTTTGTATAGAAACAAATTCATAATCCAGTACCAAACACAAACCAGCTCCTGCTAGGTGTACCCCACCCACAAACCTAAATAATGTAGTTGTCAGGGTTGACAAGTTCTGCCTGCTGTAGCACTTCTGTGTTTTATAGGAAATTTTAACCAGGGGTGTTATTTTAAGAGATGAGCAAATGGGGAAACCCCATGGCCTAGCCAATAAAATATGAACTTTAGGTGCAATGGAGCACTCATAAATATGACTCAGAACAAGGGGATTCATTGTTTCTCCCGACCCCTTTTAGCTGCTCCTCTGATCTCAACCTCTCTGTGTGCGTCATGGCAGCCCTCATCCTTTAACCTGCGGTTTTTAAAAGCTAGCTTCTACGTTATTTATGGCTGCAAACGTTAGTAGCCCGTCTGTGTACTCCCTGCACACACACGCTGGAGGTGGGGAGGGCTGCGTCTTGTTTTGCAGGAATGAAAAGTTTTGCCTGGGGAGCCAAGGGGCTGAGGTAGTTGCTCTGCCACGAGGGACCGTGAAGAAAAGCGCTCCCTTCACCTGCAAGGCTGGCTAGCAAAAGAAACCCAAACCCTGACTCATCTTCTCCGTCATTTACTCATTATCCGTGTTCTCTCTCATTTCCCCCTCTGTGTGCGTCTCTCTGTCTGCTCCTTCTTCTCCCCACCATTAACCCCCCCTCTTCTGTTCCCCAACACTTCTGTAGCATTCTTGGCCTCGGTGCTGCAACACCATGCTCCACATGGGGCTCTCCAGTAACACCAGTGTCTCCCAGCCCACGCCGTGGCTCTCCTGAACCGTTCCCAGGCCTGCTGGCCTCTGCCTGCTGAGACGAGGGCTCTCCTCCCTCTGCGACCTGCTCGGTGCTTTGCCATTTCTTTCTCATTCCTCTTCTCATTCCTCCATCTCCCTCGCTGTTGCCTGGTCTCACTGCTTCTCTTCCTTTAATCTCTTCTCCAGCCGAACGCCACTGACATAAAATTAAAGTTCAGTGACCCTGCCCAGACAGAGGGGGCTAGAGACAAAGGAAAGGACAAGTAGGAGAGGATGGGGAAAAGTGTGGGAAATAATTATGAAGTCTGGTAGCAGCCGGAGCTTTCTTGAAGCCCTGGGGAGCCTTTCTTTAGCTGGAGGCTGCAATTGGCACTTCATAAACTGTTCATTCTCAGCTATGTGGAAACACCAGACGACACCTAGCATGATCAGACTATAATCAATCAATTTTCTGCAAAACACTATTAGCCTGTGGGCCTATGAAAGCAAGCTGAAAGGAGCTGCCATGGCTAAAAAGAGAAGAAAAAGGAACTGCCCATCTCGTAATTACCCCCATAACTCAGGCAGTAAGCAGGCAGGTAGCCATGGCGAAATTCTTTGCATAATTTAACATCCAGAGAAAATAATAACAGAAGCAATAAGTGTTGGAGACCACATACGTGCCAAAGTTGTCCTGTTATCTAAGCATATAAACTGGGGTTTAGGAGGAGAACCAAGAGGATTTCCATCCAGTCCACGGCAGGCCAATCCCTCCCCTAACATCCTCCACACAGAGGCGTCTCTGCAAGCCGCCCTCTTTCTCTTTCATGGCTAGCCAGAGTCACTCTGAGATTGTGTTTTCCTGGGAAAATATGTACTGTACAATACATACAATCCCCACAACCCCACCCAAAGTCTGTGTTTAGTCTGGAAAGCACCACTTTCTAAAGAAGCAGCGGAACTGGGTCAGCCATTCTTCCCAATGGGAAAAATATTATTAACAATATATATTTATATATATGCATGCATATATATAGCTTTTCACCATGCACGTCTAACCATCTGCTAAATCAGTTTCTCTTCAGTTATCTGCAATTTCTTTCAAATCTGTCAGCAAGGAAAGTCAGACAGTTTTATGCCCCAGTTAATGGAGAGCTTGACATTTTTTTGGCCAAGTAGGTACAATAATTTACTTGGATTTAAAGTGTTAACTTTGGCAAAAAAAATTAATTGACAGTTATAAAAACATTATTTTGTTACATGATATTCATGGATCGCACACAAACCTATTTTGAGGTAGAACTATACAGTTCATAAAGTTCATGTAACATGAGAGATTTCAAAGGAAATATAAAATATTTCAATAGAAAACAACAAATATAGTATAATTCCAAAAAGGAATATGGAGAAGAATATTTCTTGCTCGAAATCAAAAACAATTCCTAACAACGTGCTCTGTCATCACACAAAAATTGGTTAAATCTGCCTAATGAATTGTAAGGACTGGGTGAGGATTTTTAGGGAATCTCAGCCCATGAGTAAAACCCTTTTGTTCTAGAAATAAATAAACCTGTTCTGTAAAAAGCTGTCTTAATATTTAATTTGAGCATAGAAAATGTTTCCATTATTAAAAGTGATTTCTAATGCCTGATTGGGTACCTAGGTAACAACAAATTATTTCAGCTCACTGATTGGGTGACTAAAATGTTATCAAGGGAGAAAAAAATCTTAGGATTTCAAGATACCAGTGAGTTCTACTTTAGATGAAGAGAAAATGAGACTCACTTGATCTAATTTGCTTTAAATTTTAAGTAAAAGAGTGAAAAATACCATCTCACTGATTTTGTGTTGCCCTTAAAAAAGCTTCACACTTTCTCATTTTTTCTTGGTATTATTCCAACTTCACAAATAAAGACATGGGGTCTATTTTTTATGTAACAAGTTTTATCTCTATAATAGTATCCCTCTGTCCACGGCAAGATAATAGCACTATTTCTGTCACTTCACTTAAGGCTGTGTCAATATTTTCATTAGAAGTCTGCATTTTACAGACTAAAACTGTACCACTGCCAAGGAAATTCACGTAAGGTTAAAATTAAGACAGCAACATCTGAAATTGAGTGGAAAAGAAAGAAAGAAAAAGAGAAAGAAAGCAAGCTCATTCCTAAGCTTTGAGGGGAGAAGTTAATGATCCTGAGGCCTTTTTGCGTGGATCCTTCAAATCCAACTCCCCTTCCACAATTCCTGACATTTTATGGCTTAGCACTCCATATCCCTCACTGGTGAAATGTTAGCTGTGAGGGGAAGCTTGTAGAAAGTGAATTAGTTTAATTTAAGAAACTAGCTACTATATATGCTCCAGGTCTGATTGCAGTTAGCAGTCCTTTCTTTCTCAGATATAATGCAAATATGTTTGTACAGGTACTCAGTGTGGATTGATATACTTTAGGTTTCTTAAAGCAGTTCTATAAAAGTGCTCTACCATGTTAGCATTCTCAGCTGAACACAATGGGCTGTAAATCTTGTGAATTTATGTATTTGCTCAGTGTTTTAAAGAAGAACATAATCTTCAAGGCAGTGTACGACCTAGGGGTAGAGAAACTGAAGAAATATGAACAGTTTTCTGTGCCTCCAATAGGCAACATTCCCTTGGATTTCCCTGTCTGATTTAAGAACTGATCACAGCGGGTGTGATTTTTAATAATTAATTATTTTAATTAAGATTGCGGAATCACAGTGAGTGTGAAGAAAAGGTGTCTTTTGATGGTGCATTAATTACTTTAAAAATCTCCATAATATTGCATTGTTATCTAAATTAGCATGGGTAGGTCAAAGGCACAAATTTTATAGTGATCTTCACATTTGAGTTTTTGAAATTAATTTTAGATGTTAAGAATGAAAAGCATGACAGAAAAACACAAAACTTTTATATATTCATCCCCTATCATATTGAGTACAAATCAGTTAACAGGAAAACATGGAGAAAGAAGTTGAGTTGCTTAGCAAATGCAGCAATCTGTTTAGACAAAAATTTACAGATGTACTGTAAACAAACGAAAATACAGAACATTTGAATTGCATGAGAAGGAACACTTAAGTCCAGTGGATTTAATGATCACTATGATGCTAATAGAAAATTCAGTCCTTGAAATGCTTGAATGTAGTTTTAAAAAGTGCTGCTGTTTCTGCAAGTCTCAGGCATGTGTATGTTTTTTTACACAATCCCTCTCTTTTGGTGAGAGGTGAGGAGTGGGAATGCTAACATTTATCTTAACAAAGTCCTTCCCCAACTAAATTGAGAGTGAGCAGAAAAGTGAGTAGAGCTACATGAGCATTATTTGTCTGCTCTCTGAGGAACAGGGTATCCTATATATGTCATTTTGGGGAGATCAGCCAAAAAGAAGATGCCAGAACTCTACACAGTCAGGGATTTGCAACAATATAATAAAATATAACAACAGGATAAAAAAACACCCAGTGAGGAAAACAAAGTCCTGAACTTGTAGGTGATATAATCAGATCTTTGAAAACCCCAGTGTATTTAGTGGAGGATTTATTCTTTGACTGCTGGACCAACCCCAGTTAACTCTTCTGCTACAATCATCAATATTTATGGAGAGCTGCCAATGCACACAGACTTATACAAAATACAGGACAAGGCATAGTCTCTGTCCTGTCGTATCTTTCAAGAAAGAAAGAGATGGAAATTCTGGTATAAATTCCAGTATAAAGAGCAGGTGTTTACAATTTTAACTTCAGGAGAAGTAAATGCAGTCTTGTTTTAATCCCTGGTTGCTTCACAGACTTATAATTGCAGTTCCCTTGATGATTATTTTTTAAAGTTGTTTTGGAAATTGAGGTATTTGCAGCTCTGGCAGGTTGATTTTTATCAAAATTAGCATATAAATTCCAATTTTTATTCTTTAATATAAAATTATTTGTCCTTGTCTAATTTTTTAACTTTAATTTTTAATCTTATTCAGTCTTTTCAATCTAATGCTTAATAATTCTTATCAAACATCTCAATTACAGATTTCTTGTTTAAATATATTTGTCTTAAATTATTATAACTGGCTGCAACTACATACACAAGTTTCAATTTAAAATATCACAATGATTAATAAAGCTTTATAATTACACCTTATGTAATTAATGGTGTGCAAGTACGAACATGGTGAATACTATTTCCAGAGCAGATTAATTTGATGCAAATTGACTGAGGCTTCAAATCTAAAACCAGTTGAGTTATTACTGTGCTGCACCAGCATTTATTGATTTTAAGGTACAGTGTTAGCATTCGCTTATCACTGCATATTTTTCCCCACTCTACATTTAAAAGAGCTTGCCCTCATCTGTCACGGTCTTATATGGCATAAATCATATAAAATGGTTACCTGTTTCCATGATTTATTTTGTTATTATGTTAATTATACCGAAACATAGGATTGTTTAATAAAAATGTTGAAACTAATCTATGTCAGTCATCAATATTTCTTATGCATGCTGCATGGTGGAATATGTGATAAACCACAATAACCAACATGTATGGAAGGGCATTTCAAGTGAATTAGAATTTAGCTTCACTAAAAGCTGAGGCATATTTTAATTTTAGAGGCCAAACAAAAACTGGTATTTACTTTTTTTTTTTTTTTTTTTTGTAAGTTAAATGAGTCTATTAATCATAATCACCAGAAAAATAACACATCTCACCCCCAGTTTTCACAGCTTAGGAACATAAGATGAAAGAGAGACTTTAACTTCTCCAACCGACTTTCTTAAGGCAACACTGCCTTCCCAACAAAATGAGACAAAATATTTGAAACTTCCCAGTCAAGGTAAGACAGTGGAAACTTGCAGTCTTACAGAGAGGAGTTTTGTCTGGGAAAGCGCAGCAGGATCAGGCCAGTACATATCTGACACTGACCCTTCAGAGACTTATGCAGTGCAAGAAGTCCTCCTGAAATCAAAGATGTCACTTGAAATCAAAGGCTAGTTCCCATGTAAATAGCCACCAGTGCCATTGATTAAATGGTCTGCAACATATTTATGGAGGGTTTTTCTCAGGACACACGAGGAAAACTTTTGCAGGATCAGGGCCTTGTCTAATGCTTAAGAGATCTGAGCATTTCTAATTTTCTTTATAACATTGCCAATTTAAATTCAACGGGCTCCAGCTATTCTGGGTGAATCGAGTCATACAGTGATAACGTAAAAGAAATACACAGATAAGAAGTAAATCTTAAGGATGAGGAACACGTTTTCAAAAAATGGGGATTTCATTTTCTTCTAGTCTGCTATTTCAGGAGCAAGAGTAACAAGCAAATGTATTTAGAGTTTAGACGTATGTTACTCTTAAGAAAAAAGATCTCAGAATTAAACACCTCCTAATCTGCCAAATAATTAATGAAAAGTAATTTTATTATTATGCCAGCTGAACTCTAGGGTATCATTTTCCTAGAGATTCTAGTTGTTGAGGAGTTTAGTGTTTGGAAACATTTTTAATCCTTTTGCAGGGATTAAAGACCCTGTAGACATAAAAGGTATAGAGTGTGTGTGATAATCTAAAGGTATTTCAGAACATGTGCCATTGTTTAAAAAGTTTCTACAGAAAGTATTATCCTGGAAAGCAAGGTTTTATCAGATTTTGTACAAGCTTACTGAGAAACTTCAAGTTTTCAATTAAATCTCCTGCTATTCAGATCAAACAAGAAGTTTTTAGATAGCTTTATGAGTCCTGCAGCATTTAAAATACTAGTAAAAATAGTAAATACATTTCATAAATTATTTGCAGCTTTCTTAATGAGATTTAAGTTGCCTTCTAATAAAAAAATCTGTAACTGCTTTTTTAACCACAACATAACTGGTAAGCATGTTTATTATACTCAGAAGCCAATATAATTTAGTTTTATCACGTTTTGTGTCTGATTTGATATAATTTTCAAAAGCATTCCTTGCTTGCATGTTTCTGGTGTTTAATACTCTATTTGTTATTTAATTTATTAATGACAGAAAATAAGAACCATTGCAGACTCTGAGCACCATAGCACTGTAATAAAACACAGTGTGGTTATTAAATAGAAATAACAAAGAAACAGCAACAGATTATTTAAAATCCAGCCATCCAGCTGAAAAGATAATAAAAATCTGACTCTTACCAACAGAAAAAGAAAGCCCTAAATAACATAAGAAAGCTTTTTTTTTTTTTTTTCTAGAAATGGCTTAACTTTTCCCTTTTCATAACATTCCAGGCTTTAAAATATTAACAACCGATGTTTGTTCATGTCTGAGCTTTAAACAAAACAGTGAGGGAAATAACCGAGCAATAGGCATAAGTGTTTGATTTTTTGAGATTTAAAAAAAAAAAAGGAGTTAGTTGGCCTAAGGCTAGAATTTTCATTACATCAATGAAAGAAAGAAAACAGAAGCCAGCAGAGGGGAGTTATAGAAACTGACTTTATATAAACAGTGAGAAAAATCTTTTTCCATGGCCACCTACAACGTAGCTACTTTACCATTAGTACAACTTTTCTTTTGCGAGTGGCACAGCAGCCCGGGCCCAATCCTGCTCTTCCAGAACAGGTTACGCTCCGGCTGAGAGATTTGCCTCTCTAAGCCCTCCAACATCAGGCTAACAGCTTGTCAAACAGATAAACAGAAACAACAAATAAAAATTTTCGACATACCTAAATTGACAAAGCTCATGACCATGTCAGCATCATTCAGAAAGTTGGTGTCGTGCAGGCTGGCTAAGGGAGGATTCTGTGTGGTCAGGGGGGTCATGCGAGATAATTGTATTCTCCGCGAATATCCATTCGGAGAGGCAGGGTATCCTTTCCGTATCCCTCTGCTCTCCCCTGCCATGGATCCCTTTAGTGAATACTCCAGCTCCTCAGTATCCTCTTCATTTGTCATGGCATTATACAGGTCCAGCATGAAGAGGGGTGCAGATGAAGCCTGCTTTCCTGGTGAAAATGGTCTGGGTCTGTGAGGTAGACCCAGGATAGAGAGAATCTCTCTCTGAATCTCCCTTCTCTCATGGTTCCGCAGCCTCCTGTAAATAAAACTCGAATGGACATGATTGTCTCCTAAACCTCCCTGTGCGTGACCCACCAGAACCCAGCAATTCCAGAGCAAGCCCACGAAAGCTTTGAGCGCAGTTAGGTTCATCTTTGAAAAGAAAAAGAACAAGGAAAAAAAAAATCTTTTCTCCTACTTGTTTTGAGTTCCTATGAGGTCTGCTTTCCCAGTGGCTGAAAAACAAAATTTACCTATTCTTCATGTCAATGTCATCTCTAAACATAACATCTTTGGTGATTTCTCTCCCCCCACCCTGTTTAAATATTATGGAATGTGTCAGGTTGCAGTTATTTCTAAGAAAGCTGAAATTCAGACTTCCAATTTTCCACTGTTGTTATCGTTTTTTCTGCATTTATGGAGCAGAAGACCAGTATTTTGTCAGCTGACCTAGGCATTCCTATATAAACCTTAGATAACCAGGTCTTGGGTGGGGAGCTGTATTAGCAAGAGCTGTTCTTCTGACACATTGTAGTTCCCAGAGTTATCTTCCCTTCTTATTCTGAGTTCTTCGTACACCTTGCGCTCTTCCCAAGATAAAATCCTGAGTCACAGATTTGTCTTGATCTGTACCTTGGTGGTGTAACACATATTTGTCCAGCAGCCTGGTGATAACTTTAACATCTTTTGAAGCGCTTGAGTGTAAAGTAATTCTAAAGCATGTACTAATCAAATTAATGTGTTGCCATGAATTTACTTGAAAAAAAAACCTTCTGTAAATCCATTCAACCCTTTTCAGCTTCTTAACTGTTATTTCCAACTCTAGCAGGCACAAATATAACAGCTCTCTTCAAGAGAGATCTAAAGACTAATGTAAGCACAACCCTGCTGGGAAAGAAGAGGCTTCTCATTGTAATTTGAAACGGGTATAGCAAAAAAGTCCTTAACCCTTCNCCCCCCCCAAATTTGCAGTAATATACCTTATTTGCCTATCGACTGCTTCTTTTCCTGACAGCTTGCAAAATATCCAAGCAAACAATTTTAACTTTAGCAATTTTAGGATATGTAGATAGCCGAAGGCATGGCATAACGTGGAAGCTCCTGCGAGCCTACTTACAAGCATATAGTTTTGTAACCTTGAATATGAAACCCTTATAACAGACCAAAATAGCATCCTATTAATTCAAGAAATGTTTATATTTTAGGTAGGTTTAGCAAATAAAGGTGACCTTTTTAATAAACTCTGTAGGAAATTTTGTCGGTTAGGCTTGATTCACTCTTCTCTAAAAATGTCAGGAATGCACTCTGAATGAAAACAAATTTATTCAGCAAGTGAGATTTCAAGTTGTGAATAGCTAACGGTGTAATTATGGTTATAGTCACAACTTTCATAAACTGTAATTTGCAATGATAATTTATTCAAAGTAGATTTTGACTCATAAATTGCTATACAACATTTCCCAGTAAATATCAAAAGCTGAGATTTAATCCCACAACCTGTTATTAACTGGAGAAAGAAGCAGCTTGACTGAAGAAAAAAGAAATATTAAATAGATTTAAAAACTGCTACACATGCAGTTAAGATTTAGCTTAGGATTTTATGACAGCCAGCAACTTGTGTTTTCCTCTCTCTAAAACAAAATCACAGTGTTAAATTTCATACTGCTCAGATTGTTTGTGGTCACATTTTCTCACTCCTACAATTTGCCTCAAGTCTTGGGGAGATTTTCCTTTGATGGGGGTGAGGGGGTGGGGGGAGGACAAAAAAAGTTAATAAAACACATGACGCTGAGGAAAAAAACAGGTATATAAAATGCATCCCATCGGGTTTTCCCTTACATGAGTAGCACCTACTCAGCAAATCACACAGTCCTTGAGTAAACTTGGGAGTGTGACAGCAAGTATAGTCTCACCCTAAGAAGCCAGGAACAATTTATCTAGTATATTAAGTACAAATGAGCTTTTTATATTGTGAGTCCCAGTCTACATTCACAGTCCAGTCCAACTATCGTTAACATATAGCTGATACTCTCTCATAAATCAACACACATAACAGACAATGCTTCTACAAAGGAAGGATTTACCTCATACTAGACCTGCTGAATTAACACTGAAATTTATCAAGCTATTTACCAAAATTCCTGTTATTCTTAGTAGAAAAACAGTCAAAATCAAAATATGCTCTCTTTCCTCATTAGGGTTTTCCCTCAAAATCCATTTGTTATATGAAAACTATTATTTCTGTTTTTGTTTTGCTTTCACTTGTTCTGCTCAGACAGTTGTAATGATACATGGGACTTTACCATACATATGTCTTTTTTGAATCAGCCCATCATGTATTTTGCAGCAAGGTTTATTTCTCTTTTCCAGCAATGTAGTTCCTTTTTTCCCTAAGCATTCATAAAAGCCAGTGGATTGATTGCTCAGAGGATTTAAGTCCTCAGCCCATCAGTACATCCAGCAACAGAAACTTCCTATATTATCCCACTAGAGTGTCTGGAGTTCCACATTTAGTTAATCTTTTCCTATTTAAAAAGCCAAAAATGCCCTCAAGTTTGAGGGTGCTTTTATGTTCTAAACACATTTCTAGACAGAAACTGAGTAGGAAAACATATAACCTAGTAATCATGTTTGATGAAAACAGCTCCTGCTCTTTTCAGACGGAGACAACCAAAGATGCAACTTAAATACAAAGGATTTATTTTACAGTAACCTCCCCTACACTAAGCTACCAAACATCCTTGACTAGAACATAAAAATATCTTTTATTAGTACAAACAGAATGTCCTTTTGTAATAAACCTGCATTCCATAAACAACCATTGTTAATGTAGATATCTCATATATGTGAGATACAGCCAGCTCTAAAAATGAAAGCCTTTGCTAGAGAAATGAAAGGGCTATGTAATAGCTGATAGATCCCATTTTGTATTTCCAATATGAATCAATTTACTTCTAAAGAAAAACACCACACACAATTTTAGCATGTCAAGATACTTTATCTGATAATATATAAAAACAGATTGGCACAGATATCTGGATTCAGTTTAGGTTGGGGTTCAGTTTCAAAGTCACCTTAGATCTAGGTCTCAAGTTTTACAACAAAAATTTATTCCAAGTTGTTTGCATAATGTTAAAACATAAAAGAAATACCATGTTCATGCTATTTTCAGATGCACTCAAATCTAAGTAACAGTTGAGGTCAGTATAAAGTATTGACCCAGAATAAAACCCAGGGATTTGAATAAGATGCCCCAGAGATTCCGGCTTTACCCTGCGTCTAAAACTGAAATTCTGGAATATAAAACATACACACGGATTGACCTTCTTTTTTCCCCAGATGCTCAACCTGGAAGCATCATAAGAAATCACCTGACCAGCGCTCATCCAGTCCTTACAGAAGTAAGAAAATAAAGAGGAAAACCAGAATGCCTGCACAAGTGAGCTCACGTTAGGGACAGATCTCTGGCAGAGGAGCATGCGACCGTCAGAGCACCTGGAGGCCAGGGTCTCAGAGGCAAGAAAGCAGCAGAGCACCATGCAGGCAACGCAGGCAGCACGAGGCAGGAAGCAGTCTCACGAATTTCTTAAACAATGTGGCGTATTTGTACAGGATGAGTGAATTCAGAGCTTATTACATCTGCACTACCTAAACAATGTTAGAGAAAATATTATAATGAAAGTCGTGAAACCTGGGAATCCAGATCTCACCGGTCTTGGATTGCAATGGATCATAACATTGCAACAGTGAAAAAAATTATAATTATCCAGCAGGGTACTGCAGACATTAAGGGTGCGATTGTTTGTATGGGCAGTGCCCACTACTCAAAAATAAAATCAGCAGACAGCTACTGAATGCAGCATCTCACTGGATTCTCACTGTCACATCAACTGTGAGTGATCTACCACAGCTGCAGGTCTCTGCAACTGCTTGCCACATGCAAAGCAGAATAAAAGGCAGACCCTCTCCAAGATATCTACAGTCTAAATCTGAAGTCTACACATGCAAGTTGAGCGATTCTACTGGCTCTCTCCACTTTAATGACCAGATAAATTTGGCATTCATATTATGCACAAGCAGATGACCCAGTGTTAAAAATGTGCAAGTCTGTCATTGCTGTCTCTCTGCAAGGTTATCGCTGAAAAAGGTATGTGGAGAAAGACTTTTATGAAAAGGTTTCATCGAAGCAGGAAAATAATTAGGGGTTAAAATTACAGATTCCCCAGGAAAAAAAAAAAAAAAAAGTCTTCTGTACTCTTCCCGGGACAGAAACATTACACAGACACCCTAGTCAAGCATACCTGTTCCAGTACTTGCATCTAAGCTGGATTTACAATGGTATGGACTGCATGAGCTATACCTATGAGCCTTTGAATATCAGTATGCATATGTTCACGTGTTTGAAATGTCCAATCAACAAAACATGTATGACATCTTTCACTTTTTTTTATTAATTTATTGAGTAGAACGTTCTATGAAAGTTGTATTCTTACCCTGCAAACATATTAAAGAAAAACAAACATATTTTTCTGTGTCAGTGAAAGAAAGATATGTCTCCTAATGCAAAGGGAATTCCACTTATAATTGACAAAGTGTGAAAACTGGCAGAATGAGCTGCAGAAATTGGCAGTTGGGACATAAATTCATTATGATACTTGTAAATGTAGCATATCTATATAAAAGCCTTTAACTTGGGATGATCTCACAGTGTTTGCTAATCGATAGACAGGAATCATTTCACGTTCAGAAACACTACTGCTTCTGGAACAGAAAGTTTGTTCTATGTGATTACCTTATTAAACTTCCTATAGGGACGGAAAGATAGCTGTGCTGTGCTCCTCAGCCACAGGGCAATTTCAGGGTAACCACTGGGGTTTTACCCAACATCTGAACTCTTTACATGTATTCCTGAGGATTGTTAAGTATTATATAAACAGAGCGCTTCTATTTTATGCTGCAGGCAGAATGCATTGCCAAATAAAGCTTGCTATGTGCAAGTGTTCAATACTCAGATTATAGAGCAATTTATTCAGTTACCTATCAGATTCCTGTAGCAGAAGAGTTTTTCATTCAGGATTTCAAAAGCTCAGGCAAAATCACAAATCAGCCCAAGAGGTAAGTCATCAGACATTTTATAGATGGCATTTAATAGAACACTTTGTTTAAAATTTACAGAAAGACCTCCAGCTTTAAAGTATAATCATCTGTGAAGTCTGTTCTATTCATAGTGCACACACAATGTTGTAAAGCTATCCTCACAGAATAGTCCGTAGCATTAACAATATACTCTTCTTTAAGATAAAAAAAATGTAGAGAAATCATTTTGTAATCTGCTTGAAGACTTACTGCGTTCAAGGACTGGAAAAAAAACTTGTTTCACACATACTCTTCAGAATACATGAACCACAAAATATACAATTAACAATATGATCCAACATCAGAGTGCTGTCATTTGCATAATTTACAAACCCAAAGAATTCCCAGAAATCCCCTTTGGTTTACAATAAGCCACTAATTAGTTAAAAGAAAAAAAAAAAAAAAAGAACTGCACTGAGGCAAATACAAAACACTTGGACAAGAGCAACATTTATAAGTAGCAAAGCATAGCACTTTTAAAGAAGATTATTCTTGGCTTAGCTTGTAGATGGGTTTTATTGTGCCCCACCTGCACACTGGTACTTGCTAGTCTCATTGTTCTCTGGCTACAGCATTTCCATAGGCATGTTTTGTTGTTCCCATGCTGTCCCCAGTGCTTTTTCGGGGAACCTCTTCTGCCTCTTGCTGGCTGCCTTTTTGTTTTCAGCTACAAAGTATAAAAATTCATTCCTAAACTGATCCCCTCAAGTAGCTGCACTTCACTATTGTTCGTTTCTTGAAATACTCTACCTATCTAAATTTAGGATTTATTTCTTCTCTTGAGCATTTTGCCACTAAGCTCTATAGCTGTGGCTTTAGCACCTCTACTGGCAACTGTATGATGCAGCAGTCTCACAATCTTTTTGTAATTTGCAGTTTTGTTTTTATAACTTCTTCCTGTGCCTTGTTTTATACATGCTACCCCTCTCTTTCCTGTATTTCCTCCCGTTATGTCTCCTTACTTTTGGATGTGCTGCTTCACACGCCACATGGCCTTTCTTTTCAGCTTGTAAACTTTAAACCTTCTTCCTCCAGCATCTCCATTGTCTTACTCCTCCTTCCCTGCCCCTTACATTTCTTCTCTCCCTCCCCACATATCTGTAGACAGATGTTATTTTCTTCCTTCAAAATGACTTCCTTTGTTTAGCAATATGTTTCCCCTTTTGTAAGAGATCATCTGGCCTCTGAGGCAGCACAAGAGGAGCTGCTGCTCCAGTACTTCCAATTAAGTCAGCACTACCATGAATCATGCAGTCCTTGAGAGACCAGTCATCTCTTGCTTTTGAAGAGGATTGCAAAGAAAAAGATATGCATGGGACCACTGCAAGACTACATGCACCCAAAAGTCTGTGGCGGTCTGGTCTTTCTGTGTGGACTTCTTCAGACATGGTGGTCTGTCAGGGAGATTGCCCAGACCCAGCTAAGGAACTGGCAACAGCCCACCTACAAAATGCTGTAAGGTCTTCACCCAAACAGCATTTTCAGGAAAATAGACAACATCAGAGTCAACTAAAAATCAGCAATACAATACCAGAGATTTTGTGAATACTCCAGTAGTATTAGAAAACGGGTGTTCTGCTGGCACTATTTTCATACCAGCTTACTCAGAGAGGACATTATTTGTATCCTTTGTGTTTGTACTGAACTATCACCACAAGAACCCAAAACAAGATAGCAACCATGGAAATACTTGAACTCTGCAGGACTGGGTCTATTCAAGTAGACAACGTGCAGAAGCAGCGTGGAGGCAATGGCCGTAACACAAGTCTTTAAAATAAAATATTGCCTTCCTGAGTTTCTCTCATTGTATTCCCTTCTAGCACATAATGCCTTTATCTTGCAAAATGATTACAATTTGCCACAGCTGATGAATTTTTTTTTAACCAGCAACGGGTAATGGTTGCCAAAATTTACTGTTACAAACAGCCTGTTCAAGCCAGCATGTGGTAAGCTGGCAAAGCAAAAGCATAAAGTGAAAAGACAGTCTGTGCTGCTGGCATACAACACTCACTTGTTTTCCTTAGTGCTTTGTTACAGTGGTTGAGAAAAACTGAGATACTGGAGAAAGTATTTACCTACCTTGCACTAAAATCTGTATATTGGCAGTTGAAAGATCACTTTAGCTGCTAACCTTTCCTTCATGGAGCTGGAGTTTTGAAAACAGGATTTGCATGATGTTAAATAGAATAACGCATGTCCCACATGAGACGGGGTTAGGCAAGAAAAGCATAATTTACATCGCAACCTTTGCATCCAAAACTGCATGGTAATCTAAACAGGGTAGAGATATACAAGTGGTCCTTCATTTCTGCTTCCTTAGCTTCACTACCTTCAGTGCTCCCTTCGTAGCATTCAGACCTTTAATTTGGAACAAATGGTATTTCCTGGAGGAATTCTAGTTAAGCCATGTAAATTATAAGACAGCTACAGATGCAGACTGGGACTGCGGAACAGTCTTCTCCTTTGGGAAGTAGTTTCACAATGATATTTTCATGTTTTTTACTATTTGTTGTTCAATGATACTTACAAAAAAAAAAAAACCACGTATCTGCCTCTATAGAAACTCAGCCTTGGATCATAAAAATAAATTGTTTTTTGTTCATTTATAGCTCAGATTACAATGATACACAGGGAACTTCTGTAGTTTACTCAGTTGTTACATCAATAATGATCAACAGGTATAGCTTACTGCAGCATAGCCCAAGTACACAGGTGTACCTTCTCACTGTCATTTTTCAGAGCAGATGGCCAGTATATTGCCTGCACATTTTTTCTTTTTTATCTTTGGTGATAAAATGTGCACTGGGACAAGTTAATGAGAATTTTCAATGACTTCCTGACAGATATTTTCCTCATCATGCCGTGAGCACCTCTAGAAGAAGCATATACAATGGCCTGCTAAGAAAGCTTCAGCCTTGGGCTTGTCCACCCGAGACCCATGAGACATTGCTGCCTCTGGCTCCAGCCACATCTTCCTCTGGCATGAGAAGGTGCTGCAGGCCTCTGCTGGGAGCTGGAACGCTGAGGCCAGTCTCATGGCAGGAACATTTTGCAATGATTTCTTCTGAGGCCCAGGGCTAACTAATTTCTGTTTGTTCTCATTTCTTCATTGTAATTCAATGTTAACCAGTCTTCACTCTTTCTGTAAAGAATGAAGTTTGTTTTCCTGTATTTATGGATCTTTGAAGAACGAAAATCCTCTGCTTCCACGCAATGAAGGATACTCTTGATGCCGATGAAAAAAGAAAGTATGTTTATACTACAGGATGGCCAGAAAGCTTCAAAACCATAAAACTTCTGGCTTGTTTAGTGCTCTCCTAAAAAACACAAAGATGACCAAACAGATTATTTGTATAAAATAAAAAATAAATAAATAAAAAATAAAAGCAATACTTTTTGGTATAAGAAGTTCTTTGCCAAGTTTCAATCTAAAATTATTTTTATGGCTAAGTTATAAATTGCTTAAAAATGGGTTTTATAATGGAAATGGTGACAGACTTAACTATGGCGGCACTAGCAGGCGCCAGCATAATTACAGTCTTCTCAAGACGTAACTTATTACAGGCTACACAGCAGAGCCAGTATTTTGTATTTTAATTAAGAAACCTGGATTTTGTTTGTAATAATTGACTGTTACACCGCCCCTCTTGCCAGGACACTCTTGTAAAAGAGACTCTTGCCTGTAGTAGTCTTTCTTTGTTAAATATTTTAAATAAATTTTATATTGTTGACTGGAAGATTGCATGCATTTTATAGTTCATTATTAACTGTCTTTTGGTGACTTCAGTTGCTCTGTATTTTTTAATGGAGATTTTTGCTCCTCTCGTCTGTGACCAGAAAAGGTTTACAGTTCAAGTCTCCGAGAAGTACAGCAATACTACAGTATCTGTGTTATCAGCCCCGACCTGCACCACGCAGGCCTTAAGCAAGAAACCGCGCGCTTCGCCCGGGCTGTCCCCGCGCCCCGGGCCCTCACGGGCCGGCTCCCGGCGGCCTAGAACCGCACCGCCCCCGGGGGGACGCTTCCGGGGCCCTGCCCGGCGCCTTCCGCTGCTCGCNAGCCCTCGCCCGCCGCCCGGGCGCGGCCACCCCAGCCCAGCTTCCTTCCCTTCCTTCCAGCTGATCGCACAAACGTGCTCTGTTTTGTCCTACAGGCTGGCTTCACGTTTGCTGCTCGATTTATTTTCGGTTGCAGTGTGTATCTTTCCGTAGCAAACGGAAAATCAGCTCTTTACGTGTGCTTTCCACAAACGTTGCGTTATCTAATTTTGACAGGAAAACCACACTGGTAATTAGATACTCAGATGGACCGTGACGTGCACAAAATTAAGTGCATCACAGCAGCATGTGTGTAACATAACGTGCTGCAGTATTAACACCACACACATGCAAATGAGATAAATGGAAGCGTTTAACGTTTCTAACGGAAAAAAAAAAAAAAAAACAAAAAACAAAAAACAACAACAACAACATACAAACCGAAGCAGTTCAGGACTAAAAGAATATGTTTCTCAACATCTTTGTTCAGTGCCTGAGTTGCACTGGGCACAGCGAAGACTCGGCTGAAATTATTGTTCGCAGCTCCTTTATTTCTCTCTGCTTGGCCTCGGAACGGTACTGTTCTAACAAACGCTCCTCAGTCATTTTCCCCCAGGGTCCATCTACCAACCGGAGAGATTATCAAAGTTAATTATGTCACTTCCTTTCTTTTCTCCAACACACTCCCAGGCTGAGAACGAGAGATAAAGGAGTCAGCGTTACCAGCAGATCTCTCCCTGCTTCCTCCTACAGGAGTTTGCCTCTTGCCAAGAGGACCTTCAGCGAGTCTTTGCTGCCTTTGTATCTTGCAAGTGGAGCACGGGGAAAAGAGCACAGGAGATAATCTACCAGTACATGCTTTGAAAACAAAAATTAACAAGAAAAAAATTGCACTGTCTTGTGATTTTCTTTCAGGTCCTGATACAGCTATCAGTATTACATTACCAAAGAGTTACAGTTATGGCCAAACAGCTGAATGAAAATGGAAATACAGTGCTTGTTTTTATTTTGTGTCCTTGGAGAACAAATTCAAAGTGGAGAGAAACTTAAGGGAGAAAAACAGCAAGAAAATCGATAGAAAATGCACAGAAATAATACCACAGGCCTTCCTCCAATATCTATATTTGAGGTTTCAAATATCTCAAGTATCACTCTTCACCAGCTATTTATTAGGTGACATTGATTTCAACTGTGTGAGGAAAAAAGGCTGGAAAATATGCTTCAGTGATAAAGCTCAGGCAGAAAAACTGGTGAACAAGCAATAATCTGTGGGATGACTGGAAAGACTGGAGAGGCTGAGCCTGGGATGCCTGCAACTAGCCAAGGTCCAGTGAGGTCCCGAAGAACAGCAAAATCCAATTGATGTGGTGGTGGATCATTGTCTGGATGCTGACTCGCACTCTGCTTTTAATCCTGGGGAGGAGAGGAGCTTTTAAGGTGAGATTTCAAGCATGGCAGTGACTGTTCAGAAAGTTCCAGTCAGCGGATGCAGTGGGAGGGCAGCAGCAGCCGTGGCTGGGGTGCCCGGGGGGGAAGAAGCACCCAGCACTGCCCAAGCAGGAGTGGAGGTGAGAGCGAGGAAGGAGGGTGGGGTACAAACATGGGGATTCAGGAAAGCCAGTAGATTTGAGGACCGATAATGAAGAATTATTGCATGAAGTGCTACTGTGGGTTCAGTTCTATAATTTTTTTTCTCTCCTTGGGTGTATGCTGAAACACCTCTTCATCTGATCCTTGTGTATATTTCATCACACACGAAATGAGAGGGACCAACGACCAGGCTGTGTGTGACAATGAAAAAGAAAGAAAACACCAGCCCCATCATCTGACTTCTTTATCCAAACTGACTAGACTGATTGCCTTGACATCATGTTTATCAGTTCCACATGTTTTTTGGTTTGGGGGCCTTTTTTTAATTCCCAGCAAAGGATACCTACAAAGGTGAAAGCAGAAACCAGTAGAGTCCATCTCCTAGGAGGGTGTATTTGACCTCAGCAGTTTATTTTCTGCTGTAGAAGGGAAGTGAATAAGGCCTTTTTAAAACAGCAAAAAATGTGAAAAAGAAGGTGCATTTCAGAAATAAAATTACAAAAGAAGGTGTGGCAGAAAAAAGCAAATAAAAAAGTATAATTCTGTCTTCCATGGTCAAGAGAACAGCTTTGTACACAGGAGACCTTGGAAACCGAAAGCTTTTCCTCGTCAAGCGTCTGGTAATTTGAACCTGAGTTATTGTCAAGATTTAGTCTATTCAAGAAGAGAAGAGAGATAATGCAAAATACCATGGGGAGTGCTTGGTAGAAACCAGAATTAGGTATCAGTCCCACAAGAATGATATGCAAACAGGAAACTAAGAAACTAAATCTCTGCCACCAGATATCAGTGACAGAAAAAATGTAACAAGTAGAATAAAAGATTAAGGTTTCTGTTGTAAATAAAATACTGTTTTTACAGGATTCATTGAACGAAACTTTCTATACAACATATACAAGAGTTAAGAGCAAAAGCTTCATTTTGTTTACCTAACAGGAAACCTTTTCTGTCTCGTGTCATTGTGTAAATAAAAGGGTCATTAAATCTGAGAGCTGCCCAGCAGCTGAGCAACAGGATTATGTAGTATCATTAGCCATTGTAAATCTGTGTGCAGGTTCTGCAGCAGCCCTCCATTTGTTCTCCAAACGAAACGTGGAGCATGACTGCTCCTCAGCTGGAATTATTCTGGTGACTTCTGTCATAACAGTGGAATGATGGAAAACGTTGGCCAAATCATGCAGCCTGTAGTCAGGCAGTGCACCTAATTAAGTCAGTGGGAGATTTTTCCTTCATGCAAACTGTGGAAATTGGCCTGGTTTCTTTGTTCACTCACAGATCATGATCCCTGTCTTTTTTGTGTGGCACTGGAGGATGGTTTGAACACCATCTGGCTGTTCACTGTGATAACAGTCCAGTCCACGATGTACCAACTCTATCCTGCATAGGGAAGGCTTGCTCCGAGTAGGATTTAAAGGTGTGTGTGTTACAGTGTGTGAGGAAACTCATTCTAGCTAGCAGTAAAATATACTCTGGCAGAGTTCCAGCAGAACACTTAATCATATGCTTATCAGTTAAAAAGACGACTCAAATACTTCAGATTATGAACACGCTTTTATGCCTTGTTGCATCACACCCAGAATGTTTGCACCATTAGCCTGTATTAATATTAACCACAGACTGAAAGAGATGAAATAGGAAGGAGGGGTTTATAGTGAATTGAAATTCCAAACACTACAGCACACAACTGTGATATTTTGATTCTGCTAATACTTTTCAAATGGTTTGTACAACCACCTGTATAACAGATGAGATCTCTGATTACAAACTTAAGTCTCTGATCTTCAGGAATATTATTATTATTATTATATTTAATAACCATAAAGCTTTAATAACCAATAAGCTTTAAAGTCATGCTAAACCATCCCACTTATATCTAAACTGGTGTCATCAGTACTTCAGCTTCCTCAGCTGAATAAGAATGTCCTAAGGTCTTTCCTTTTCTAAAACTGTTTCTCTTTCTTGCTATGGATGACACAGTACTAAAAAAATCAGAAACTCTTGCAGTTGCATAACATAGTCCCAGCTGCGAGCGGGTGGTGACCAAGTGAGGTTATCAACAGTGCTACTGATCAGACATGAGTCTGGCACATTTTCTTTTTTTCCAACTACATGCACCTTTTGCCTTCTGAACCACAGGCATGCCCTGCTTTTACACACTGACCTGCCTCTAATGAAGTGATACAAAAAGCCTGAGAAAGTTTTGTACAATGAAATAGTGAAGAATTGAATACTTACTATGAATTATATAAAATATGCTGATTTTCACTTACTGTGTTATTTGATAAAAGGTAATAAAAAGAATGTATCAATTCCAGATAACTTCAGGCATTAAGACTCAAAAGATAGTGACTGCATGCATTTCAAGTTGCACAAATGCATACACCAACAAGAAATAATTATAAATATTGGGAAAAATACTTCAAATAAGAGAGAATCAGAGGTCTGATAAAAGCAGAAGTAGGAGAGCAAAAAAGGGAAGGAATACAAGGACTCCTAAATGAGAAGATAATATTGTATAGAAAGTTTTTCATTGCAGCTCAAGGAAATACAAGGCAAGTCTGATCGTGTAAAGAATTGTTCATTGTAAGCTTCTAAGGAAAAAAAATCATAGTTGATATTTTGACCCAAATCTTTGCAGTTGCTATCACTCTGTTAATATATAATCTTTAGGTTAAAAATGGATATTTTTTACACCCCTGCAAAAAGGAAAGTTAGCAATAACTTGTAAAAGCAAGTCCCCATCGTCACTATTAATGGTAGTATGAGGCAGATACTAATGAGAGTGAGTTCACTCCCATGCTCAGTAGACATATTTATCAAAAGACCCAAGAGTAAAAGCAAAGACACCCACACACAATCTTAATTAGCCCAATAAATGACAAGTGAAAAAACAGCAGTTGACTTTCACATGACATTCATACCTCTGAATAAAGTTTGCACATACACCATCATATGCATTTGTTATTTTACCTCCCTTTTACAGCAATTTGAAATATCTGATGTTTCATTTAGGTTATTACTAGCTAACTAAAACAGTTGATACACATTGCCCATTACTTATATCTCTTCTTATTTCACATGGAGGTGGCTTAAAGAACTCAGAACTGATCTCTGTTTCCTCCTAACTTCACCATTACAGTGCCAGATTTGGTTTGACAGAAACAATCCAGTTTCCTGCTGGTGCCTACTGTGGAACTTCGTAGTCCAGACAGCAATGCCCACTGCTTGATAATCTGAAGGAAACGTTATTTTTGTCACTGGACCACCATCTGGCTGGAGGTGTCCTGGGATCATATCATCCTGCCTAATGACAAGTCCTGCATGAATCTCAAAATCATAATTTTGTAAGTTTAAGATCTACATAGTCAAAAGAGAGAAAGGGGTATAGCCAGCATACATTTCATGTCCTGGGTAGTTACAAGGCACTAGCATTCAGTGATCTATAATTCTACTAACAGCACAGCAGTGCTCCCCAAATGCTTTTCAGCTTTTCTGTTTGGCAGGACGTAGGTGTGGGAATGACTATGTAAAAACAGTTGTGGGTGGATTTGCATTATGTGATTCTTCCATAAGTATAGAGGAAAGGGAACAAATGAAATGCACCATGACAGCAATCTGCAGTCGCAGAAAGCATCCAACTGACTTTATCCAATACATCTAGAGGCCATTTTCAACACAGGTGTGATATTTATTGCTTACACTACCAATACCTGTGTGTACACAATGCATCGCTCCTCATTAAAATAACTGTGGTACGCTTACAAACTGGATATATGTAGGAGACAGAATTATACTAAAAATTAACAATCTCTCATAAAAGTCACTGACATTTTGATTAAATTCATTGACAAAACTATTTACCAAGTATCTCAGTAATAAACCAAATAATAAACCAAATACATACTTCACATATCTAAAATCTATAAATAATGAATTTTAAATCTGTCAGAGTATGGGTTAAACATATTATATGATAAATTTTATTCAGCCCCATTAATAATTTTTCTTAAACAATCTTAATCCTACTTGATGGTCATGCTAGAGTAATATATGGCAAGCACTGAGGCTTCCCTTAGAGTTTGGTTTTGTATAATAACAGAATTCACCTTTGTGGAGACGTACAGATTTAGTATAAGGAGACAGCTATATGACAATTTTGATAGAAAAGCTGGTCATACTGTGGGCAAATTTAATAAAGAAATAAATCAAACATTAAAATAATTCTCTGAGGAAACTTACTTCATTTGAGGGGAGAAATAAAGGTTCACCAGTAACCATAGTGAGTTCATATTATTGCCATTGTTTTTATAAGTTGTTGCCATGACTTTTTTGACTTTTGGGCTAGATTGGACTTAAAACACAACAGATGGCTACAATTATGTGTCTGTAACTTTTTTTTAGAATAACTAAACAGAGCACAATAAAATAAACAGGCTTATATTCCAAAGAGACTCCCACAGTTTAAGACAACTATACATGGTTATTATTATTATTATTATTATTAATAATAATAATAATAAAACAACTCTCTACACCCTGTAGAATAGGAATAAAGCATAAACGAAAAATTAGTTTCACAAATGTGCTGTATGCATTAAGCACATGATTCATGCCTGTAATCTAATTTCTTCAATTAGCAATTTCAGGAGTGCTAAAATCAAAGCACATTATAATTTTGTGAATATTTGGGGACCAAGAGTGCATTCCTTTCAACAGCAAAGCTTCCACTGAGTTTTTTCTCAACCAGAAATGCTAGCTTGGGCTCTTTATAAGATAGTTTTTAAATGAGTACAGCTTAATTGTAATATTTATTATCTAGAATGAATGCTAAAGAAGACTTTGGATCAACTGCTTTTTAGAAAAATAAATTTATTTAATTACCTCATGGTACTTCAATTTCTGTATCAGTGGACTTAGTAAATGACAAAAAGAGTTTAATAAGCAGAAGGGAAAAGAGGTGTGGAAAAGAAGAGAGTACTGGCTAAACAACACACCACTAAATCAGCAAAACAGTGACGTGAGCATCCTTATGTCTTTAAGGCTTTGTTATGTAACATGGATTACTTTAACACAAGGTACACTGAAGAGCATAAATGGCCTCTACTACTGCAAAAAAGAATGTATGTCTGACATGGAAAATCAGCTGAACCACTGAACTTTCTAGCTTTTATTTTTTCCTCTTTGCTAATTTGTATTTTTAAATGTGGATGTTTATTTATTTCTTCTCTACAACTTTTCAAGCTATTAAGTCACTTATAACCATATATTTCAGAGACATGTAAAAGCTACTTGAGATTTCAAGTGTTATTAGCAATGCCTTGGTCACTCTCTGCCTGGGTAGGTCAGCAAGGAAACATCTGTGGCACGGGAATGAGCCTTTCTGCTTCCTTCACTGCTAAGTTCAACCCATACAGCAGAATCCCACAGTTTAGCTGCCCGTCTGTGACCAAGGCAAAAACTTTTTTCAAAAATCACTACAATCCATTCAGTGACTACATGACTGTATCTGCAAGATTCACGTGTCAGGCTGAAAATGGGCAACCTACAATCAGTAGCTTTGCCCCCATTAACAACGTAGTCCAGGTAAACTTCATAGCCTGTGGATCCTGTGGACACATGAAGAGTAGCAGAAACTTAGACCAGTCTGAAGAACCCATGCTATGTGCATGTAATCCTCTATCCCTCCTATGGAAAGTAGACATAACTTGTCTAAGAATAGACCTTTTGGAGGTCTGGAGACCTAATGGTGTAATGTCTTCTTTTCTGCATGTTTGTGGAACTCCACCCTCATCCCTGAGCAGATTTAGCACATTTCCAGAACCTTCTAATAAGCTTTGAATGGATGACACTGGAGAGTTTTTGACATGATGGTGGAAGCACACTGAAGGAAGAAGCCAGTTTATAGAAGCCTGTTTACAGAAGCCAGCCTTCTTACCTCAAAGGATAAGAAGATGGTTTCTTTAGTTTGGTCCTGTGGACTCAGCAGTTCTGGCTGATCTTCCCATCCTTTGTTTCTCACCCCTTCTATACACAGCTTCCACAGGACCTTTTTTGCTTTAAAAACTGAAATTTTACACTACTCATCAAAAGCAAAGAGAATTTTAAAAGTCAGAAATTATCTAAGATGTGAAAGCAAGGGTGACAAGCAGGAGAAATTTAGAAAGCATAATAAAAGGGCAATAAATCATAATGCACAAGCGAGATGTCTAAGCAAAGCCCTCCAGCATATGCTGCCCTTTAAACACATGCTGAAATTCACTGAGGCCAATTCCTCTTAAGTAATTTATTGGATCCAGGATAAGTTGTAGTATAGAGTAAGTAACAAAAAAGCCAACAGACATGTCGTATTTTTCGAGATTTATTTCCATGCATTTACCAAATCTCTGTATACAAAACAAGGTAATTTTGCCTTCATGGTGTCCACAACTTTCAATGTATGATGATATCAAACTCACATTTGCTGGAGCACTCTAATTTTAGCTAGAGCAAAATTCTTAGTAAATCTAAACACAGACAATTTATTCAGTCTGGCTATATACAGTCTGACTGTATATTCAGAATGCCAGGGAAAACTGGAAAACACATTTTCTGTATCATTGAGAGTTGTTTCAGAAGTGTCATGGAAAACTACAAAGAGTGAAGGGAAACAGTGCTGCTTAATGCTGGCTAGACAAAGACTGAGATGGACACTGATTAAGTTTAATCACCAATAAACCATGGAATTTATAATTTGAATGACATGTTGCAAGCCTGGTTTGTAGAAAAAGCTTTGCTGAAGGATTACACTGTACAAAGTCATTTTCTGTGTTCAGTATTCCCTGAATTACAAAGAAGTATAGCATTTGCTTAATTTGGTTTCTTTTCAGTGCAGTACTGATTTGTAATGTATGGAACATGCTTTGTTCCTTACTTCAATAGTTCCTTTAAAGTCATCTCTTCATTTTAACTCTGGCTAGTTAAATGTTTCCTAAGAATCTTTATAAGCAGTTGAGGACTACATGAAAAAACACAAAGGACGCCACATGAAAAGGAAAACTCTACTCCAGTTCCTTCAAACCAAATTCCATGAGCTTCTGTTGAAATCATGAACTCACCACTTTCTTTATGAGAGTGAAGCTGACACTCTTGAACCCAAACACTCTCCAGAAGTTTGATTTTATAAGATCTGCTGAAGGATGAAACAGTGAGGTCTTGGATTTGCTGAACAGGTGGAGAGATATGACCACACCAAAGTGTAAGTGGCAATTGCCAGGCTGGTGCAAAGAGTTTGAGTTCAGTCGTGCAGAGCTATTTATATGAGACTTTTCTCTCCTACAAGAATCCTGATGGGGGAGTTTTCTACAACTTGCTCAAACACTTCATGGAAAGGAGATTAGTTTGGCTTTAATTTAACCAACTAAATTGAGTGTTATTACTGGAAACAGCTCTAAGCTTTTCAATTCCCCTAATGAGGTCCAAACTTCTATGGATGCTATCACCTGAGACTACTGTAATATTTTATTTGGATTTAAATCTTTAACTTGGCAGTGCTGCTGTGTCTCCGTGGACACCTCTCATTTTAGTTTTATATTCTCCCAGGTGGTTGATTACTTATCCCCGTAACAAGATTCCTTTTCATATCGAGGAAGCTCTGACCTCCATTCCAGCACCGTACTGAAATTTTAGCAGACATGGGATGTTATTTTTGTTTGTTTTGTTTTGCTATCAGGACCTAACAATCCATTATATTGGATTTATTTGACAGATTTTTCAAGGCACCTTAATTTGCTGAGCTTCTTTGATTCTTAATGTCATTTGGAACTAATCTCTTCTGCTAACATGAAAGCAAACTAAGAGCCAAGATTTTTATGGGAGACAGGAAACGTATATTTAAAGGAGTGTTGTGTTATCTTTTACAGCAACAACAAAGGGAATATAGAACCAAGTTTACCCCCAAATGACATAGTTGATTTTTTAAACTGGTTTCAAGTGTAAGTCTTCTTGGAATATTTATATGGTATCCGCGAGAGCATTAAAACCTGCTTAGAACCACAACCACAAAGTAGAATTACTGGCTGCCCTTCCCTTCTGTCAGTGAAGACCTAACCTGCACGGAGCTCTGGCAGGTCTCAGATCAGTTGGAAATGTCATCAGGAGACACTAGTTCACAGAAGGAACTATTAACACTTCCTTTGTTTAACTCTTTTCCTCTGTTTTACATTTAGCAATAGAAAAAAAAAAAAAAAAGAAAGAAAGAAAAAATCATCTAGGCAGTCATTTCAACTAAATTCTTTTTCTACGTGTATAAAAAACTTTTCATACACAAGAAAGGATATTTCTAGACTATGATACCATTCTGTGTTACAGATACCACTGGAAAAGTTCCCTAAAGCAGTGTAGAGAGAAGAAGCATTATACTGCTCAGAGAACCTTCTTCCAGTTTTGGAATAAAATGTTTATTTAGCTTAATTGGTCTCTATTAACTGTTGAGGACAAGTTGATTTCTACAGTGTTCTTGAGATACTGATATATTAATTGTTTCTTGAGATGCATGATTTGTGAAATAGTAGACCTGGAAATGCTAGCTGAGAAGACGAGGATGAGTTCATTTAAGAAATATAGTTAGCCTAAAATATTGCTTCTACAAAAGAGAAGACACTTCACTTAAAACAAGGGAAACAAGTTTGACAATGTTTATATTGCCTGCTTAATAAAAGGATGAAGAAAGGAGAGTGTAAAAAAGCCAACATCCAAAATAAAGGGAGATCTCTAATAAGTTAAAAAATAACTTGCTTGTATTAGCACATCATATCAGTAGTTTAAAGTAATACAATGGCCTTCCTCAAACTACACTATAGAGAAAAGGGTGTCCTTTGAAAAAAACATTTGTGCTCTGTTCTGGCTTATACAAGTTAATAATTTAGAGTTTTTTGGGTAGCATTGGGGTATTTTCACTCTGGCAGCAATGCCTGATGCCAAAGGTATGGAGGTGCCTTCAGGTACTGTCAGGAAGTCTCCTTTGTCAAGCAAGAAAAAGGTACCTGAAATTAATTTATGCTCAGAATATTTACCCTGTTTACACCCAGCCCTCCCCAGCTGCCTTCTCCAGAACTGTATATCCTATTCTCTTACTTGAGTCAACAGATGAGATTCATCTAGCTTAGAAATATATATGTATATCTGAGCTAGGGCACCCCACCACACCCACTGGCAGCAGCTCATTTTATCTTCAGGGTCTAAAAGAGATTATATGTATTGTGCCTTAAGAAAGCCTACACTGGTAGCAGCACACAGCAGCTAACATAGATGCAGGCATCTGAAATTGGGAGTGGTGAATCCAGCCTGCTCCTCTCTGTGTCTCTTGCCATAGTCCCGTGCATGCCTTCTCTGGCCTGCACAAGAAAACAAGTGGTGCCAAGCTCTCTGGCATGGTTAGCTATTAAAACCAAAGGAGATTATGGTGCCTATGTGCAAGGAGCGATTTTGCAAGAGCCTGTAACAGATTTTCCCATGAGTAGCAAAGGTCATACTCTGACTCTAAAGTGCCTTTTCTTACCCATTCTTCCTCAGTGAAATTTCAAACCCTAACTTCAGCGCATCAGACAGCAAGAGTCATTCACAGAAAAGATCCCAGACTTTTTTTTTTTTTTTTTAACATGGAATAACTAACTCATTTTCCCTAGGCTTTCTTGGAAATGACTGAACCTTCTCAGCCAAAAATTTCCACAAAGTTCAGCCTGAGGCAGAGCCAGGATATAAACCACTGCCCTGAAGAAGTGTTACAGTTCAGAAAATCATAAGGAGATAAAAAATGGGGTTTAGGACTGGCAATACTAAAAGCATGGGTGATTGTAGTCTCCATAATACGCAGTTTACATAATATCAAGGAAACATTTGTTTTGTCAAGTCACCAGGACAAGTTCACTAAGAATAAGCTAATTAAGGCAAACTAACTGAGCTCCAAGTGTTTCCTATTTGGAAACTTTCTACTGATGCTCAGTAGTTCAGCTGTTCTGTAGGTATAAAACAACAGAGTAAGTTTTGCTGGAGTTAAGGTCTCTGACACCTTTTTGCTTTCCACTGAATGTTTCAGAATGTATTATATCACCCTCCACCTGAGAGGTAGTTGTTTTTTTCCGATGTTTCCAGCCTGCAGATGTTATTGACACCAAACTTTTATGGAAAACATCCACAGTAAACAATGGCATTAGCAACTGCAGTGTTTGTTTGACGGTCAGAGAAGCACTTAGGGAAAAATAAATCAAAGCGTAGATACATATTTACATACATGCGTGTACGCTAGAGAGAGGGAGATTTCTATGTATATGTGCAGTGCATATTTGCTGCATTATTCAGTGAAGATTCCAGCTGCTGGAACTGCAAATGCTCTAGGAAGAGCTCGCAAAACAAGACTGCATAGCACGGTGTCGTGCTAAAGCCACATTGAACATCCATGAAAACATGTCCATGAAAATGTAAGTGAAAACAATTATTGGGTAAAAAGTTTGCCATACAACACCTCAATATGCTACCTAACATAAAGGACTTAAAATACATATAGTATACTACATATACAGTCTCAAAACAAGATACACATTATAATGGAAACAGTATAGTGACAGTATTTGCATCAGTTTCATTGCACCTTTGCAACATCTTTTGGTTCAGTAGATTTTTCTATGTATTTATTTAATATTGAAATTTTTATAACCCATGTATGGTTTTGATGCCACATAAGTACAAGAGACTTTTGCAGTCAAACCTTTATGATTAAGTTTTAACATTTATTTGCAATAATTCAGAGGAAGTGGGCCTACATACTCAAAGGAACCTGGATAATGTATGACCAGATATATTTGTAATAAATAGAAACTCTGCAATTTTTTGTCAAAAGAGGATTTAAATAAGATAATTATAATTTTTGTATGAATTGCTGAATATTCTGGTCCAAAGTATCTTCTGCCATCTAGTGGGCAAAACGTCTCACAAACTTCCAAATAACGATACAGTGCTTTCAAATATTCTCCCAGTTATTTGTAGATTATTACAATCAGAATGCCCAACTTAAAAGACATTTACTCCAGTATATAATGAAATGAGAAGCTTACAGCATTTAGTCCAAAGAAAACCAGATCATTACTTTTCTTCTTGGGCTTCAAAGTAATTCAATGCCTCACATAAACAAATCGGAATTGTCAGTCGTAAGCAGCAATATATGTGTATTTACAGATAGAGTCACCATCCTGACCTTGAAGTATACCTTGGAAACCTGAAAAGGTGTGCTGGGTACTTTCACTGGAGGAAAGTGACAGGACTACAGAGAGCTCCAACAGTGTACCTCCATGTTTCCACTGTCACGCAATAAAGGAAATCACATCTTAAATCCACAGAGATGTTGCACAGAGAAGTGTCTATGCCTTCTCTGAGGCAACAGGTAGTTGGAGGGTCAGGGTCAATGCACAGCAGTTTCTCTCTGCGGCTCCTTCCTTCTCTCACTTTTCCTGTGCTCCAGCATGGGTCCTCCATGGGCTATGGTCCCTCTGGGGGTGTGCCTGGTACCATGGACCATGTCCTCCTGCTCTGACCTTGCTGTTCCCCCTTGTTCCCTCCTCCTCTCTCTCCCCTTGTGCCTCACTGCATGTTTTTACCCTTTCTTAAGTACATTTCCCAGAGGCGCCGCCATCTTGGCTGCTGGGCCCAGCCGTGCCCTGCAGTGGGGCCGTTGGAGCTGGCTGGAACCGGCTGTGTCCGGCACGGGGCAGCCCCGGCCTCTCCTCACAGCAGCCACACCACCGCTCCCCGCTGACAAATCGTGGACACCCATACCCAAAACACCTTGGGGCATAGCAGAGCTGATTAACATTTATCTGGGTTTTAATTAGTCATTATTTAGAGTAAGGTTAACCATGCATGTATTTGTTACATTATTTGTTTTCCCTCCACTGGGGTCCCTAGTAAATATAAGCATCAGGGAAAGATTTATTAATTGTTCCTGTCTCAACCCACCATTTTTCAAGGGCCATAATAGTCTAAGCATTTATACTAAATCTAGTAAAAACGAACAAACAAAACCCCACCAAAATAATAATAATTATTATTATCATAATAAAAACAATGAACAAGAAAAACAAATACTCTTACTAAACTCAATTCTATTAGGTGATAAAATACCTCTGTCTTGGGTATGAAAGCTGTAATCCAGCCCTCTCCTCTGCTGGCCATCTGGTGAACTCTCTAATCCTGAAAAAGAGAGAAGAAAAACACCTGAAACTGCTATTTCTGGTCTTTTGTCTTTACATCCCTGTGTGCACCACAGATGATCCTTCCAGGAACAATCCTGTTTCAGGTGGCCAGGTACGGCTGAGGGCAGGCAGATTCACTGGAAGGACACCAGAAGATGGCTTTGGTTATCATTGAAAGCTAGCAGTTAACATTCAGATGAGCATTATCTGCCCTGCATGCCAAATCTCCAAATGGAAATTTGGATGATTTGGAAGAGATGAAACAAACTTTTCTATGTTTACATCTGAACTTCACATTAAATAGTTTTCCTAAGAGAAGATGAGTGAGAGAGGAAAGAAGGGATAGCCAAAGTTGCATTAGCTCTAGTCTCAAAGCTGCTGTCCTCTCAAGTCACCTAGGAAGGTACACTTTCCACTATGAAGCTTCTGAAGCAATTTACAGTTACTGTCATTTACAGATGTAATATTATAGAAAACACTCAATTTGTTAGTGAAGCTCAAAGCTACAGACTTGTTCAGAGCATACTTACAGCCAAAGGTCAGCACAGAAATATTTGGGAGATTCATCTGGCATGTGAATACCTGCTACAGCTGGTACAACTCATGCATGATTTAGAGCAGAAACTGAACCACCAATCCACATCCACAGTGAGTGTTTATTACTATTTGCTATTTTTCACTGGCTGAAAAAAAACCCTAGATGTTAGCTACCTAAGCAGCTGGACTGAATTAGGATTTTAACTCCAGAAAAAGAAATATAGATGAGGAGAGATCTAGATCTGGCACAAGCACAGCAGATTGGGACCAGCACTGCAATATTAAAGTTCTTTAAAATATAGACCAAGATGAATTTATAACTAACTCTACTAGCAAAAAAAAAAAAAAAAAAAAAAAAAAAAAAAAAAAAAAAAAAAACAAAAAAAATTTTAAAAAAAACTTTAAAAAAAAAAAAAAAAAAAAAAAAAAAAAAAAGGAATTAAAGTTATTAAAGTTTAGCATTAAGCCAGCAGCAAAAAAAATCAGTATTGTTTTCTTTTTAATATTATCAGACTCATGAAGAATTTTATTTTTTTATTTGCTTGAAAATCCAAACACAAATGAACTGAACTACCTTGCCATTCAAAACTGATTACAAATCTTTGACAGGCAAGCACAAATAGCCAGTATACACAGATAACATAATGAGGTGACTAGATAAGAAACTTCTTTCCCCTGAAAACTATGCACGATAAAAATAATAATAACAATTTAAAAAAGTATAGAATAAAACAAAATATATTGCATGATCTGGAAGTTTCTTCCATTTATGCAACAAGATTCTGTATGGATATATCATTTCAATTTTCTGTGCCTCCAAGACCATTGTTAAATGTAGGTGTTGAAACCACTTCTCATGTTGTGAAACTTCATAAGATAAGACTTTTAAAATATATTAAAATTGACCAGCAAGAAAAGGGTGGCAACAGGTATCAAGTCTTCATGGCTTCCAGTCTTAGACTCTGTCCCAGATGAAAAAGCAGTTCAGTGAGAAAACAAAATGCATCAATTTATCCCTTGATTAAGTCACTGTGATTGCATGGTTATATTGGAAAAACACAGATTACCATCTTATTTAAAAATTATAATGTGAATCACAGAATTAGAGATAATGTTGCAAATCATCCTGATGAGGAAGCAGAAATAAAGATCTGTACTTAATCATAAAACTGACATTTTTTTCTTGATTCTTTTGACTAACCAGACAGTTTTAGGTTTTTCTTATTTACATTTATAATTAAACAACTCTAACTCATACCATTTTTTTCCAAGTTTTCCTGACTCACCAGAAATAGGGTGCAAAACTTAGTTTAATAGGGAAAGGATAAAGTTGTCGTTGAGAGATGGGGATCTAGGGAGTCTTCCTTCTTTCGTTGCTTTCTTTCATGAGGAGGTGCAAACATTCACTGTCTTCCCACCCTTGCGCAATTGTATCTTTATATCCTTATACACAGCAGGGACAAGCTTCCCTTGGAGGACTAATTATCCCCAAACACAATTTAGAAAAATGAAAGCAACCTTAGCTTTTTGCAATATGTGCCAAAACATTTCTTTTTGTTGAAATTTACTGTCTTCTTAAGGGTCAGCTTTCTACTGCAAATTTCAACCTGACTGCAGTGAGCAACTTTGGGATGAAAAATGGGAAGAGGCTTAAAATGCAATTCACTATAACTGTACTTGAGACAATAAATTTTTTGAAAGGGACAGCAAGAGCTATTTTGTAGTTTTTTATTTGTGCAGTGCTTAGTCTAGCTTACATGTAATAAATACTAATAACCACTGTAAGCAATAGCATAGACTGACCTTTAAGTTCCACAGGAGTCATAGTGAACAAGAGCTGGGCATAACTGTATTTTTAATTACATTCTCTCTTTAATTACCATTTAGTCAAACAAATGTCTTTTATAATACAGCCCACATCCTCTTAAGCAATCAGTGAATTTTTTTTTTATATATAACCTTACCAAAGAGGTCACAACAAAAGTAAGCCATTAAGTTATCACAGATAAGCCTGGAAGTAATTATGTAAAGCCAAACAAATCCTGACAGATAAATTAAACAAATCAAAGTTCATTGTTAGAAGGACTAGAGCCTGACCCAGTAACCTCATGTGTTTGTTCCTCAGATTCCATGAGAAGAGAAAAAGAGGTCTTCAAATACCCAAGATAAGGAAGATTAGTATTAAACATGTTTATTAACATGCAGTCTTTCATGACCAAGGACAGTTGGACCCGTTGTGCTAGCCTCTGTACAGGCACAGGGCAGCAAGTATACTGTGATACTCAGAAAATCACTCTATCGGTTTACTTAAAATTTACTCAAACTAAAAACAATTTGAAAAAAAAAAACCACAACTTTTTAAAACTTCACTAGACTCATTTAAAATTTTTTTACACAAAAATTCCCAACTGATCCCACAATTAAGCTTGAAACAGGGACTGTTCCGTCTCTCATCAGACTCAGCGTAATAATTTGGGGGTGGGTCGTGGACTGTGCTTGGGGGTTGTTTGTTTTCATTTTTAAGGCACTTCTGATTTTTATTTGCATTTCAGAGTAAAGACAGGCATTATGAAAGACATCTTTTTTCTTTTCTTTCTTTCTTTCTTTTTTTTTTCTTTTTTTTTCAGATTGCCCGTATTTCTAACAGGAAAATCACCGTATGATGCCTGCCATGTCATAAATGTAATATTTGAGGAGCCAGTTTTACCAGCTTTCATAATAAGATGGATCAACTTTGATCAACCTTTTATGGAACAGCTAAAGATGTATTCTAAACAGCTAACACAAATTCAGAGGTGCTTGTTATGAGACCAAATTAAAGTAACTGTTCCAAAGATTACTGTTAACCACACCTTTTTTGGATATGGATGCAACTTAATCAAACTATAAATTAGGAATCAAACCCTTACTTACTATAAATCAATGAAACATACCCTAAAATTCATAAACTCTGGGCTGAAGATCTGTCCCTCTATTTTTAAACTTCCCTTTCCACAAGATACCACCAGTAACAACACTGCAACTCTGTGCGGTGCCTGTCCTATTGATATAAGCACAGTTTATTTTTGTAGGATTATGTTCACTTTTCTCTCCTAGGTCCTAGATAAAATGGGAGAAATTTAAATCATACAGGGAACTAATAGTCTCTGCGTGTAACTAGTCTCTGTAAGAGTTTAAATGTATTATTTCCATTGCATAAACTCACGAAGGTTCAGAAAACCTTTATTACACAGTTGGCATCGAAAGGTACAATAGGTTTTGATTCATGGAGGTCAATATGTTGATTCCAGGAAGTAAGTTTCAAATGATGGGAGATTTTTCTGCTCAAGAACATTATATTTCAAATAGTAAAGACAAAGGAATTCAAAAATTTGTACACCAGATGGCAATGTATTCTTAAAAATGGCTGAACAAACTGTTTCATGGAGATCGTTAGATCATTGTTGCTTATTTCTGAGTAGTTTACCTATCAGACTGTACTGGTTCACCTATTACTGGAAGTGAGACCAACCGAGAAGACATTGATCCAATTGCTCTCATGAGCAGATCTGACTCTTCATCTGACATTCTCAGCAGAGACCTTCTTTTCAACAGGGTAGAATTTTGATTTCAACTTCCTTTTTTAAAGAGCAGTTTTCCATAGTATTTACTCCATTTGCTTAAGTTGAGATTTCAGATTTGTATGAGCAATTGTCTTGTGGGCACTTTATCTGAGAATTTCTGGAACAGCCGAATGAAAAGGATGCTCAGAACACAAAGACCTGTACTAAAACAGCACTAATGTTCAGCTGCAAGTCAGCAAGTCAACAGGGGTTCATCTGAGTATATTTAACCTTGTACTAAACCTTGTCATCTCTAAAAAATTGTCAAAGAAAGGTGCCTAGCAATGTTCAACAGAAAACAAGGCATATGTGAAATCCTAACAATCTCCTTATATATATATTCCTGAACACCGATCTTACTCCTCAGATCTAACATAGCTAACAGCTAAGTTACACTGGCACAAGCTTTGCATGGTGCTAGTGTGTTTTACAATCCTAGAAATGGAGGATTAAGTCTAAAAATCTTCTGAGTATTTACCATACCTCCATAATATTTAAAACTATTTCTCACAAAAATTCCTTTCTTCATCTCTGTGCAGTGAATTGGTTTCAGCCTTGTTCTTTCAGTGTGGAAGAAAATTGAAACTAGTCTTCAGATTTAGTAATGGGAATGACACCTTTCCCCATGAATAAGAATCCAAACCAATGCTTGTTCTAGGAACTGGAGTTTCACCATCTCCAGACACAAACATTCCCTTATAGTTCCTGTGATCTTTATCTATAAGTAGCAGGGACTTACGTGTCATCAGATATTCAGTGTGGATCCAAACTCTCTTCCAGGGTCAGCTTCCTACAGTGATGTCTGGAAAACTTCCTGATTGTCTCATCCAAAGGTCCCATCTTAGTCACCCAGATGAAAGCCAGAATTAACCCTGCTTATCACAACATCTCTCTTTTGGTACAATTTCCGATTCCTGTCTTTCACCACCTTTTATCAGCTCCACCCACCTAGACCACAGCCCTGCTTGCCACCAGTTTTTACCTTGTCCCATATCAGCATCCTATTCAAGGTGAAAACAGAATTCTTGCTTTTTCTTCGGGGGATCACTGCTCAATGTGTTGTTCTGTTATCCTGAGTTATAGCACATTCTACACTCTCACTGAAGAACTGCAGGTCTCATTTTCTTCCTGATTTCTCCCATAACAAGCACAGGTTTTATTGCTCTGTCTGCTTTCTGAGGATGTGTTACATTCTGGTTATTTCAGGTCCACCTAAAATACACCTTTTCTACAAAAACGCCCTCTCAGGGCACTATGTCCAAAAATTCTTCATCCACTTAAGAATGCAATGGAAAATTGTAGGCCAAATTTATTTGTCTTAACTTCTGAAACCAAAATCATGGATGTGTGCTTGAGGTTAGGAGCAGACATCTCTCTATACCCTATGGAACAAGATAGGAGCAGCCACCTGACGTTCTCTAAAGAAGTGAGACGAGCTTCCTTCTGAAACTGCTTTACTAGTAAACGGTGGCCACCTTATTCCAAGAGCGTATATATACCTGTTTTCCAGAATCCCTGAGAAATAGGTATAGCCTGAGAGTAGATGGTCATGGCTATAGGAAGAAAGAAAAAACATTTTATTTCAGGTACTTAAATCTACTGCAGAGACCTGTGAACCTTTCACGTGGTTGGAAGAGAATAATACAGTGAACCCCCAGAAACAAGCGGTTCAGAAAATTAAAATCTCACCAGCCACTGAAGTGCTTAGCTACTAGCAGCAAGTTTGAAAATGTCTAAATATGTAAAAGAGAAGCTGTATGAGTAACAGGCTTTTTCGATACAGTGGGTAACCTCCTCCCCACAGCAGTGCATACAGAGCTGTGTACCGCATTTGTTTTGGGTCACTCCCTGTTTCGTTGCAGGTTTTTATTCTCCAAGTTATCCACGTGGTTTACAAACTGTGTTACTCCTGACATGCCTTCACTGCTGACCAGCCAAACCCACTTGCTCCTTGGGAGCTGTTTGGCAGAGCACCAGTCAGTCTAGGGATGCTACAGCAGATCGCATGGGTGAGCCCTCAGCAGTTCTTTCTCTGCTTGAAATAGTTCTAGGTCGTGTGAAATGACTCTTCAGCAAATCAAATATTAAACAAATATCCTGGTTTTGGCTGGGATAGAGTTATTTTTCCTCATATGGTGCCGTGTTTTGGATTTTTGATGAAAATAGTGGTGATAACACAGGGATGTTTAGTTGTTGCAGAGCAGTGCTCACACAGAGCCAAGGCCTTTCCAGCTCCTCGTGCTGCCCTGCCAGCGAGGAGGCTGGGGGTGCACCAGGGGCTGGGAGGGGACACAGCCAGGACAGCTGGCCCAGGCTGAACAAAGGGATGTCCCACACCATGTGGCATCATGCTCAGCAGTAAATATGGGGGGGAGCTGGCCAGGGAGCTGCCATTGTTCAGGGACCAGCTGGGCATCAGTCGGCTGGTGGTGTATCACTTGTTTTTTTTTAATTCTTTTTTTTTTTTTAATTATTATTTATTTTCTTATCTTTGTTATTAAACTGTCCTTATCTCAACCCATGAGTTCTCACACTTTTTTTTTCAGTTCTCTCCACCATCCCACTGTGGGGGAGTGAGCAAATGGCTGTGTGGTGCTTAGCTTCCTGCTGGGTTAATCCACGACATTAAAATAAAAAATCTGCTAAGAATGAGAAGGTACCTTTATAATCAGGTACCCTTCAAATGTAATGAATTTGAGACTAATCTAGCTCAGGGATTGATTATGTCTTTAAATTCATCCTCCCTTCAGAAGTAGTCCATTCCAGCAGTAATATACCAGGAACCATAGTTAAGGTCGTGATGCACCTCTCTCATGTCATGACACATCTGTAGAAGCAGCAGGTTACAAAAAAATTAACACATAACTTTAAAATGAAAAATCTACACAGAAAGATCTCCACTATTTAAAAACAAATAATAATAATCATAATCATAATAAAACAAGCAAAACCTTGTATTTTCAAAAGCATGTTCATTTTCCTCCATTTTTAGCAAACATTAACAAACATGTTTTTTGCTTACTGTGTTTCTCCCTCACATCCTTCAATTATTAAAAATCTGGGCTCAGAAAGTGAGTCATATGGGATACCATCTCAAGTTTTGCTACTGTAAATGCTGATTTTACCTGCTTAGTTTAGTCAATAAACAAATAACTGTGTTTTATCAACATGAGGAAATTTGTCTTACAACTATCAGTATAAAATGCATTTAATGAATAAATTCTATGTGCCTGGACCATGGAAAATACATCTTGTTTTCAGCTAGTGTATATATGTTTTGTCCATATGGCTAGAAGCTTTAAGTCTGTCCTGAACACTTAGAAATATTTTCCAATAAATTCTGTCATTCTCTCTCTTTACTCTTTCTAATATAGGGACTTCTTGATTTTTATTTAAAAGCTAAATATTTTTAAAGTCTCAATTATGCATACTATTCTCTCTATGCTGCAATATTTTCAAGGGGTTTTGGATACACTTTTGCCTTCAGATGTGCAATCAGAACTCTACTCAGCCTCAACAGGAGCCTGGCTTCTGTTTTCACAGAAGCAGCAGTTCAGTTGTTCATAGATTTGGTTTTAACGGGATAATATGCATTGTAGTATTTATTTTTCATCTAGGTTATTTTCCAAACAGGGAAATAAGCATCTGTTAACAGAACTTGAAAAAACAAGGTACATGTAGCGAGCATTGTGTCTAAATTCAATGCAGTTCCACTGATTGTGAAGAACATATGAAGAGTCTAGGTCAAAGAAACAAAAGCTGGGAATATTAACCCAGCTCTAACTCCTTGGTTCGTATATACTTGTAGCAGTCCAAAATAAAATTTGACCAGTTATACAAAAGAGACAAAGAGTACAAACTGATAATATTTTCCTCCTGTTTTGTAACATTTCAACCTGTATCTTTTCTCATCTAGTCCTAACAAGCATAGCCAATGCTACAGGTATGTTGAGAAGAAAGTATTGTATAACACAGTATATTTTGATTATACCTACTTTTGCAGCTGTAGGTGGGACATTCCTGAGTCTTAACCTAATGCACTCAGGTGCTCATTACAGTCCAACCATAGAAAACAGGGAGCATTACTTAGACTGCATAACCTGGCTGGGAACCTGCTCAAATATGTTGGCAGCTGGTTCATGCTGCCGTCTCTGCAGTGGCAAGGCTGCTACCAGCATCCAAGCCAATTAGTCTAAGCAAGCTCAGCTGCATCTGCACAGGTGGGGTCACATTTTAATTGTGTGAGGATTTTTAATAGTATGACCATCTATTTTAAAAATACTGTGGAATAACTGAATAAATTGTTGAATGAAATTCAGAAAGCTAAGGCTGACAGGTGTATAACTGCTATAGCATATCTCCATTTCAAATGTCAGTCTTTATTCTCAGGCCTTCTCCATTTACCTCTTCAGTTCAGTGAGGAGGCTCTGCCAAAAATAACAAAATATGCTGGCAAATAAACTTGTGGACTCCCATTTCTAAAGTGGCTCATGGCTTAGGTAACCTCCGCTTGTGAATAACCAATGCAGAGTGTCATAGAACAACCTGCTTTTCAGAAATTTTGCACATATACCCACAGCAAGCCAATCCTTTTAAGGGTTGGTTATGAATTGTTATTATATTGGTATGAAATGTTATTAGTCACTCTTGAAAATATGGGCCTTTTGTACCAGGTGCTCCTAAATGGAGATGCTGGAAAAGAGGTAGGTATCTTGGAGATTCTGCCTAAAGCTTCATTTTATAGTAGAGAGATACATCGGTAATTAGTGCTTATACCAAAGTAATTGCCATCATCTTCAGTAGCATGCAGTGACAATTCTGGGGAAAAACATTCAGCAATTTTCATTTAGATCTATCAATGTAACATTTCCAAACTAATTTAAAAAATCTTTATTTAATACTTATTTCAGAAATCAGATAGCCAAGAGAGATGATGCAATATATTTAACACTAAAAAAGCCTGTTACTTTTCCAGTAAATTTTAGGAAACTATTTGAGGACTATAATGTACCATGTGATGAGTTCTTGTTCATCTATCCTGATACCTGTGCACTCTGATCCGTGTTTAAAGGAGAAGATTTGTAAGCGTGTTTCTAGGGCCCTTGGTGCAAGCCAGGTTGTAAACAAGTGGTTTTATTGATGAATGATTTTCCAGCAAGAAAACTGTTGTTCTCCTATGAAGCTGAAAAGGAGAACATTTCACTGGAAATGATTTTACATGTGAAATTTAACTTAAATGGTACTGACTGAAGCTATTGCACTCTGACCTCCCAAATTTGCATAAATCGTGGCAGTTGAGTGCTTAAAAACATCTAGAATGAAGTGAAATTCCTTGTTGACTGAATCCAACGGTCCACATGAATGCTGTAATTTCCCTCCCTTTTGTTTCTACACTATCCCGAATTCCCTTACCACCTGCAAAAGAGTTCACAACACTTCCCTGAAGTGAGGCATACAGGGAGGAAATTCACATCACCAAAGTTCAAGCAAATACCTTTGTTTTGCTAATATCTGTATACAGCTAATAGAGAGACGCAGGCACCTCCAAAGTGCAATTCTGCAGAGGAGTCATGAATTACCTCCTGTAGCAGTGTCTTTCTTTGATGAAGGAGTCAAATTTAAGCTACTTTTTGAATACCTTCCTTTCTGTTTCCTGTACAGAGAGAGAGACTGCCCTCTAAGTTAGGTATTTGAGTCAGGTGTGTACAATTTGACAACACCGAAGGAGCCATATGTTTGCCCCAAAAGATATTCTAGTAATATAGACTATCTGTTGCATTTTCATGGCTTCATCTCAATAAACTTTCACAGGTTAGTGATGTGACAGTCTTTGTCACCACCATGTAAAGCATTAGCTAGTTTTTCCTTTTCAAGTAATAAGATGTTTCTATTGTCACCTTTTGTCTGTATTCATTGGTAAATAAGCATTCAATTTAATGAAAAATGAAAGAGGAGATCACGTTATCCTGCAGTCAGTTATGGCCCTGTAACAATTTCAATCCAGTCTTCTAGTCAAAACCCAGGTAAAAAGAATGACCTTCATCTACTTCTGCAATAACAATAGTTCTTGGATCTTTCTCAAAAAAATAAATAAAAAATTGTAGGATTGCTCTGCAAATGTAAGCTCAAAGAACAAACAACTTGATGTAATTCAAAATTAACTCACCATGCTACAGGAAAAAACAACAAAAAACACAATAAACTGTATTTGTCCTAATCTTTTGGAACATTGCTGCAAGAATAAGACGATTTAGCTGGTAAAATTTTTCCTATTTTTCAGGCACTGATTTCCTTATTAATATTGGGTTAAGGTTCCCTATATTCTTATCTTGCTGCATAAGTAAAATCCTAAATTCTGAGCAATCAGTAATTCTAATTAAATCAGCATATCTGGGCAAGACTTTTTTACTAAATAAAACGTTGTTAGTAACAAAAGTATTGATCCTGATGCTCAAGGACACAGTGATAACTACATGAAATGATGCAGCTGCTAGTTCTGAGCTCTTTGCCAGAAAAAAAATGACCCGGAAGTCTGCGACACTTTAAGTACTTTATGGGGGGTCAGACAGCGATGTTACTGTGTTGCAAACACAAGTGTTTAGTGTACAATATATTAACTGTACATTGTTAAATACAGAGCAATGGAAACTTGCATTTAACCATGTATGGTAAATTTCAGTTTATATTTCACTTCATTTGCAAAGTAAGGGAAGAGGAAGAGTCTACCATAAACACTTGTCCACTTTGTTAAACATCATCAATAAATGACCCAGCAGTGCAATTCCTATTTAAGTGTATAATGTTCTTACATATAGCCACATGACAGAACAAAGTCAAATAAACTTGGGACCAGTGCACACTTCTCTTTTCTCCTGTCGCTTTTCTTACTGATGTTCACATATAACCACATTGGCCTGCTGCTGGGAACACCTATTGTCCAGGGCATGATTGCTTCCCAGAGCAGTAAAGAAATCAGTGTTGTATCACTCAGCAGAGAATGCACTTTGCCCATAACAAGTATTTAAGAACCAAAAAAAGGAAGTACTTTTTCACACAACACATAATTACGTTTTGGAGCTCATTGCCACAGGATGTTGCTAAGGCCAAAAGCATAAATGGAGTTAAAAAAGAGACTAGACAAATTCATGGAGAAAGGGTCCACCAGTGGCTATTAAAATATGATGGTCCAGATGCTGCCTCTAGCTCAGGAAATCCCTAAGCCATTGATTGCCAAAAGCTGAATAGAGAGGAAGGGACATATAACTCAGAAGATAAGGCTCAGTATTGGTGTGTCATTCTTTAGTCTGGGTACTTACGAAAAAATGATCAGTCTTACACGGTATACTGTCAGTCCTACCCAGGAACTTTTGATCTCAAGTTAACCAAAAGTTAACCATATTTGGCAAAGATCTCATGAAGTTGGTATAGGCAACTATACCAAACAGGCAGAGCAACAGAAGACAGATTTTTTTAATGCCCCAAAGCTGCAGCATCAGCTCAGCTTTTATTAAATATATACCCAAGACACAAATATGCAAGAAATCCAACTGCATTGCAATAGCTACTTGTTATTATCTTTTTTAAATATTACATAACCTATTAAAAATAATTGCAACAGAATGAAAGCTGTAGCGAAGCATATAATCAATGTAACACTCATCGCGGATTTAAGGTCACATGAAAAACTAAATAATCCAAGCCCAGAGTCAATCCAGCTGCTGAAATGCAGACAATACGTGCCATGAAATAAATCAAGGAGAAAAAACACCCTTAAAAACAATAAGAAACAAAGCTGTTTACATTTGATAATCAAAATATACATTTTGCATTACCATTCATTTACAGTCACATGTCATAAAGTCACATCTGCACCAAATGTTCTACTCCCTCTCTTTGAACTCCTTTGAAATGTTCCCTTGGTCTTTTTAAAGGGGTGTAAAAATGGACTCAGAAAACTAATTCAAGATCTGTTTTGTTTCTTGCCAAGATTTCCTTCCAGATTATTAAGAGGGCCTCAAAATTTAGCTAAACAAAATAATTGTGTTGGAAAAAATTAGTGATTCGTTTGAAAAAAAAAACATGCTTCTTGGCAAAAAAGAAAGGAAACTAACAGGAGACAAAAGCAATAACTAAAGCACTTCCTTATAGAAATAAGCATGCATAAATGTCAACACTGATTCCTTATAGTCAGCACACATGATATGAAATTGTATTTACTCTTTGTGCACTACTATACAGTATATTTATATATGGCAAACCACTATGGGCAAAACCATTTGAAAAAGCCAATGCTGGTTCATGACTTAACATTTTATCCAGCAAAACATCTTCATGGCATTCCTGAGAGAGCTAGAGAGTCTATAAAAGATAGAAATAAAAATCTGTCTTGTTAGAAATTATTGTCCATTGGGGAAACTCTAAATGTGAACACAAAGCATGAGTATAGAAAGACTACAATGCTTGGCCAGAAAACAAATGTGCCTATGGGATTACTTTTTGGAATGACTGTGACTTCAGTATATTTATTTTTGAATCTGAAAATTTCTAGCCAATAATAATCCAAAACCACAATTTCATCTTTTAGTATTACATCAGAAATGTTTTACATACTGCCCAACTTACAGTATGTTATAAATGGAAATAAATCAATGAGAAAGCCCTGAAGACTAAATTTATTACAAATGGCTCAATCCTAAAGCTTTTGCTTGTAGACTCACTGCGTTCAATAAGGAAGTTCATATGTTTAAGTGCAAAGGCTTGGAACACCTCAGGGAACATGAAGAATGGATAATTGTTTCTAACATATCATTTACATGTTGTGAGCTATTCCCAACTGGCCACGGGGAAGTCTGCACTGATTCATGACTTCAGACACAGAGAGGTGAGGAGTCTGGACACTAACACAGCATTCAGGAAAGAGAGAAGGCTGAGACTTGCTTAGAGATTCTAAGTTTTTCATTTTTATAAAGTACGAGGAGTGACATCTGCAATTGACTATGTCATAAAGTTGATTTGTCAATACAAAGAAAATTATTTTAGTGAAATGCAAAACTGAAGAATGGTAATTTTAGTTAAAATAACTGTTCTAGTCCCTGGAAGAGTCAGTGAGTGTATCCCTGTTTGTGCACAGACGTTTGCATTTCTGTGCCCATATCAGCTCCCTAGGACCTCTATACTGCACAACTTCTATCCCCGCTCAATTCAATTAGAATGAAATATTTAATTAAACCTTGAGTCCATCACTCCTTAACATTCAGCAATGGTGGTACTTAGAGGAAATCACACATATGTCACTAAGATGAATAACTGCTAAGATTCTTCCATATCATTTTACATTGATTTCAAAAGAAGTTTTGCTTGAGGCAAAAGCCCATCAATTTCCAGTCCTCTAGCAATCTTATAATTACATAATGTAAGCCCATTGGAGTCTACTGGAGTCTTTCCAACCACTTTAATATGTCTGGGGATCAAATATTTCAACTGAACTGACTAGGTAGTAATTCTAGGGAGGGTTTCCGAGGACTCAGATGAGTTTCCATCAGTTTCCCACATATCTTCTCCCCAAGCAGTTCTCTGATTAGGAAATAGCAACATCTGTAAGTCTGCTGACTTTGGATAAGGCAATAAAGCTGTGACTACTGTGTGTGTAACATCTGAATCGAAGGCTTCCTTTGATGTGTTCAAAGGATAAGAGCTTAATTATTTTCCAGGGGCTCATGTTAAGAGTATAGATGAAGACACGGGAATAAAATATGTAAGTCAAAAATTAACCGTGTTTTTACCTGATTTTGTTTCCCATATAAGATATTTCTCTAAAATAAAGGAAAGCATCTTCATTTTTTTTCAGTAATCCAAATGGTTCAATTCACCTGTCCTTACTAGTACAATTTGGGACCTGCAGAAGTCTCAAGTTAACAATCTGAAGTTGTGCCAGAGGAGGTTTAGATTGGACAACAGGAAGAATTTTTTCACGGAGAGGGTACATTGGAACAGGCTGCCCAGGGAAGTGGTGGAGTCCCCATCCCCATCCCTGGAGGTGTTCAAGAGGCGTGTGGATGTGGCACTAAGAGACATGGTTTAGTGATGGGACTCGGTAGGTCAGATTAATGGTTGGACTTGGTGATCTCGAAGGTCTTTTCCAACCTACATGATTCTGTGATTCTGTAAGTCATTGCGTAGTTTTGGAAGCAGAGGAGTATTCTTCCTTTTGAAATAAATAATGCAGTTAGTATAATCAAATTCTGAATTACAAAAAATCAAATGTCATAAAAACACTTAAGTAAAATGATCATAAATAGGAAAATCTCATCATAAGTACCATTACTTTAAATACTGACATTCCTGAGAAATATGCTGGAGAAAAACTGAAGTACAGGCCACCTGTACTTTCCAGCATATTAGCACTGGGCCTGAAAGATAACGTCTGTTTCCCACAGCAGAGGTAATTTTGTAAAATATGAACTAAAGAATAGAAAATTTCTGGGCTTACCTGTCCAAATATTAAATTTTACTCATGTAGTCTCTGTGTTCACATAAAGCAGGAGATCAGGTAATGCCTTCAACAATTACAATATGTTTTAATTCCGCCCTCAGGAAATCTTTCAGTTAATTACTAAGGGCCCCGTCGAGGCAAAGACTTTCAATGTACAGTTTGGGTGTGAATGTGTGAATAACAAGGTAAAGTTATCACTACTAATAGGGAAAAAATATCAATTACAAAATTTTTGTGCTTGATGGGATGCCATAGAATTATTCAACTCTATATATTTCTGTATGCATCTATACACCTCTCTCAAAATTTGGCCTAATGAGATTAAATGCCATTGAATTTTAGGCTTCCAAAAGTTTATGTTCCTTTTGAAAGGAAATGCTTACTTTATTATGATCATTTATTTCCACCATGTTTCCATTCATTTTCAGTTTGCATCCTAAAGAGCAACTCAAATAAATATTACAGAATATTGATCGAAAGCACTTACAAATTACAATCCCAAATCCTTGAAATCTTTTTATATAAGATGTTTTGAAACAAACAGACCTGTCATTCTCTCAATTTAAACCGAAAAGGCTGTTATTATCACATACTGTAATCATCCCTGCAAAAGCCAGTTATTGACATTAACTTTACAAAATTACTTAAATAAATATTGCATATACATCTGAGAAAGTAATGTCTTGCAGGCAATTTACAAAGCAAACTGAGAGATAAAGTTTGAATTAAAAAAAAAAAAAAAATCTTGAGAGATATCCGTTGTCTGTTTCTGAATAAAACTGTACTAAGTTGAAGAGCCCTATTCTTGCAGACTTACTTAAACTGGCAGACAATAATTAAATTATTATTTATGTTCCTTTATGCATCCTTTGGACCAGTGGGTGTCTTCCATGTGCACTAGTAGCACCCTCTGGAGTGTACTGGCCCCAGCTCCACAGGCCTTGTGCCTGTTCACATCCAAGCCTGTCCATCTTACTTACACTAGGCACATCACGGACTTTTACACAAATGACCTTTTAGACTTCTGGGGTTTGTTCTTTTGTTTCAGGAACTCTTCACAGGCTCCACTATGAAAGTCACCCAGCAACATACCCACAGACAACAATATTGTGGACTTCTGCAATTGCAAACCCTCCCTCAGATCTAGGCCTACTGTCAAATTGTCCAGATCTTTTGCTGTCTATGAGACCTCTCTCTGAGCCAGCAACATTTTAACGTACAGAGGGTAAATCATTACAAATGCTATGTGTGAGCGAACTACATGATCGACTCCAAAATAGGCCTCAGACTAACATGTGTGCTTTGTTATTTCTAGATAATGGAGGAGCATCATGGAGAGATTCGTATTGACAGGGTAGGTGTACAATATGTACACTATGAACTAAAATATGAACAATTTAAGACCATAGTGTGATCCTATTAGAACATCCTCTAACTTTGCCAGCAGGCTATTATATTTCAATGGCTCGGTGAACTTTGTTAATTTTTAAATGTAGAACCAAAGAAAATTACTCATCTCACTCCTTACTTCATGAAAACAACTAGTACTTTTGTTAAGGTAAGATTTTTTTTTTCATTTTTTTTCTATGAACTTATGTATTCAGATTCCAGTTATATATTATAACTGGAATATATATATATTATATAAAATATATAAAAAAATATATATAGAGAGATGTAAAAATATAAAATATTTCTGTATAAAACCAGAAATAAAACTCAGAAAAATCCACTAAATTTTGGCTGAATCAAAGTAAGTTTTATATAAATTTTGTCCTAAACTATAAATTATTCTAAGGCTTGAACAAAGTCCAGTTTTCAGAGTACTTAAAACTTGGCCCTAACTTGATGGATCATGACCAAGAATCACCAAAAGATTGATAAAACCTAGGGAACCTGGCATGAGAACACAACAAAAGTCAAAGCCCAGAGAGGTTCACATTGACAAGCTGTCAGTGTATCTTAATGTCACCGAAGGTGTATTTTAATGTCACTGAGACAGTGACTGCCCCCTCACATAGTCACTTTCTTTCACAGACTGTAACTTGCATACACCTGAGAAATGTTAATGGAAAAGGACCATTGAATGCTATCATAAAATAAAACGTTTAATCAAAATAAGGTAAAAGCATTAATGTGATAAAAATAGGGTTTGTTGCAGTTATGATTATTTTGATTAAGAATGAAAGAGCCATGTTTGGAAATATAAGCAAACACAAAACATCTGGGATCTGAATTACTTCTCTGTGCACAGCACTTTTAATAGAAGTTCTGGTTCTATCAGTTCCCAAAACTCTTTCTGCACATGCCTGTGACTGACTCAGGCACTAACAGTGACACTCAGAGCAGCTGCCAGCTACAAATCAGGCTACTTAGGCATCTTCATTGTGTGACACAAAGCAGCTGGACATAGAAACCTCATTTTCTATGGGCATGAATTCTGTTAATCAGGTTCTTGCATTGCTAACCTATTAATATCTAAGCAGGTCATGAAGACATAGTGTAGCTTTAGTGACTGGGTCAGACTGTCAAGAACATCTAGCAGTTAAAACACATTGTAATTCTTAGATACAAACATAATCATAGACAAGTACACCGATGTTAGACTGAGGCAAGGAAATTAAAGGTCACAGAGTAATTCCAGAATGGAAATTTAACCAGAATCTCTGAAGTTAAAGCCATGCACTCATCCTGGAACTTGCCTTGTTTACGGATATTAAGAAAAGCATACATATAAGGAGTGACTCATTTTAGGATAGTCCAGTAGTCAGAAGGATGGGACTGGTCAGAAGTTCCACTAATCTGGAAAAGGAATGGAGTCACAGTTGTTTTAGTACGAGTTATTATCATCAAGTGCATCATCACCTTCACCTTTTCATCATTATATCATATCTTTGAAACAAAGCTGAGCAAAGATGTGAAATCATTTTAATGCAGGAAGAGATGACATAGTCTCTTCAGTTTGGACAGAGATAAAAAAAGGGAGACATGGTAGAGGTCTATAAAAACATGAAATATGTGGAGAAATTGAATAGAGAAGCACAGTTTACTGTTTTTCTTAGTATAAGAATCAGGGAGTACCCAATTTATCCACCAGGCAGAAAGTTTAAAACAAACAAAGGAAGTCATTTTTCACACATAATTAAAACTCATGCAAAATTAAATAGTGGAACTCATTATCATAGGATGTTGTGGAGGTCAAAAGTCCAAAAGGTGCAAAAAGTCATTAAAAGGGCATTTTCATGGAGAATAGATCCGTCAGAGACTACTTAATGTGGTAGTCCAGATGAGACCTAAAGTGCATGAAAGCTTACAACTACTGATTGCCATAAACTTATTGCAAGGGAATGAGCAGGTTAAGCATACTCTATTTCAGTGAAATTTATATTAAGTGTCTGCTACTGGTCATTGCAAGGCACAAAATAAAGGACACAATAGACAATTGACCTGCCATTAATGTGGCAGTACTTATGTTCTTTTCTGCTCGGTATTTATATGAATGAAAAGTAAATACCGAGTGGTTGCCATTTTGACTTGGTAGAACCTTAAAAATAAATTAAATTGGATAAAAGGCAATATAAGATGCACAAATGCTCCCTAGAGCACCATGACTGGAAGACTGACAAGTTCCAGTTTTTCTCTTGGTTAGTTTTCCTTTTGCTTAAGAATAAATGAGGGAAAAGCTATGTTTCTTTTGTGTTCCTCAAAAGCAGCCTGCATAAGGCACATTTTTAATGACCTCTGTATTTCTCTGCCAACTTCCACATAATCAGCCTCTGAGTATTATGTATTTTGCAACCTAGTAGTAAGATTTGACAAGTTATCTATATCACTATGGATTATATCATCCAAATAATTTTCTTGAAAATCAAGTTTTCCTCAAAGATCCTGATGACATTCATGAAACACTGAAGCATGTGGGAGACTGCCAAAAAATGAAGAAACAGTCTTAGCCGCATATTGCCTTTACTGAAGGGAATGTTTGAATATATTTATAATTACATGTTTAAGAAAGACAGTATAAGTGAACTTAGAGCCCATCATCTTAACATATGGCTGGAGACTAAAATAATGTGTCTTAATAAGGATGTTTCCAGCTCTTACCATGTTTACAGAAAGAAGTGCCATGTTTTAACATTAGGCAGAAAAGTAAGTTTCCATAGGCAATGACCATAGCAACGAGTAACAAGATGCACTTTGGTAGCCAACACATGTGGTAGTTCTATTAGCTCAGTTTTTTCAAGTAAGAATCCCCAAAGATCAGCTGTACACAGGAGCAGCTTAATTTTGTGTCAGCTACATGTACTTTTTTCCAACTCAGCAAACTGTGAAAATAATTTGGCTAGATACTAGGTGGTTCCTGGCAATTGAAAATGCTTGGAAGAACATATACTAGGCAGGTTTCTAATTTGTTTTGCCCTCAATGTATTTGAACAATTAAAGAAAAAAAAAAGTAAAGAGGAAAAGTAGCAAAGAATTGAATATATTAAAATAAAATAATCTTCAGTGTGGTAACTAATAACCAATTATGATGAATAAGATTATTTGCAAGTTTAGAGGACTTGGCTGACTATCCTGGTGTTTGGAGATCCCCTTTTGATTCTGACAGACTTAAGACATTCTGTCTTGATCTGTCAAGATTAATTTGGAGTATTCTATGCCTAAACTACACTATTGTGTAAATTCCTGCAAATTAGGTAGAATTTGCTTTGGTTAATAATTAGAGATATCAAAAGAAAACCAAAGATTTTGCTGCATGTCTCCAGCAAATAGTTTTCCTGGAAGGATACTAGCTACTGCTTTGGACCACAGTAGCTATTAGTTTCAGAAGTAGGTCTGAGTATCCACCATATTTTCATTTGATGCCCTGATGTGATGACAGCGTAGCTAATGTAGACAGGAAATAACTGTACAGAATTCAGTGCAACCAAAAGCACAACTGGTTCAAACAGCATTAAACAAGAGCTTGCCCCAAATTAGTTTGTACAAGTTCATAAAATACAGATGTTTGTAACAGATCACATACCCCCAAGGCTGTTTTGATACACATTTTGTACAGGAATGTGTGGTGTATATTGAACCCTTCTCATTTATTTATTACTTGCCCAGGGCTAGACTCAGTCTAGCCCTTCCTATTTTCATCCTCAAGAATACCACAGCTAGAAAATTAGATTTGTGAGAAGGCACTGCACACTCCAATAATGCAAAAGGTGAGTAAAAGGAGGCTTTCCCAATCTGTCAGCTCTGTTACTTTTGCCTCGATTGGTACACTTGATCAGTACCACTGATGAGTGGTTTTATGAAAGTAACTCAACTTTTCTGTTCCTACCCCTTTCTGTTGCTCCTGGGCATCTTTTCTGCTTTCACTTCTCTTCCCTTCTACATCATGCCTTTAACATATCCAGTCTAGCAGCCTCTTCAGCAAACAGAACTCCATAAAAACTATAAAAATATACTTTTTGGGGGGTACAGAAAATTAATAGAAAATAATAGCTTCTGCCATCACAGAACTAGGAAGCATTGTCCACGACTAACAGGGCCTAATAAAACTGCTGATCTTATAGATCAGCAACTTGATCTAATTTCAAAGTTGGATATAGCTTCAAAGGTGGCCCTGCTTTCAGCAAGGGGTTAGACCAGATGACTTCCAGAGTTCTAATCTAAATTATTCTATGTTTCTATGTCCTGCAAAGAGATTCAGGTGACTTATATTCATAAAAACTCCCAAAGGAGAGATCCATTTATAGAAACCACAAATTTGTATGCATTTCCACAGTCATCATCTTGTAGGAACATACCCCAGACTTCAGTGAGCATTTCCCTTTCTGTAACCACCTAAAAAAAGCATGGAAAAGAGGAAGGTGAAGAGGGAGCTGCAGAGGAAGTTCCTGTCAGAGTTATAGAATGGACAATGAAGATCACAGAAATAAGCAAGGAGAAAAATTATGCAGTCTCAATGTTCCATTGCAGGGATCTACTTGGCAGATCTTCCACTTCTTCCATGAAAGCTCTGTGCAAACAGGGATTCCAATAAATATAAACATATACTGGTCAGGACTTAAGACTGGGTCTTAAATCCACTGAAAGTCAGGAGGGAAAAGAAAATAAAAAACTACATTACAAAAGTTGCTTTTAGTGGAACCTCTCAAGAACAGTAGGAAAGCTTGAGAAGGAAGTGGGCAGACTGAAACTTGAGGAATATACATTTGCATGAAGCAAATGACATCTGCCAAAGCGTAGCACAGGTGTCATAAGGCAAGCTCAGGGAGGCCAGAAACCTACCGTCAAGAAGAAAGGCAAAAGCTCACTTGATCTTGATTTTTAGTATGAATACAGACCTAGGGCCTCACAATCCTTATTAATTTTTGGATCTGGAAGCCTGAAGGCTCTAAGTTATTTAGGGAAGCAGTTCCAACAAGAGAGAAGGTATGTGGCTGCTCCTCAGGCAGCAGGGACTGAAAGTTAGCAGATCAGAAGAGGCAGAAGCTCATGTTATATTCTCCACAACTCTTTCATATGTACAAAAAAGCTAAACAATGACTGACCTCTCTTGGATAATATGATATATACACATGCTTTCTGGGACAGGAAGACAAAATAAAAGCAGGCAATAGAGGGAAGAGAAAATATATCCTACCAATGTACATACCTATTCTGGGAGGACTTTGGCTTCCTAATCTATGATACAATGAGACTGCTGTGCAGAGGTGGTGTGACACCCAAAAAAGAAAGGGAATAAACTTTTTGGATACAGTCATACGAATCTCTTGAAAAAATTATAATCATTGAGGTCTGTTGATTAAGGTGGTATAAAAATCAGAAATAAAATGTCATTTGTCAAGTTTCTGAATACCTTACGTGGTTCCATCCTAAATCAAAGAGTGCTAGGAAAATCTGGAAGCCTTCAAGCCATCAAAATCATGACCTGATTAGAATAACAGAGGTTTATTGGATATTGGTTTCAGGAAGATTTTGCTTGTTCAGAACTGAAAAACAGTGGGAAGATGATCTAGGTGTTATCCGGAAATCATGGCTGTACATATTCTTGTAAGATGTATGGTAGAGGGAAATACAGACCACGCTCATGGTTAAGGACAACAGTGGTTGTCTGTAGATACATGAAACAGTAAGGAGTGGACAAGCCTCTATGTGGGTGACAAATGTAAACATCCGAAACATAAGAGCTGGTACTAAAATAGAAAGGGGAAACAAACACTTCCATACTATTATGATTTAGTAACATTCCCAGGCAAATGTGTTAGTGACTTTCCCTGGTAGCAAGGTCAACTGGCGTGGAGTTGGCTATGTCTAAGCTGATAAACACTCTTAGCATCTAAAACATGGTGTCTGCATGCAAACAGCTTAGAGAGAAATGTCTCTGGAGTGTTTTCACTTCTGAACTGTACCTGGAAATTATTTGGGAGAACATCAATCAGCATGCTGAGGAGTTTTCCAGTAGTTCACTAACAGAAAAACATTCACTGGCAGTGCTTCACTTTCTAGTATAGATTCAGCCACATGTTGGCTATTGTTAATATACCTCCAATGTAGATGCTACTTCCTACATAATAATCCCTAGCATTCAGTAGATGAATAGTAGATGAAAGTGCCTGAAACAGGCACTTTTAGAAAGCATTTAATCTAACCTAATTTGGGCATTTAGTTTAAGGTAAGAAAAATCACAGTCTATTTCTCTCTCCAGATAATGGATTACAGGTTCAGATACAAAAGTCTGCAATGTTTATGTCCACATATGGTCAGATGAATCCCACACAGAGAAGAAAGTATCAAAGTGAAGTGAGCAATCCTTGGCTACAAAAGAGAATGACTGTTCTCTTATATTGGATTCTTAAAACAGACAGAAATGAGGCAACGATGAGAAGCTGGAAAGCAAGTCTTGTTAGGGTGACCATAAAGTTACCAATTCATCATTGATTGTATTAACTTCAAACTATTCCTGCAATCTAACAATATCATTTTGAATTGCAGTCATGTGTTCCCTAACCTCTTCCAGTTACCTGTCCTCTGCAAACATCCTGTGGTTCTCCAATGCCACATATGGGCCACACATGAAAGTTTAGAATGGCAGTAGCCCCAGGAGAGGTTGAATTCACCTCACTAAGTCTCCTTGAGAGTCAGCTACCACCAACATTTTTCTGACTACAGGTCTCCATACAGTTTTGTAGCCACCTTGCAGTCAACCATACTTCCTAACTTGTTCATGACAGTTCCATGTGGGGCAGACCTAAAGGCTAAAAAGTCAAGTTATATTAAAAATGCTACTTCCCTTTGTCCATTAGACTGCTTGTTCTGTCAAGGAAGGATATTGAATTTGTTTGAGAAGACATTTTATTAACAAGCAAAGTTCTGCATTTTTTATCTGTTCACTGTTTTCTCAGTAATTGGGTCCCACTCAAAACTACTTTTTCTTCTTTGTTTAATTTCTTTACCTTTTGCCAATTCTCAAGGATTCCCTTACCCTCTGTGAGTTTCCTGAGATCACAATGATTCAGAAATTTCTTCATCTAGTTTTCACCTGGTTCCCTAACTAAGCTCTATAGTCTCATATCATGGTTTATTCATTTATCTAAGCATTTACTAACTGACCTTTCTCCTTTCATGTCCCATATTCTTATTAACATTGATAAAAAGAATTGTAATAAAGCATTTCATTTTAGTCAAACATTATATTAACCTAAGTTTTCTTTTTTGTCTCTTAAAAATGTTGTTTGTTTGAATCTTCACCTTTCTAATTTAACACTTGCACACTTATGCCTCACACTTATGACCCGTTTTAGAGCACAGAAATATGCCTGTTCCTGCTTTCAGTGGGATTTCTTCAATATTCCAGTCACTGAAGAGTACTTTATATTTCTTTTATCTTGCTATGTTTCTGCTTTTCCTCTGCATCAGAATAATGTTAACTAATCAGAAGGTTATCTTCAAAGCACAGAGAAAACTTCTTACATTTAGGGTTAAATTTAACATCTCTTCAATATATCATTTAAGGTATTTTATCCTGCACGTTGAAATAGAGAAGAAATATGGAGGGTTTATTGTTTAAAGATATTCTCTGAGACACTCATGATACATTTCACTTGGATGATAACATTAATACATTATCATGCATGTGGATTGTGTAACACAGAAGTCTTAAAATACTCCATGGAGAAAATCCTGTTTACTATTTTCATGCTTTCAAGAAGTGTATGTAACTTCAGGCATGTTTCTGGGAAGAAAAAGGGAAGGGAAGGGAAGGGAAGGGAAGGGAAGGGAAGGGAAGGGAAGGGAAGAGAAGGAAAGGAAAGGAAAGGAAAGGAAAGGAAAGGAAAGGAAAGGAAAGGAAAGGAAAGGAAAGGAAAGG